>CM064862.1:73454389-74015638 GCA_032719365.1 Prinsepia uniflora
CGCTGAGATTGAATGTTCAGCGTGGACTGAGTGTGAGTGGGCTGTTTGACCCGTTTGGATACCGTTTGACCCGAATTTTGGAGTCAACGGGGGTTTGAAGGAAAGATAGTTTTCTTATGGATTTAAATAGTGATCTAGTATGATCGGGTTTGAGAAGTTGAGTTCTATAAATGATTTTAAACAGTGTTATATGAACTTGATGCATGTTTCCACATATACCATTATGTATACATTGTTAAGTCTCCACCAGACGTCGAGGATCCTAGAGTAGTCACGGTGCACTGCCTGTTATGAGTGACTCCGAGGAGAGACTCAGGCTCAGGAGTGTGATATTATGATTTCATCCAGGACGTGGTAGATCCGGGGCAGGCACTCCATGTAGATATCACCCCAGACGTCGTTAAGTTGATCTTGCGGAGTACTCGGAGATTAGACCCCTAGTTGCACGCGTAGCATTATAGATCGTGATTGGTATTGGTTCTGGACATCGCGGATTTCTGAGGATAGGTTATATTATGTGTTACTCATGTATGTGTGTGTTCAGGTGGTTATGTTCTTATATAATTTGATTTACTTCCATACGTTTTAAATTATATGCATGCATGTTTATAAAACGGAGGGTCGAAATATTACTGTTGTTTAAAAATGAGTTTATAAATTATTGATTTTTGGTCAACTCACACTTTGATGTTTTATTAATCCTCCAGGCTGAGATACAGAGGCATGGACTGACTCCGGGGCAGAGGCATAGATTGTAATGCTGCTCATCTGATCACCCTTAGGGGTAGGTTGTTGTGTATTTTTATTTGTACTGACATTATTCTCAAACCCCTTGTTTGAAGATGGTGTGTTTAAAAACTCTGTATGTGTATTATGAACCCCTTGAGGGTATTTATGGTATTTGAGTTTATTGTAAGACGAGAGCAGGGCACGTCCCACGGTGGTCCTATCATGGGTGGCTTTTGCTTCCACTCATTTTTAGGCATAATCAACAGCCAAAAAATCATATAGAAAACCTTGAGATTAAGGGAATGGCCCTATGAAATCAATGCCCTAAACATAAAAAAATTCCTACAATATGAATCGGGTTAAATTTTTCCCTGGTTCCATTATTTTCGGTTCGTTGGCATCTATCACATATCATACAAAACTTATGTGCATCTTTAAATAATGTTGGCCAATAGAATCCACATTCTAAAACTTTTAGGGCTGTTCATTTAATTCTAAATTTTTCCGCACAAGAATCAGAATGAAAAAATGCTAGGATAGTTTGAAATTTAGTTTCAGGCACATAATGTCTTATTAATTGATCAACACAATGTTTCCAAAAATAAGGATCATCCGAAACATATTGACAAGCAATTTTTTTTTTTGTCTTTTTTAGCACTAGTTAAAGTATGAGCTATCTTCTTAGAAACTAGGTAATTTACTATATCAGTATACCAAGGTTCACTTACCTCAACCCCAAATAGATGCTCATCCAGAAACGTTTCAACCTAGGGAATGTTTTCATTGGCAAACACCATACCACTTAAGTGGTTGACCACTACATTGTCACTCCCCTTCTTGTCCTTTATCTCCACATTGAACTCTTAAAGGAGTAGGATCCATAAGATAAGTCTTAGCTTTGCTTCCTTCTTGGCAAGTAGATACTTCAAAGCTAAATGATCAGTGTAAATAATTACTTTAGTGCCAAGTAAATAAGATCTGACTTTTTCAAGTGCAAACACAACATCAATAATTTATTTTTCAGTTGTGGAGTAATTAAGTTATGATCATTAAGGGTACGAGAAGCATAATAAAAAGCATGGGGCTTCTTGCCTTACGCTGGCTGAGCACAACTCCAATAGCATAGTCTGGGGCATCACACATCAACTCGAAAGGTGAAGACCAATCTGGGGTCTACATAATGGGTTATGTGGTCAATAGGGTTTTGAGCTGAGCAAATGGGACTTCACACTCATCATTGAACTCAAAAGGAATTTCCTTTTGCAACAGCATTGTGAGTTACCTTCCGATCCTTGAGAAGTCTTGGATGAAACGCCAATAAAAACTAGCATGTCTTAGAAAAGAACGATTCTCCCTCACTGATGTGGGAAATGATAAGTGACGTATCAAATCAACTTTAGCTTTATCAACCTCAATACCCTTAGAAGATACAATATGTCCTACTAAAATTCCTTGTTTTACCATAAAGTGGAATCTTTCCTAACTAAGCACAAGGTTGTTTCAACATATCGTTTGAGTATCAAGGCTAGATTAGCTAGGCAATCACTGAAGGTTGTACCGAAAACACTAAAGTCATCCATAAAAACCTCAATAATTTTCTCAATATAATCAGAGAATATACTAACCATACCCTTTGAAAGGTATCAGGGGCATTGCATAATCCAAATGGCATATGTTGATATGTAAACGTGTTAAAGGGGCAAGTGAAAGTTGTTTTCTCTTAATCCTCTTTAGCTATAACAATTTGATTCTATCTAGAATAACCATCAAGAAAACAATAAAAAGAAACCAGCTAACCTTTCAAGTATTTGATCGATGAAAGGAAGAGGGAAGTGATCCTTCCTTGTTGTGGCATTGAGCTTCCTATAGTCAATGCACACATGGTTGCCCATGATAGTTTGTTGGGCACAAGCTCATTCTCGGCGTTCTTACCACTATCACACTTGACCTTTTAGGCACTATTTGCACCGGGGAAACCTACTTAGAGTCCGAGATAGTAGATAACTCCACAATTTAGTAGCTTGATCATTTTCTTTTTCAAGACTTCCATCATGGGAAGGTTAAGGCCACGTTGTGACTCTCGAGTTAGCTTTGTTCCCTCCTCAAGAAGAATCCTATGAACACAAGTCATGGGACTAATGCCTTTTATATCTGCTAAGGTCCAACCCAAGGTCGTCTTGTATTCCCTTAACACAAGTATCAACTGTTTTTCTTGCAAATCTGTCAATGAAGATGATATAAGGACTGGAAAAGTTCGCTCTCGCCCAAAACACATATTTCAAGGGCTCGGACAATGGCTTAAGTTCAATAATGGAAGGGAGTGTTTTATCAGTAGATGACGGAACTTGAAAGGGAGAAGAATTACCTTCAAACATGTCCAGTGACTCAAGCATTGTGATGGTTTCAACAATGTTATCATCTTTAGCAGTCGCAAGTACCTACAAGGGAACGGAGGATCGTTTACCCGAAATGATGGTTCCCTTAGAGATAGTGACATTGAGGGTGTCCTCATTCATGGCCTCGAGACTCTCTTTGAAAGTGTGTCAATTATATTAATAAAAAACACAAATGGTTCTCTAAAGGGTACCTCAAGGTTTCAAAGATGTGGGAGTCGATCACATCCCTATCAAACTCCATGGTTATCGCTCATGAGTACACATCAATTTTGGTTCTTGTTGCCCTCATGAAAACCTTTCCAAGCAGTAGTGGTGTCGGGTTTAGGTTGCTTTCCTCCATCTCCAGTACATAGAAGTTAGTGGAAAATATGAGGTGGTGGACCTGCACAAGTACATCCTCCAACAATCCCCTCGGATATACATTAGATTAGTCCACTAATTGTATAATCACATTATCCTGCTTAAGTTCACCTAAACCTAAAGATGCATATATAGAATAAGGCATAACATTTATAGAGCCACCTAAATCTAGCATGGTACTTTCAAACCTGAATTTCCCGATGATACAAGGGATGGTGAAACTCCCGGGATCTTTGCATTTCGGTTTGAGTTTCCTTTGAATGACAGTGGACACATTCTCATTTAGTTTGACCACTTCTTTCATAAGGTTCAGTCTCCTAGTTATGCATAGCTCCTTCAAGAATTTTGCATACATGGGAATTTTCTTGATGGCATCCAAGAGAGGTAGATTGATCTGCACCATTCTTGAATGTTTCGAGGATGGCCTTCTCACTTTCCTACTTCCTAGCATGAGAAAATATATTTGGAAAGGGCAAGCACGAATGAGAGTTATCAAAATTGAATTTGAAGGCTAGAAAGTTTACACTAGGGCCAAAACAGCGGGCTCTTTGGTTGCGGGGTCCTTTTCCTCATCAACCCGTGAGGCTTCCATGGCTTTCACCTTAGTGTCCTTGGTGGCCTTCGTGGAATACTCATCTAGCATGGTTCTACTCCTTGTGGTGACAAGCTTGGCATGTTCAAAAGATGGGTTAAGGATGGTTCCTCCGAGAAGTTTGAATGCTCATGGATTTGGTTCAGCATGCTCACAACATAACCTATTTGTTTCTCAAGGTCCATAATGTCTTACCCTTGAGCTTGTTGAGTCTACAGCAAAGCCTTAGTAGATGTAGTAATAGCTTCAAAAAATTTATCATAATTAGCATTAGAATTCGAACTAGAAGCATTATTGTGAGGATTAGAGTTTAAGGAACCTGGGGCATCGCAAATAAGCCAAGTAGAGGTCGATTGCATGAGTTATTGTCTTGGTTAGCAGGACATTCTTATCTCCCTCTATCATAAATTTGGATGATTCCTCCATCCCACATTGTACGTAGACGAACAAGGGTCGTTCCTAGACTGATTTGGTCCACCTTGATACCCTTGGCCTCATTGATAGCCCATGGAATTTGCACTCTCCCAACTCTGGTTCTCGGTTACTTGAGGACATTGGTTAGTCACGTGACCTTCCATAGAACACACACCACATACTTGTGCCATTCCAACTTCTTTAGGTGCTAGACCTTGACATAAAACATAATTAAGTTTAGGAATTTGTTCCCTTAATTCAACACTAGAACTTACCTCATGGACTTGGCGGGTGCTGGTTTTCATGCCCTCGTATTGTTGGGCATTATTGGCACGATTAGAAATCAATGACATGCCCGCTGCTGGTGTTTTGTCTACAAAAGGATCCTCTACTCGCAACACCAAGCAATTGACGTTCCAAAGACAGTAGTCCCTCAAAGAAGAACTGGAGAATATTTTCGTCCTTCAAATGATGTTGGGGACATTGGGCAAGGAGAGTTTGAAACCTCTCATAGTACTGTGAGTATGAATCATCTTGAGCTTGGGTAATGCAAATCACCCATGATTTGCTTCCTTAGGGTGATGACACGAGAGGTCGAGAAGTACTTCTCCAAGAAAGCTTTCATTAAGCCATTCCATGTCATGATATTGCCGTTAGGAAGCTTGTAGAGCCAATCTTTAGCTCAATCCTCAAGTGAAAAGGGGAAAGTTTTGAGCTTTAATATGTCCTCATCAACCCACATAGGTACCATGTTTGTGCATACAAACAGAAATTCCATTCGGTGCATGTTAGTGTCCTCGGTTGTGAAACCATGAAAGATAGGAATTCTATGCAATAAGCAAGACATGAGCTATAAGTCTCCTAATTTTCCCTCAGCAATAGTGGGGTATGTGAACTGAGGAAGAACGGTCACATATGGATCTAATTTTGGCCATTGCTTGATGTGGTGATGGCGATCCGAAATCAAAGCCAGAACTAGAACTCTCAATATGGAACTCGCGGATTTTGCATTGATGAACTTGACACTTCATCCTTGTGTTTCAAAGCTCGAAACCTCCTCTCAATTTCATAATCAAAGGGTGTTAGGTCACCTTGAGGGTGTCGACTAGTGTACATGTACCTAGACAAATAAGAATGGGGAGGTGACTAACTCGAACGTATAAGTAAAAACAAGAGTAAGATCTAAAAAAATAAAAACATCAAATCATATGGAAAGAGTGATTTTTCAAACCCCGACGACACTACGCCAATAATTGATAAGGCCAAAACTTACCTATAATTTAAACCCTGCAAGTTGTAGTCATTAGCAATATAGGATAATCAAGGTATCGTTCAAATGCCAAGGATTTAGGGCACACACTTCAACACAAACACACAATGATGAAAGTAAACATAAATAAACACAATGGGGGGTTCATTTGATTTTTGTTTGAAGAAAAATAACTGATTGAGATTACTCAAATGAGATTGAATAGTTAAGAGCATGTTTTTCCACCATTAAATACATGCAAGCCAATTGTTATCCCTAATTATTTTACAATTTCGTGAAAGATATCAATCAAAAACAAACTGTGACACACAAATAAGTTCGTATTACCTTCCTAAATTACTTTAACCCGATGACACACTCAATGTTAAAGAATTTCTAAGCAAGCCATCTCAAAACACGAAAGATTTGATTGACAATTGAGTTAATCAACTTATGGAAACGCCAACAAATCATGACCCAAGTTGAATTGATTAAACTGTGATAGTTTTTGCCATTTATGAATCATAAAGAAAAACATGTTCCATATGTATTAACCCTATGCTCTAGCTAAACTAACATGCTCATATAGTATGTGTCGACCCATAACATAGAAACATACATGATTTTTATAAACCAAATCAATCCAACCATTCACATGCATAATACTTAAATTCGGAATTGAAACAATCGACTTGTACACAAATTTAGGTCTTCAAAACAGCCCTTAACTAATGAAAGGTTTAGTCACACATGATTAAAGGAAACTTAAAATACATTATTAAGTTAAGAACCGAATGGAGAACAAGGCGACTGGCCACAACTAAGACAACACTCTACTCCTCCAAGGCCATCACGTCCAAGTCTCCAAAGTCTCATTGTGAAAAACGGAAACTTAAAGTTTAGCAAAAGGTGGAACCCCCCCTCTAACCATTCCTTGGGACTTTCTTTTATAGGAGAATCTTCCTCAAGAGTTTAGGAGATCAATGATAAGCCTTGAATTAAGCATCATTTTATACCCTTTTATGCGTAACTTTTAATGTTTAAATAACAAACAATAGAATAAAATAATATATTTTGTGAGAAATGTGTGAATTTGATTAAGCGCATAATTACGAGAGTTTAGGTCAAAGAATCACCTAAATCAGAGTTAAAAAGAAGAAGTTGTGATCAAAACAAAGGATGCCACCAAAAAGTATAACCGATTTCGGTAGGAGGCTACCGAACCCATTTAATCAGCCCAAAAATGCATTCGGCACGCTCGTCTTGAGTTCCTGAACACATGTTCGGTGTGCGTGCACCGACCCTCCTTACCCTTGCTTCAGTGCGAGTCCACTGAGTTCCTTCCCTCCATTCAGCGCGCATCCACCGAACCAATCTGCACCATTTCTATGCACGTTGACCGCCCTCTGACTCCGAATCTCAGCCCATGTTTCGGTGCCCTTCCACCGAATTGTCTCATGTTCAATTTCCAGCACTTAATTCCTTCTTTCTTGTGGAAAGTTGTCCAATTCAATTTTGGATTTGTTTCCTTTTTATCTAAGTAACCTTTTTTTTTAATTAGGATTTTTGTTACATTTTTCCTTTAGGACTTTAATTTAATTACTTTAATCATTTTCCTTTCAGAATTTAAATTGTAACCTTATGTTTATTTGAGGATTAATTTTCTCTTATAAATGGAGAGGCTTAGGTTATTTTTAAAAGGTCGCTCATTATTTGTACCAAAACTCTACTTTAACCAATTTTCCCTTTTCAATAAATTCAAGGTGTCTTGTGCAAAACTAATTACAGCATATCTAACCTTCTACAACCTTCATCTGTGACATAGAGGAATGTCTTCAAGTGTCTCACCGAAGAGTGTCCAATCACTTCGTATCCATAGGGTGTCCCGAAGAGAAAAAGTGTAATACAACCTTTTTTACATTGTAGTTATCTTTTGTGCTTGAATATCTTGGTTTATGGACTAATTTCTAATATTATTCTTGGTTTTATGCTTTGTATTAATTTCAATAATCTTCCATGTGTTCTAATATTTTAGTTTTTGTTATGCTTGTATGTTGGTACTTAATGCTTGACTAGATAGAGAAGTGTCTCCAAGTTTAGATCACTAAAAGTGCGGCGTGAATGACTCCCTGCACATACTTAAGAATATGCAATCATCTCGTAAAACTAAGGTTATAGAATTTCATAGGTTTGAAGTTGATATAAATCATAAATGAGTTAGGTATAAGAATGAGTTGACCACGTGCAAATAATAGAGTAGGTTAGTTTAGGCTTAGTTTAATTACTTAGGACTTTAAAATCAATCTTTACTCCCAATTAACCAATCAAATGACAATGAAGGTTAGGTACCCTCAATCCCCGGTCTAGAATGATCCATATTTACCAATGCTACAATCTACAAAAAGGGTTTTTAATTGTATACGTTTCCTTAAGTATTGAGTGTGATTTTGTGTTTACTTTAAGGCTTAGTTTTTGCATATCAATCAATGTGCTAGAATCCTTCCCAAAAATGAAGCCACCAGCTATCCCAAAAACAAATTCAACAAGGAAATCGGATTCTAGAAGGGTTTTGTACTACCTTCAGTTGCAAGGAGTTTGATACGAGCTTCCCCCTTTTCTTGGACTTCAAGCACCACTAATAGATATAAAATAGAAAGTTTATTAGCAGCACAATTTCATAGAAATCGGATTTGACAGCTGTTCTTTAGTTGACCTTGATCATTAAACCAATTCCAAGTTTGATAAAGAGGTGTTTCTGCAAAGAAAGGGAATAAACCTTTCTTGGTCGATCTTAGACTCAAAGATAGTTGAAATGTTATGATTAGGACATTTGGAGTCCATCTGAATGGTTGGAATCTGCCTTAGGCATTGGGAATTAACTGAAACCAGCCTAAGCCCTCACAAAATCTGAACTGGGCTTTGAATTAAGTTAAAATTGAAAGTCCTCGGAGTTGGGCTTGATTGCATGCTTGGAAAGAGGGTTGAAAATGTGTCTCAAATGTATGTCAATCGCACCAGGAGTCCACTCCTAACCTACTAGAATGAAGAGGCCAAAATGGTGTAGAAATCAGGTACATGAGGTGTCTAGTGACACCCTAGTGAGACCCCAATGACATGCTCCAGTGACATTCTAGTGACATGCTCGAGTGACATCCTAGTCACATGCACTAGTGACAACCTAGTAACATGTTCACGGGTTCTGGAACTATGTTGGGTCTTGCTACATGGTAAGACCTTGGTTGGGACCTAGGCTCATTTTTGGGGCCATTTCTTCATTCCTGGTCCAATTTCAGTCATCCCTTTTGCTTTATTCTTGGCTTTAACTCCATTTTTCTATTTTGCACATGTGTCACAAAATTTATCATTTTCTCTTATTGATTGCATGAGTTAACTCAAAAGATAAGTAAAAAAAGGGACTAGATGACATCAAAATGACGCATAAATAATGGTTTATCAAGCGTACCTCAGTAAAATATTTAATCAATGCATGTTAAGTTAATATCTCAAATAGTGTAAAATATAGTAAAACGTGCAAGTAAAAGCTAATGTTTTAGAACAAGGTTTGAGAAGGAGGTCCACTAAGTAACTAGTAAGGGAGTCGAAATCACCCGACATGTCAAGCCACGTAAGCTCCATGCTTGTCACAATCCTAAAAAAATCCAACCAAAAGGTTACATAACCAATTCCAAGCAAACACTACAAGGCATGACAAGACCCATCCCGATAACTGAGAAGGATCCTGCTCCCGTCTGATAATCAAACTTTAAATACTAAAAGTGACCATTTTTTTTTAGAGAAAAGTTCAAACAACAACATTGACAGGCCAAGGAAAAGTAACTATATAGAACCGTTGACACAAAAGTTCAAGCAGTCAATGGCGTTATAGAGCATAGATGATTGTACAAAAAAAAAGTACCAAGTCGTACCCTGTAAGATATCCAAGTGCGCAACGGTAACCATTATGCCGCAACCTCAGTATCAGCCCCGGAATCTATGCAATGGCCTGAAGGGTCAATAAAATAGTCAAAGCGTGAGTGGACAAAAACAAACATTTTCAAAATACGATTTACGAAAAATTATAGTTTACCCTCTAGGTTAAAAGCATGCATGCATAGAAATCGAATCGTATGAAAATAATTCAAATAATAATATAATTATCTGGACACAAATATCAATAGATCACAATATAACCAATCCTTGATATCTAAGTAACTATCACGATGTAAATGCTACGCGTGCAACTCGGGAGTCTCACATCCGAGTACATACCCAGGATCTACCACATCCAGGTGATATCATAATCTCACACTCCTAAGACTGAGCCTCCCTCGGAGCTACTCATCTCTGATAGAGGATTTATCAACCAAGAAATTATGAATGATAACTCCTAATAAAATACTTTGCAAGTGCACAAAATCGTATGACGAGTATAGTAGGTTTGTAAAGGTCGATCCCTCGAGGACTTGTTCAACGTGAATCCACTTAGTTTGGAATGAATCAACTTGAGAAAAAAGTACAACAATGTTTGGGGGGGGGGGGGGGGGGGGGTGGTTTGAGTGATGATTAGAATGAAATTGAATTATGAAAACAAGTGCAAAATGATGAAAACTTGATTTAAGAGTTGATTGGATAATTAGGAAAAAATAGAACATGTTATCCACAATTACCAATTAAAGTTCTCCTTAGATTTCGTTGATTAGATTAATTATGCATGTATCTGAATTAAGTGGCCATGCAAGGGTCCGGATAAGGCTCACCCCACACATTTATCTTCTCTTAGATTGCATGTTTAAGCGTGATGTACCCGCCCTTAAAAAACTATTATCGATGGTGTGTGATAATGCATGACCCATGAAGAAGATTTAATGACACTACACTATCCCTAGTAAAGTGATGTACAATCCTAAGGAGTCATGAGTTTAGATTACGAATAAGATTCCCCCTCTTAAACGTGATGCTACAAATTGTAGGGTGAACACAAACATCGAGGTGATCCGTCAAGCAATTACATCGACAATTATACGCAAATAAGGTGATCAAACTAACAAGCATAAATTGAGTTCATGAAGCATAGTAATCCAACAAATCCAGGCATACATAACAACCATAATCAACATCCAGAAATCTAATTATAAACTAACATGGCTAGGGCTTCAAACAGCCCTAATCCTAAAGGAAACTACTCACGAATAACTAAGTTAACAAACATCATAATTGAATGCATATAAACTTAAAGAGATTATGGATTGAGAAACACAAATACTAAGATGAATGATGAATGAGAGAAGCGGCACAAACACTTCTTCATCTCTCAAGCTTCACGTCACAAAAAAGATGCAAGACTTGAATCCAAAAGCATGAACAATAGGTAAATTGCGGCTACTTTGTGTATAAACTTTAAGCATAAATTTTTGTAGAGTTTTGGGACCTTAGGAGGTAATTTGGACGTCCAAAAACAATGAGAAAACAACTATTTATATCCCCTAACATCTGCCCTAGCATCTCCCTAAAAAAAAGGGAAAACAGCCCCCAAACACAAGGAGGAAAACTCCTTAGCTGTGAAAACAAGGCTTCGCCGCATTTATGTATCCCTCTTGCTTAAGGAATCTTCTTTTCCTTCTTTAATCCACTTCTTGACTTCATCTTTGACTAGGAATTGAATTATTATCTTTCCAAATCAGATCACAATCCCTAAATTAAAGGAAAGGGGCTGCAAATTGCGGCTAAGGGTAAATTAACCCTAGCCATGATTTATGATTGTTTCTTGATTTCCAAGAAACTTTCTTTTCCTTATTTTTTGCAATCTTTAACTTCAGATCTGATTAGGAATATAATTAAGTCTTCTTATCCAAGTCAATCCATGTCATTCCTCATTGAGAAAGGTAGGTAAATTCGTCCAAGGATGCTTGATGCACAAGTAAATACCCTAAAACACCCTTAATCGCAATTTTAGAAACTTAAGGGGCTTAGCCACATTTTTTGTGATCTTGGGGGATCTTGGACGTGAAAATGGGAGATGATATGATCCTTGATGAGTCCTTGCTGGGTTCTTGAAGATATGGCCTTGGAAAGATCACATTTCATTGCAAAACATGATTTAAACCTCAACTAAGCAATCTGCACAAACTTCACAAAAGATATCATTTTCTCCTATTGTTTGAATGATTATAATTAAAAGATAAGTAAAAGTGATAAGAAATAACATTGAAATAATGCTTAATTTGTGACTTATCAATCTCCAGGCAGTGTATCGTGACTACTACAGGATCTACGACGTCTGGAGGAGACAATCAAATCACAGAGGATGGTATGTGTGGAACAGTCACCAAATTCAGTAAACTCAATTTAAAACTATTTATGTCTCAAATTGAGTCAAAACATTTCAATGGGGCTTATGCTCGAGACATATCTTTCACAAGCAGTTTCCATAGAACCATCTTAAAACAGTGTCCATAACTCATTTCATAAATCTGAAAACAATCAATTCAGTCCTGTATTCAAATTTGACTCCAGATCCAAGTCAAAATCATTATCCAATTGGGTTTCAAGCCCAAAACGCAATTTTCACGTAAATTAATAAAATCGTTCATAAACCGATAATTAAATCCACAAAATTATCAATTAATGATATCAAATCATTTCAGATCAAATCATACGATAAAGCATTTAAAATATTTATGCACGCATCATATTTATAAAACAAAAGTCCACCCACTGACTGTCCAAGTTGCGCGCTCACAATCTACACCGTAAGCCAATTTGAGGCTATTCCAACGTCTCCGAAACGTCCAAGCCTGTCCAAATCATACCCCAAGGGCCACTAACCATCAATACAAGTCTATAACAGAAACCCTCAAAATTTCTGGTACTGAGAATGCATCCCCAACACGCTTTCCGAGGAGAAAAACCTCCAAATAACCGATTAAACAATCTCCGATCGACCTTAAACCACCACCATTTGATTCAAATCGTCGAAACCTTTTGAACAAGATTGGTTTGACCTCAAAATTCGTGCCCACAGACCCATACGCTTCAGTCAATGACGGTCAATGCTAACGTCACAATGGTCAACGCTGACGTCAGCTACTGACATAAGCTTGACAACTCTGACACCTGACAGCCTGCCACGCAGTACACCCTAATTGGTGCCACATGTCACCTCTTGACACCCACCACGTGCACTCTGACACAATTCTGACAATGTGACACGTGGCACTCTCTGTCTCGTGCTATGCATCACTAACAATCCTCTGCACACTACCACATGGCACAATCTCACTGGTCCACATGGTTTGACATCGCTGGCATGGACTTGCCACATCACCTAACACACTCTGTCATGTTGCCACATGGCACCACCTCACTAGTCCAAGTGGTCTGACATGTATGACGTGGACTATCACGTTAGCTGCTGACTGTACTGACACCTGGCCACGTGTCACCCTCTAGTTAGCCACGTGTCACCCTCTGGTTGGCCACATGGCTTGACATAATGATGTGGCATGCCACATCATCACCTTCAACCTCTAGCCGGGACGACCAGGGTTACTATAATAAGTCGTTCAACCCGTGAATTTGACCTAGTCGTATCTCAGCCGTCCGACCACCAAAAACCACCATTCTCCGACCATTCGACTTGTTTTCTTCACAAAAACAACCCTACGACCTCAAAACCAAGAAAAATGGCCTCAGATTACCTAGTTGAATTCCAACTTTCATGGCCAAGCTTTAAACGTTCTTCTAGGGTGGTCCAATGGTCCTCAGCCTCTCTTTTTTTTCCCTACAAGCTCATAAGCACCAAGAACACACACAAGGCATCAACACGAGGCCCAAACGTCCAAAACCAAAATTCCAATTTTCCAAACTCACGGGTCACGAGTTTTACCTGGGTCCCCGCCATCTAGCGTCTCTCACTCTGTCTCTTAGTCACTATCTGCCTCCCTCTCTCAGGTTAGCATCAGGTGAGGGGGATGATGGTTTTGGTTTGGGGTGGGTTTCGATTTGGATGCAAAATGAAAGGGAAAATGAGAAATGATGCATATATGTAGTGTGAGGGCCATTGGGTGAGTGACACTTGTCACTCATCCTATGGTCCCTTCAAAGATATTTTGGGTCCCAAATTCAAATCACCAACGTCAACCGCCTCATATTTTGTGCAACCAAAATAGTACGAAAAATAGTTCTACACCTCTAACTTTCCTGTATGATGCCCGATCT
This sequence comes from Prinsepia uniflora, assembly GCA_032719365.1. Lineage (NCBI taxonomy): Eukaryota > Viridiplantae > Streptophyta > Magnoliopsida > Rosales > Rosaceae > Prinsepia > Prinsepia uniflora. The sequence goes on from CM064862.1 coordinate 73,468,347, forward strand.
TGATGTGTCGTCTGTCTACAGACTCGTAACATCTCGATCTAGGTAATGGACCTCGATCCACGTGCATTTTACCTCCTATGTCAAAATTCAACATTTAGCCTCAATATATACAAGGGAAAGAACGTCATTTTACATTCAACTTTCTAAATTTACATTAATTGAACTTTTGGGTCGTTACAATCTACCCCCCTTAACGAGTTTCATCCTCAAAATTCAACGAAACAAGTAGGGGTACTACTCTCGCTTATGTGCTTCAGGTTCCCATGTAGCTTCCTCTACATTGTAATTCCTCCACAGTACCTTTGCAAAAGGAACAGTCATTTGCCGTAGCTCCTTGTCTTTACGGTCTAGAATCTATATAGGCTGCTCATCAAAACTTAAATCTTCTCTGAGCTCAATAGGCTGCTCTTCCAGTACATAAGATTCACCATGAACGTACGTTCGAAGCATAGATACATGAAATACATCGTGGACTTTGGAAAGCTCTTGGGGTAAAGCTAGTCGGTATGCAACAGGGTCAATCCTCTCTAAAATCTTATATGGCCCAATGAAGTGCGGGCTCAATTTCCCATGTCTGCCAAACCGCACAATGCCTTTCCAAGGGGATAGCTTCAAGAATACCCAATCCCCTACTGCAAACTCGAGGTCTCTAGTTCGGCGATCGGCAGAGCTCTTCTGTCGACCTTGGGATGCTTTGAGTCTGTCTCGGATCAGTTTGACCTTTTCCTTGGTAATATGTACCAACTCCGATGTCAACAATTTCCTTTCACCCACTTCAGTCCAACATAAGTGTAAGACCCGTGTCTTAAGAAGAACGGTGAATAATCCCACAACGCCCGGGGAGGGAAAGGCGAAGTGCCTTATATGTGTGGGCACGTATCTATCTAGCACGAGGCCTTTTGGGAGCCAGTAACTTTAGATTCCTTGGGAACTCCAAAGTTAAGTGAGTTTGGGCTGGTGCAATCCCAAGATGGGTGACTACTGGGAAGTTGCACGTGAGTTCCCAGAAACAAACCGTGAAGGCTGGGTCTAATGCGGACAATTCCCAAGATGGGTAACCCACTAAGAAGTTTCACTTGAGCTTCCAAGAACAAAACCGTGAGGGGTGGGGCCAAAGCGGACAATATCCTGTTGGAGAAGGCTGGGTCATGATAGAATGGTATAAGAGTTATACCCCGACCGGAAGTGTGCCAGCAAGGACACTGGACCCCAAGGAAGGGTGGATTGTAAGACCCGTGTCTTGAGAAGACTAATGAATAATCCCATATCGTTCGGGGAGGGAAAGGTGAAGTACCTTATATGTTTGGGCATGTATCTATCTAACACGAGGTCTTTTGGGAGCTCTGTGGCTTTGGATTCCTTGGGAACTCCAAAGTGAAGCGAGTTTGGACTGGTGCAATCACAAGATGGGGGACATACTGGGAAGTTGCACATGAGTTCCCAGAAACAAAACCATGAAAGCTGGGCCCAAAGCGAACAATATCGTGCTAGATGGTTCTGGTAGTGATAACTATACAAAGCTTCATAAGGTGTCATCCAAATACTAGCCTGATAACTGTTATTAGAAGCGAACTCCATCAGTGCCAGATGCGACTCACAGGTGCCCTGAAAATACAGGCACTCGTCATATCTTCCAAAATCTGAATAGTCCGCTCAGACTGTTCATCGGTCTGAGGATGAAATGTAGGGCTAAAGTGAAGTTTCTTCCTAGAGGCTCTCTGCAAACTCTGCCAAAACCTCGATGTGAATCTCGGATCTCGATCTGAGACTATAGATTCAGGAGTACCATGTAAACATATGATCTTATCAAAAAACAACTTGGCATACTCTTCATCCGGAAGTCCTTTCACACTGGCAAGAAATACGATGACTTCATGAGCCTATCCACAATCACCCATACTCTATCATGGCCTTTCGGTGTCCTAGGAAGTTTAAACACAAAATCCATTGTCAGGTGAACCCATTTCCATTTAGGAATCAGAAGCGGGTGCAACGCTCCATAATGTCTCTATCTCTCAGCCTTCACCTGTTGACATATCAGACATCTACTAAAATATTCAGAAATTTCCCATTTCATACCAGTCCACCAATAATATTCTCGGAAAGTACGATACATCTTGGTTCCACCAGGATGCATTGCATAAGCTGAACTGTGAGCCTCCTCAAGTATCTCTTTTTTTAGTGCCACATCCTCAGGTGCACATAACCGGCCTTCCTTTAATAAGGCTCCATCATCACTAAGCGTATAATCTTTGCCTCTCCCCAACTTCAATCTCAATCCGAAAAATAAACAAAGTAGGAACCTAAAACTAAGCATCAATAATCTGATCTATAATAATATGCAGTACATGGAAACTAGCTAATAAAGCTCCCTGACTATCAACTCCAAGAATAACCCCAAGCTTACGGAGTTCAACCAGTAAAGGTATGTGAATCATCCTCAAATGTGCCACAGAACTCACTGATTTTCGACTCAGGGCATCGGCTACCGCATTAACTTTCCCTGGATGATACTCAATGGTGCTGTCATAATCCTTAATCAATTCTAACCATCTTCTTTGCCTCAAATTCAATTTTTTATGTGTGAAGAAGTACTTCAGACTCTGATGGTCAGTAAAAATCCTGCATGTCTCGCCATATAAGCAATGCCTCCAAATCTTTAAGGCAAAAACAACTACAGCAAGTTCTAAATCATGTGTGGAGTAATTCACTTCGTGGGGTTTTAACTATCTGGAAGCATAAGCAACCACCTTCCCATTGCATCAAGACACACCCCAAACCCTGCAAAGAAGCATCACTATACACCTCACACCACCCACTATCATCAAGAAGGGTCAATATAGGAGCGGATGTCAATCGCATCTTCAGTTCCTGGAAACTCCTGTCATATTCCTCATCCCAAACAAATCGAACTCCCTTTCTAGTCAACCAATTCAATGGAGCAGCAATAATAGAGAATCCCTCGACAAATCGTCTGTAATAACCAGCAAAGCTTAAGAAACTTCTAATCTCAGTGACTGTCTTTGGCTACTCCCAATTAGTTACAGCTTCAATTTTTTTAGGGTCCACATTAATCCCCTCATCTGAAATCACATGTCCCAAGAAGCCGACACTAGTTAACCAGAACTAGCATTTACTTAACTTTTCAAAAAGTTGGTTCTCCGTCAGTGTAGTAAGGACAACTCTTAAGCATTTCTCATGCTCCTTCTCACTCTTCGAATACACTAATATGTCTTCAATAAAAACTATGACAAAACAATCCAAGTATGGATGAAACACTCGGTTCATCAAATCCAAAAACGCCGCAGGTGTATTAATCAACCCAAACGGCATCACTAAAAACTCATAATGACCATATCGAGTTCGAAAAGTTATTTTTGGGACATCCTCTTCTTTAATCCTCAACAGAGGGTAGCCAAATCGAAGGTCAGTCTTCAAAAAGTGTTTGGCTCCTCTCAACTGGTCAAACAAATCATCGATTCAAGGAAGGAGATACTTATTCCTGATCGTCACTTTATTGAGTTTCCTGTAATCGATGTATAATCTCATATTGCCATCCTTCTTCCTCACAAAAAATACTGAGGCTCCCCAAAGCGATACACTTGGCAGAATAAACCCCATGCCTACGAGGTCTTCCTTTCATTCTCGTAACTCAATTGGTGTCATACGATACGGTGCCTGAGAAATAGGTCGGGTACATGGAATAAACTCGATAGTAAACTAAACTTCTCTCTGGGATGGTAATCTTGGAAATTCCTTAGGGAATACATCTGGAAACTCCCGTACCACCGATATATCCTCTGCCCTCAGCCAAGTATCATGTGTATCATGTACGTGAGCCAAATAACCCTGGAAACCTTTCCTCAACAACTTGCCAGCTGTCAAAGGCGATATAACTCTAGAGGGTAACACCATTTGGTCTCCTTGAAAGGTAGTCTCTAGTAGACATGGACTCCGTAAGGTCATCCTCTTATCGAAACACTCGATAGAGGCGTGATGGTAGGTCAACCAATCTATCCCAAAGATAACATCAAAATCATTTAAGCCCAGAAGTATCAAATCAGCTACTAAGTCAGTACCTCCTATCATCACAGGGCAGAATCTCAACACCAGACTTACACTACATAATTTTCCTATCAATGTACCAACACCCATATCACAGCCAATTATGGACACCTCCCTATCCTTCAACAGTGCACAACTCCGCAAGATAAAAGAATGAGTGGCTCCAGGATCTATCAAAATATGTACATCATGGTTAAAAATAGTAAGTGTACTTGTCACCACTCCTGGGGCTACTCGGGCCTCCTGCTGTGTAACTAAAAATACTCGAGTCTATGGTCCAGAAGATCGACCACGTCCTCGTGATCCACCATTAACTCCTTCAACTCCTTTGCCACCCATCACATCAGAAGTCGAAGCTGTACGCGGACCCTACTCAGTTGCACCCTGACCCATACCACTGCCACCAGACATCCATAGGCAGTCCCTCGCAAAGTGGCGAGGCTCTGCACACGAATAGCAAGTCAAAGTCCTCTGTCTACTGATATACCCCACTGATGTACCACTAGACTGAGGAGTCTGCTGTGATCTGAATCCGAATCTTTGGGTACCACTAGATCTACCAAAATGACCACTTCCAGATTTTGACACTCCACTAAAATTGCCTCTCTTCGAGGTCCTCTAGCTCGAAGATCCATAATATTGACGCTCTCGGTGTCTTCCACCACCTGAAAACTATTACCGTGCAGGCAAATTAGCCTCTACTCATACCGCAACATTAGTTAACTCCCTTAGAGTAACGTAAGATCCTATCGTCACAATGGTACAAATCTCATCTCGCATGCCAAGCTCAAATCTGCCACATTTATCGGCCTCAGTAGTCACAAACACAGAAGCAAAGCATGATAGCATCTGAAAACTCTACTCATACTCTACTACTGACATGCTCCCCTGCTGAAGCTGTAGAAAATTGGTCTATTTGGAATCGCGAAATGAGCGGGGATAATACTGATCAAGGAAGCGCTCTCGAAAGGTCTGCCAAGTCACTGTCCAAACATCCCAAATTGACATCTCCAGAGTATCCCATCACTGGTATGAGCCACCATCCAGTAAAAAGGTAGCCAACAAGACATAACAGTGAAGATCCGCTCAATACGACAGCTAACCTAATGCTCTGATACCAATTGGACTAGACCCATCCCGATAACCGAGAAAGATCCTGCTCCCGTTTGAAAATCAAACTCTAAATACCAAAAGTGACCCTTTTTGTTTTAGCAAAAAGTTTAAGCAACAACATTGTTAGACCAGGGATAACTAACTATACAAAACTATTGAGACAAAAGTTCAAGTAGTCAACGGTGTTACAGATCATAGATGACTGTACAAAAAAAAAGTACCAAGTCCTACTCTGTAACATATCCAAGTACGCAATGGTAACCTTTATGCCTCAGCCTCAGTATCAGCCCCGAAATCTACGCAACGGCCTGAAGGATCAACAAAATAGTCAAAGTGTGAATGGACAAAAACAAACATTTTAAAAATACGATTTAAGAAAAATCATAGTTTACCCTCCAAGCTAAAAGCATGCATGCATGCATAGAAATCGAATCATATGAAAATAACTCAAATCATAAAACAATTATCTGGAAACAAATATCAATAAATCAAAATATAACCAATGCTTGATATCCAAATAACTGTCACGATGTTAATGCTACGTGTGCAACTTGGGAGTCTCACATCTGAGTACATCCCTAGGTTCTACGACGTCCGGGTGATATCATAATCTCACACTTTTGAGACTGAGCCTCCTTTAGAGCTACTCATCTCCAGGCAGTGTATCATGACTTCTCCAGGTTCTATGACGTCTGGAGGTGACAATCAAATCACAGAGGATGGTATATGAGGAACAGTCACCAAATCCAGTAAACTTACTTTAAAACCATTTATGTATAAAATCGAGTCAAAACATTTTCACAAGTAGTTTCCACAGAACCATCATAAAACCGTGTCCAGAACTCACTTCATGAATATGAAAATCATTAATTCAGTCATGTATTCACACTTGACTCCAGATCCAAGTCAAAATCATTATCCAATTGGGTCTTAAGCACACAACGCCATTTTCACGCAAAACTGTAAAATTGTTCATAAATCGATAATTAAATCCATAAAATTATCAAGTAATGATATCAAATCATTTCAACTCAAATGATACGATAAAGCATTTAAAATATTTATGCACGCATCACAGTTATAAAACAAAAGTCCACACACTAACTGTCTATGATGTGTGCTCATAATCCAAGGCTAATCCAACATCTCCGGAACGTCCGGGCCTATACAAATAATACCCAAGGGTCACTAACCATCTATACAAGTCTATAATAGAAACCCTCAAAAGTCCCGGTACTGAGAACATGTCCCAAAGAGAAAAACCTTCAAATAACATATCAAACGATCTCCGGTCGACCTAAAACCACCACCATTGGATTCAGATCGTCGAAATCTTTATAACAAGACCAATTTAATCTCGAAATTTGTGCCCAAGCGCAGACATGCACCGATCAAAATTAGGTCAAGAAAAGTCAATGACGGTCAATGATGATGTCATGCCGATCAACACTTACGTCAGCTGTTGACGTCACCCCATGACGTCAACCTGACAACTCTGACACCTAGCAACCTGACACGTGGCACACCCTGATTAATGCCACATGTCACCACCTGCCATCAGTGCAACGTGGACTCTAACATAGTTCTGAAAACCTTATTGGTACCACGTGGTACTCCCTAACAACTGGATTGGTGCCACGTGGTAGGACATCGCTGACGTGGACTTGCCACGTCAGCTACCACATCACATGACACACTCTGACATGTTGCCAAGTGGCACCACCTCACTGGTCCACGTGGTCTGACATGTATGTGGTCTGATATGTCTAACGTAGACTACCACGTCATCTGCTGACTGAACAGACACCTGGCCACATGTCACCCTCTGGTTGGCCACGGGGCCTGACATGATTACATGGAATGCCACGTCATCATCTTCAACCTCTGGCAGAGTCGACCTGGGTCATAGTAATGGGTCGTTCGACTGGCGACCTTGACCCAGTCGTATCTCAACCGTCCGACCACCAAAAACTGCCATTCTTCGAGCATTCGACTCGTCTTTTTCTCGGAAACAACCGTAAGACCTCAAAACCAAGAAAAAAGGGCCTGAGATTACCTGGTCAAATTCAAACATTCACGGCCAAGCTTTGAATGTCCTTCCAAGGTGGTCCAGGGGTCCTCAACCTCTACTTTTTGTCCCTACAAGCTCGCATAAGCACCAAGAACACAGCCAAGGCATCAACACGAGACCCAGACGTCCAAAACCAAAATTCCAATTTTCCAAACTCACAAGTCACGAGTTTTACCTAGGTTTCACGAGTTTTCCAACCACCAGTACCACAGCTCTACCGTCTAGCGTCTCTCACTTCGTCTCTCAGTCACTCTCTACCTCTCTCTCAGGTCATCACCAGGTGAGGGGGATGATGGTTTTGGTTTGGGGTGGGTTTCGGTTTGGATGCAAAATGAAAAGGAAAATGAGAGATGTTGCATGTATGTAATGTGAGGGCCATTGGGTGAGTGACACTTGTCACTCATCCTAAGGTCCCTTCAAAGATATTTTGGGTCCCAATTTCAAAACACAAAAGTTAATCGCCTGGTATTTTGTGCAATCAAAATAGTACAGAAAATAGCTCTAGACCCGTAACTTTCTCGTACAATGCCTGATCTCGACGTGTCGTCTATCTACGGACTCGTAACATCTCGATCTTTGTAATAGACCTTGATCCACGTGCACTTGACCTCCCATGTCAAAAGTCAACATTTGACCACAATATATACAAGGGCAAAAACGTAATTTTACATTCAACTTTCTGAATTTACATTAATTAAATTTTCAAGTCATTATGAATTGTGCCATTGAGGCAAAATTAGCAATCCCACATGGCCCGGGGGGATTTGGGGGATGCGTCTTATATGTGTGGACGTGCATCTATCTAACAGGAGGCCTTCTGGAAGCTCATTGGCTTGGGGTTCCCGGGGAACTCCAAAGTTAACTGAGTAGGGGCTGGTGCAATTCCAAGATGGGTGACCCACTGAGAAATTGCACGTGAGCTCCCGAGAACAAAACAGTGAGGGTTGGTGTAATAGCCCGTCCTGGAAATCAAGATTAGATTAGTGATTAATGATGGCTTAGTGAAGTTAATTGGTGATTAGTTGGGTGATTTCGAACGGGCGGTGGGAAATGACGGTTTTACCCCTAGAATAGGCAAAAATGTTAACTTTTTGTTCGGGCGGTCAAATGGACTTTGACCGATGACCGTGACGTAGTTCGAGATGTCAAGAGTTCATAGACAGGTGGCATGTCCAATTCCCACATTCGAGGAAAAAGTTATGACATTCGGAAGTTCAAGGGCAATTCGGTAATTTAGTTAAAAATGGGCAAATTGTTGACTTTTCATACGATATGGAATTTTCACGAACTTCGAGGACCATTAGATAGGTCTCGATACGCTGAGTACAACGACATGTTGTACACAGTCATTGGAGTTCGGACGACTGAGTTATGGGTCTAGGAACCGGAGGGGCAAAATGGTAAATTGTGAAATAAAGGGCATTTTGGTCATTATTGTGGCCTAGGGATATGTGCCCAATGTCAGTAGGACACTTGGCTGCTTTGGAGAAGGTGACCACCAGAGATAAAAACTTGGTTGTGGAAGTTGGGACACCGCCTCAGCCGTTTTAAAACTTGGTTGACGGTTGAATGAGTTTGGCCGTGAAGGGAAAACCAGAGATAAAAAGATGGTGAGGAAGTCAAACCCCCAACTATCCTCCATTTTCTATGCCATGTGAACAAAAACGAAGGGATGGATGATGTGGAATGTGGTGGTGGTGTTAGGGACGGCTGTCGTGCACGGTGGTGGTTGGAAGAGGCCCAGACCCGTGAACTCCCCTGTTGGGATTCAAATGGCTCGTGATGAGTTTTCGGTTACTGATCGATTGTATTGGTTGCTAAAGATTACTGGAGGTCTGGGGAGTCCAAAAAGCTCGCTGTTGAAGCCTGAGATGGACGATAAGCGGACATCCTTTGAAAACTCGAATGTGAATTCAACAATGGTGAATTTTGATATGACGTTTGTTGAACGACTTGGCTAAGGGGGAGAGCAATTGAAGATGACCAGAGAACGTTTGGGACCAAAACCGTGGTCGAAGAAGGTCTAGGGTGGCCGGACTTGGAAGTAGAATGAAGCCGGTTCTTTTTCAACTTGGAAAGATAATTTCCAGGATTTAATTCTATGTTTTAGGATTGTAGATTGCTGGGGAATCTTGTAAGGGAGTTAAAGAACATAAAATGGTCAAAACTGGAGTTGAAATAAGGGAGATAGACCGATGGACCGGGACCATCGGTTTGTTTAGACCAGGCTGGTCTGAACCGGTTTGGACCAGTCTGATCAAAGGAAGAAGACGGTGAACAGTAACTGCGCGTGGTCTCAACCGCAGGGTGTTTGGGCAGCGCGTGAGGGCGCGTGGGCCCTGTTTTCGAGGCACAATCAACACGACTTTTAAAGTATTCGATGTAACGAACATTTTGGCACTAGTTTCGAGTCAATCGGACATCGTCTCGATATGTTTCGGGATGTCCGAAGGCTTTAGGGCTCGGTTAAAAATAGTTAAAAATTCAGAAAAATTATGGGGCTTTAGTATAAGCTTGATGAAGTAGTTAGTGACCTCATTATGGGATTTGGACAGGTTCGGGAAAGCCGGTGATAGTGGATTGGCCGGGAACGGCGTAGGTGCACACGTATCGAGGCAGCGGTGAAATGATCTGTGAGTGGACTTTGTTTTCTAACTTATGATGCATGCATATATGTGTTTATATGTTTTCTATACATGATTCTATGATTTGATGTGAATTCAACAATGGTGAATTTTGATATGACGTTTGTTGAACGACTTGGCTAAGGGAGAGAGCAATTGAAGATGACCAAAGGACGTTTGGAACCAAAACCGTGGTCGGAGAAGGACTGGGGTGGCCGGACTTGGAAGTTGAATGAAGCCGGTTCTTTTTCAACTTGGAAAGGTAATTTCCAGGCTTTAATTCTATGTTTTAGGATTGTAGATTGCTGGGGAATCTTGTAAGGGAGTCAAAGAACGTAAAATGGTCGAAAACGAAGTTGAAATAAGGGAGATAGACCGATGGACCGGGACTGCCGGTTTGTTTAGACCTGGTTGGTCTGAATCGGTTTGGACCGGTCTAATCAAGGGAAGAAGACGGTGAACAGTAACCGCGCGTGGTCTTAACCGCAGGGTGTTTGGGCAGCGTGTGAAGGCGCTTGGGCCCTCTTTTCGAGGCACAATCAACACTACTTTTAAAGTATTCGATGTAACGAACATTTTGGCACTCGTTTCGAGTCAATCGGACATCATCTCGATATGTTTCGGGATGTCCGAAGGTTTTAGGGCTCGGTTAAAAATTCGAAAAAAATTATAGGGCTTTAGTATAAGCTTGATGAAGTAGTTAGTGACCTCATTATGGGATTTGGACAGGTTCGGGAAAGCCGGTGATAGTGGATTGGCCGGGAACGGCGGAGGTGCACGCGTATTGAGGCAGCGGTGAAATGGTCTGTGAGTGGACTTTGTTTTCTAACTTATGATGCATGTAAATATGTGTTTATATGTTTTCTATACATGATTTTATGATTTGATCTTGATATTTTAGGGTTTGCACGATTTTTGAGATATTTACGGAATTGCGCGTTTTACGAGATTTTGTTCGATGTTGTGATTTGACCATGGTTTAAATGATTTGATTTCGGGATTTGAAATACTATTTGATTTCAAAGATTTAAAATGGATTTCGAAAAGTGATTTCGGGCTTGAAGCCCAGTTTAGAAAAGTTTTTTGAGAAACGTTATTTCGGGTTTTGGAATCGGATCCAGGATGACGATTCTGGATTCAGTTTGAAACTTGAAAGTGGATTTCCGGATTTGGGTCCGAAATGATTGTTCCGGATGCTAGCTTACGGAATGATGGTTTCGGACTCGGATTTGGAAACGGTTATGGATACGAGTTCTGGGTTTGAATTCGGGATCCTGATGAGATTGCTGATTCGGATTCTGAAATGGATAATGGTTTTCAAGTGGTTTTCAGATTGGATTTGCTGGATCTAGTTATTGGGTTTAAAGACCCGGATATGATACATGACGGGGGCGGGCCCGGATTGGGTTTAAAGACCCGGATTGAGTTTAAAGACTCGGATATTAATATTTCCCCTGTAGGCCTATTGAGTTTAAAGACTCGGGAATTTAAAGACTCAGATTATATTGAGGCCTGGATTGAGTTTAAAGACTCGGATAGATCCAGCAGGTTCGATGGATGGAAATGTGGTTTCAAATGTGTTTTGGATTTCATTGAGACTTGATAGTAATGGTTTTCCGATGTTTTGGGCAATGACCCGGATGAACGGATTTTGATGGTTTTGGGCTGAGGCCCGAGATTTGAGAAAAGGAAAATGAGTTCGGTTTTTCTTAAACGGTTTGAATCACCTGAATATAGAATGGTTTTATGGAAGGGTTTGATATGCATGCATTGGTTTTTAAATGGAGGGCATAAATGTAATTGTGTTTTCTGATAACTTTTTTTGAACTTATTCTTTATTTTTGTCCACTCACAGTCTTTTGTGTTTTCGATACCCTCCAGGTTGTCGCGGTGTGGGCTGTTAGTCGAGAGAGATGGAGACATTACACGTGCAATCCACAGTAGATTCTGCGCACTCTAGGAAGTCCGGATGCTTTAAGACAGACGGATTGAGAATCCCTTATCCGACTTACGTGTCACATGGAGGTTGGACGTCGGTTTAGCCTTCGTGTCATGCGTAAGTTAGACTGAAGCAGGACTTAACCCTTAATCCCGAGGGATTAAGGGTGGGTCCTGTCAGTTGGGTCCAAAGCGGACAATATCCTATCGGAGAAGGTTGAGTCGTAACAAGGCACCTTCTTATGTTGCCCAAAACCATACTAAAACAACTATAAATAGACTACAAAATGTATTTAGACCATCTGAAACGTCCCAAAATTATACTCACCCACCGCTCTGAACTGGAAAATTGTCCCATTCCCCACCATGCGCTGTTGTGGGATGAGAAACAATCCAACATGCTATCATGCGTTGTTGTGGGTCGGAAAGTGAACTCACGTGTCGGCCGAAAGTCGGAAAATGGCCTCACGCGCTGGTCGGAGGTCACACGCGTCAGCCACACTCGCTTAACCTCCCTACGCACGTCTTATGCACTAGATTATTCTCGATGGAATAATTTTCACCTTGACGAAATATTCCGTCATATCGTACAAGATCATAATATTTCATCAAGCTTGACAGAATTAGAATATTTTGTTAGACTTAACGGTGTTAGGGATAGTTATGATGTCGTCAGTATTTAACGAACAACGTTGGATTTCATCAAATGTTGACGGTGTCAGTCGACAACTGGTCTAGCCGCTAGAATCTCGTCAAATATGACAATCGGACCACCGTCGACGGCAGCTGAATCCAAGTAAATTCTACGACTTCGACTAGAATTCCACCTGTTTACTCGAAAATCAACCTAGCATCCAAGAATATATCTTTTGAAGCTTGATTTCATGCATGAATCCTCAAATCGTCTGCAAATGCTTGATGAACAACCAATTTCAATCTTGGCCAAAACCTCACCCAAACCAACATGAAAACCAATGTAAATCATCTACTATAAGGGGAATTGAATGGTGTACGAAACGAGCTTAAAACATATTAACGAACGAGCTTGACAGAATTAGAATATTTTGTTAGACTTAACGGTGTTAGGGATAGTTATGATGTCGTCAGTATTTAACGAACAACGTTGGATTTCATCAAATGTTGACGGTGTCAGTCGACAACTGGTCTAGCCGCTAGAATCTCGTCAAATATGAAAATCGGACCACCGTCGACGGCAGCTGAATCCAAGTAAATTCTCCGACTTCGACTAGAATTCCACCTGTTTACTCGAAAATCAACCTAGCATCCAAGAATATATCTTTTGAAGCTTGATTTCATGCATGAATCCTCAAATCGTCTGCAAATGCTTGATGAACAACCAATTTCAATCTTGGCCAAAACCTCACCCAAACCAACATGAAAACCAATGTAAATCATCTACTATAAGGGGAATTGAATGGTGTACGAAACGAGCTTAAAACATATTAACGAACGAGCTTGACAGAATTAGAATATTTTGTTAGACTTAACGGTGTTAGGGATAGTTATGATGTCGTCAGTATTTAACGAACAATGTTGGATTTCATCAAATGTTGACGGTGTCAGTCGACAACTGGTCTAGGCGCTAGAATCTCGTCAAATATGACAATCGGACCACCGTCGACGGCAGCTGAATCCAAGTAAATTCTCCGACTTCGACTAGAATTCCACCTGTTTACTCGAAAATCAACCTAGCATCTAAGAATATATCTTTTGAAGCTTGATTTCATGCATGAATCCTCAAATCGTCTGCAAATGCTTGATGAACAACCAATTTCAATCTTGGCCAAAACCTCACCCAAACCAACATGAAAACCAATGTAAATCATCTACTATAAGGGGAATTGAATGATGTACGAAACGAGCTTAAAACATATATACCTAGAAGCCTCAAAGGTTTTGTAGGAAAATCTCGGCGTCGCCGTCTCCTTATCTTCAATTCTTGTGCCACAATGTTTGTTGTCAATGGTGGAGGTCACAAGTGGGCTCGCCTCATTGAGATGCAACCGTGAGCGGTATTCTCGGGGTCTGGGTCGTAGGATAAGACAGTGATGGTGGTGAGTGTGTCTTAGTCGATAAGCTTGAAGGAACCATTTCAGCGTCTCCTTATGGTGAACTAATTTGCTCCTTAAGGCTAATGGGGTGTTGGGTTTGGGCCTCCACTTTGGGCCTAAGTTTATAGGGGTAAATTTGATAGGGGTAAATTTGTAATTTCAAGATTTTGATTTCAAGTTTAAGAAATGGGATATATCAATTCAACCAAGAACACTTCGATATTTAAGGCAACTTTAGAGAAAAATCACAAAAAAATTTAGAAGCAAAGATCGAATTATCTTGATAGTGAAATGAGATTCACTATTTATAGGAAAATCTTATAAACTTTGGAGCATTCTAATTCATCGATGAAATTTGCAAATAATAAATAATTCTTTCATAATAAAAGATATTATTTAATAATTGAATATTAATAACAATTAATTTTCAAAGAGAATATCATTGATATTGGGTGATAGTACGATTAAATAATATATTTAGCGTGTAAATATATTTAATCTAATGTATGAATATTTATGCGCCGTTAATATCGTTAATATGGATTGTAAAAATTATATACCACATGATAAGTCCATAATATTTGAGTAATGTATGGCTCACAACCCTTATATTATTGCAATTCGTTTTGTAGATCTTTGCAATCTTCAACAGTCTATACATATTTCAAATTGCATAAGTAACAGATCCGTCATTCTTCCATCCCCCACTCGATCCCTAGCCAATCTCATCGCTAAAGGTAGCAAATTAATGATCATTCATGACCACGGTCCCCACCAAACACTACTAGCTAACCATAGCTGTTCTTTAGAAATTGAAGAAGAAGAAAAAGTAAAAGATTAATGGAATATAATTGCAATGATGGAAAACTAATAGTAATGCACGGTCTGTTGATAAATGATAATGATAGGCTACTTTTCTCAAAGTCATCTAATCATAATGAAACGGTGGTGGAAATGGAATTAAATATCATATTATAATTTTTTGACATTGGCGCTACACGACGTTCCTCTTTCCAATTTGAAATGCAATTGCGAGAAATTTTCGAGTGTTCCAGATTAGATAGTAGGTGCGTGGACTTCAACGTCCCATCCATCTCACCAGCTTCCACTTTTAACCTAAAAAAGCTTCGATTCGAACAGTGACACCCACACCACCACTCTCAGATGATAGAGATGGGTTGGAATTAATAAAGAGAGATCGGTGACAATTGAGAAAGCTTTGGCTCCAAAAAGAATGAAAATAGTAGGGATATGAGTACAAAGCGAGAGACAATTACTTGCCTTTCTTCTTTCCCGAAACCAATAAGAAAAGAAGAAAACCAAAGAAAAGCACATGACATTAATGCTCAAAGCAACCACATCCATCCATCCCATCATCATCTTCCTTCTGGATGTAACGGGAAAAGCTCAAGATTCTTCCCCCCTCAAGGACGTCGTCTAGGTCAACCTTTGTTACACTACTGCTACTACTATGAGTGTGATCACCCTCTACCATGCAATAATCAAACCCCCAGCTCCTACACTTTCTCTTGTATGGACTATCTTCCTCTCTTTCCATCACTCCTTCTCCTACCTGAAAACATTATTTACACATACTTAAGTTCACAAGTTCAGATTCAAGCTTAAAATCATGACAACTGACTTGTAATATTGTAAAAACGTTCGTTATAAGTTATAGCACACACTTAAGTTCAGTTGTAAACTACACAACTTGTTAATTATTACTTACGGTGGTAATTAGAGGAGTTGGTGTTCTGGGAGAATGGGTTAGGCCAAGGCTGTTGCGTTTTTGCTTTTGCCTTTCGCGTGCTTTGTGATTTTGGAACCAGTAGAAGACGTTCTTGCCTTCAATCTTGCCGTACTTGCCGAGCTGAGCAGTGATTTGCTCAATCTGCTGCGCGTTCGGCGTGCGCATTCCTCCTCTATACAGCATCTCGAGTATCCCTATCTGTTCTTGCGTCGGGTTCCACCGCGTCCCTCCCGGGTGCGTCTCCACCTACACCATGAACAACATTGTCAGTAAATCTGAACCATTAATTATGTTTTATGTGCATTTCCGAGATTTACAGTAAGACAACATAAGTTAATTTGGCGAGTTACTTACGTATCGAAGTTTGTTCTGGTCAACGTTAATTGATGAGGGCATGCAAGGATTGCATGGAGAATTTAGCACATATATAATTAATAAAACATGAAGTACATGTTACAGTAGTATACTATACCTGAGAGTGGGGGGAATCTTTCTTGTCCTGATGATCTGGAGATGATCCTAGCTTTCTAGGGCCACTTTCGGGTCTAATGAAACTCTTGAGGTCGAAAGGAGCGAGGGCGGTTACAGTAGTATCAGTGGTGTTAGTGGTGGAAGTGCTGGCGAGTTTGGGCGCAAGAGGACGTAAGCGTTTGGTGCAGCCAAGCGTGAGGGAGGGTTCGTGTTCCCAGAGTGCACGTGCGAACTGGTGAACCTTCATGCTGGTTATTCCCATACGTGGTGGTGGTGAGTGGTGAGTGGTGAGTGGTGAGTGGTGAGTGGTGGTGGACTGAATAATAGAGGTAAAGCAGGAATTATATAGGGGGTGTCCGAACACAGAAGATCATGATCAGAGAATTAAAGTGACAAAGTGGGAGATGAGGTGGTGCTTGGAACAGCCAAGACCAAATGATGAGGTGCGGTTGACTTGGGATTTTTCCACACTAAATATATCTAAAAGAGAAAGCAAGAAAAAGAGAATGAAAGAAAGAAAGGAAAATAATGGAGAGAGAGAGAGAGAGAGACAATAATTGATAGAGGCCAACCAAAACAAAGAATCATAAACAAGAATAATATTTTACATTGCAGGGAGTGTCCCGTTTCAATCTTAATTATTCAATTATTCTTATATATATAATTATGATAATGACAGTCGTTAAATTTTTTAACTATAATTTTAATATAAATAAAAAATACAATTCATTATGAAAATTTTAATTATTCAGAATATCGTTGTTTTTTTATGCATATAAATAACTAAACGATCTATAAATTTTTTTAATTTTATCAAAATAGTATTGAAGCTAGTGATAATAGAGAGACTGCTCTTGTCCGATCATGGCATATATGTAGATAATTGAGTTTTTGAAATCCAAAAAGGAAAACAAGAAGTTCGTGAGATGTAAATATTTATATAATTGAGACTTGATTGAGCATGTAACGAAAAACTTATGTATAATGTATCGATGTAATTGAGATACAATATGTTTCAACTTTTAATACTGTCAAGTGACGCAAACAATTAAATCTAATTATATAATTTAATTTTCTTAATATTGTTACACAGCCATATCCATATATGATTATTTTGGATGTGCGAGTATGAGAGAGTGAGCTGTGGTTATTACTTGTGTTTGTGGGATTGGGTTGGCCCGTCAAATCGGGTCGTTTTTTTCTTGCTTTCATGATAAGGTGTCCATGCTTTTCGGTGGCTCTCTCTCCAGCTTTTTTCTCAGCATAAAGCCAATGTAATTGCTGGCTAGCTATAATAATAATAAGGGAGGGAAGAGGAGCATGAGGGAGGGAAGAGAATAATAATGATAATAATAATAATATATTTATAAATACATATATATATATATATATAGAGAGAGAGAGAGAGAGAGAGAGAGAGAGAGAGTTATAGACTAAGAAAAGAGATCCCACCAATCCCAAAACATGAATGTGGGAACTGGGCTTTGGCTTTTGCCATTTGCTGGTTTGCTTTTCAAGATACGAATCAAGAGCTATATATAAATATAAATATATGAGTTGAATGCCGCCGTAGAGAATAGACATAGACATATATGCATGCCAATTGATAGTACTCTTAATTTCTATCTGTTTTAGTCATATACAAGTTTGAAAATTTCGCACACAATTTTCAACCTACCAAAATTAGCTATCTGATTTGCATATATAATGCCAACCAGCCATTTCCCCCTATATTTATATAAATATATCTAAAATCAATATCTCCTTTTTGGCTCTTTCTTTTCGGAATTGTACGTACGTAGATCCAATTTCCCAAATAGTATGTAATAATAATAATAATAATAATAACTATAAAACCTCACAACTCCTCAACCCCACTTTCTGCCCATTTTGTTTTCAGCACCTTTTTTTTTTTTTAATGAGTGAAGAAATATCTCATTTTGGGAAATTAAAAAAATCTTATAATAAGTTTATCAAAATTTTCTTTGACTTGTTTCTATTCGGTGAAGAAGTATCTTATGTCGGAAAGTTAAGAAATTTTATAAAAATTTATAATGAGTTAATAAGAATATTAATCTTCATTGATTATATATTGTTGTTAGGAGTTCTGGCTTTAACTTTCTGCATACAACGCCAAAGCCAAGAAGATTCCTTAGTGTAAAGAAAATGAATACACGTTATACTTGAAGAGTTATAATCCAATAAACAGAATTGTCTCTATAATATTATACTTTTTTTACACGTGCATGCATGTATCTATGTGTATGGTGAATTGAAGTTGTGAATTTGTATCCAAAAAAAGAAAAAATTGCGAATCGATTTGATCGGCATAGAATGATGATGATGACTTAGGGGTAAAACATGGGTTAATTTACACCAGGGTCGAAATAATAACCTCTTGCAATCAACCACAGTAATATTTGGAGAGTAGTAATTGAGCATTACACGTGTGATGATCGATTGCGAATAGGATATATACTTGATTCAACTAGGAACACATCGATTGCAGACGGTCAAGACTCAAAGAATCATCACCTGCGTGTGCACAATTGATATGAAGCTCATTTCATGTTGCATGAGGTCCCAAAAAGTAGGGACTTCAATTCTTCTACGTGTTTCTTCTATCATATATGTATCTATCAATATATATGCTTGAAGAGAGATCAGACATAATTTACAGTGCTTTAATCATATCAATTTCAAACATCACGCGCGGAAACAATTTTTTCCCAGAAAATTAATAAGCTTTTTATTTTATGATGAACACTATATATATATATATATATATCTCACTGCAAAAGCTCAACAACAAATTATGATAGCTAGGATTGATCTGTAATATTTGACCCCAAAAAAAATCACATTTTTGAACAAGCTAGCCAATTAAGATCAACTTGTCACGTGTCAATGTCATGTTCGGTTTGTATGTTTTAAGACAGAAATCCAAACAACTTCAAATTAATGTGAATGTGACTGTAAGTATGTATACTTGAAATTGAAGGCAATGATATGGACTATATTTATATCTTAATTCCATGCACCGATTGTGACATAAATAAGGGTTCATATATATGTATTGCTGAAAAAAAAAATAAAAAAAAAATGTTCATATGTGTCAAGATCTGTTGCATGATGTGACTCTCTTTCCTTATCGATCTTCTAATTAATAAAACGAATTTGTCCAAGACACATGTAGTTAAGTTAATAAAGTCTTGGATCTCAACCTGCTTTGATGAAATCAAGCTTTCCAACTGTTAGTAACAATGCCCCATTATACATGTCAAACGCAAAATTATGAAAACAAAACAAAATTACTTCATGGGCAAAATCAAATTAATTAGAGTAGGAATTGAACAACTGTAGTTTTTACATATTTCTTGAGTAATGCGACACTTTGATTTGTCTGACACATTTTGTGTTGGATTAATATGGACAAATTATCTTTAATATATGTAGTTGTTGCACACATGAAATTTTAGGTGCTTGATTTAATCTGGATACAGCTCATAGTTTTTGTTGTTGTGAATCCCAGGGCTTTGTAGTTTGTACTTTTACATGGACGACAATATATCTCACCGAATCTCACTTTAACCATTCTCCAAAATGAAGTTAGATAATAGGGTAGAAATTGCCGCAAATGATCAAGCTGTAATAGTATTTATTCTTCTTTGGAAAATGACAAACCCAGAAATTCTGGAATATTTGGGAGCATCAATACCTGACAAGATAGTAAATTTGGCATCTGTTTTCACCTGCGCTGAGGTGGTTAAACTTAATTAAGAATTAAAAGGATAGTAATTAATTAAGATGCATATATATATATATATAACTTAATTAAAGATGAAAGGATAGTATTTAAGACGCACATATATATAATACATATACTAGCTTCCTTGCATGGTGAAATTAAATTAATTATCTCAACTAATACTTCTTTTAAAGACTATTTTTGAAGTATTTCAATTTCAAAAGAACCAAATCTCCACCCTTAGTTACCTTCAAATAGGAAACATATATATAATCGTATTAAAAAATTGAAAGGCATATAATAATGTGTAGCAATATAAAATACTTATAGAAAAACAAAAAAAAAAAATTGAAATATGCATAATAATCAAGAATGAAAATATCATTATTCAAGAAAATATTGACAATCAAATTTATGATAATATCAACGGATATTTCGATACTGGTATCTATATTGTTCATGTTCAACAAGAAAATGTTGGAAATTTTTCAAACAAAACTTGAAAGTTTTGAATGCACATTTAGGAAAAAACTTAGACATCCAATTATATCTAATACATATATCTAAGAAATTGATGAGGCCATGGTAATACACCATATCCTTGTAAGTGTTCATTTGATTAATGCAACACTTTCTATTAAAAACATACGAATATCTTGGAAATTGGGGGAAGGTTTCCACCATTCGAGACATGGACGTGGCTCATTGGTTCATACTAAACAATTATGACGAAGTATGGCCTTTTCATGAGCAACACTAGAAATTGATGAAGGCCGAGTATCCGTCTAATTAATGAACAACTATTTCCACTTTGGTTTTCCACGCATGTAAGTCAAATCTTTTATTTATAAGTTCCTAAAAGTAATTTCATACTTCACCACTTTTTGTATATCTTACTAGATGGCACGGCTACAAAATGACAACCCACCCAATTTCAATGCATAATTAATGCAACTTGCCATCAACCCATTTTCGAGGATAAATGTATGGTGGTTTTCACGTAAATGAAGTTAAGTTTGTATGCATATAACGAGACGATAAATTGTCTACGCAAGACAGCAGGGTCTCTGTGCTAAGGAATGGGGAAAATGCTGCTACTATATTTTATGGCAGATTGTTAAGTGTGATTAAAGTGCTATACACAGACCACACGATAGTCATCTTGTTCAAATGTCATTGGTTTGATACGAACCCAAGTCTTCGAAGGAGGGTCATTGAAGATCATTTATGCACCTCTATCAACACAAACACTCAGTGGTTTTAGAGTGATCCATACATCTTAACTAGTACGGCGAAACAAGTTTTTTATGTGGATGATCCAAAAACTAGGGCTAGTTGGAGAGTAGCTGAGATGGTCAATCACATAAATATTTGGGATTTGGAGGATCGTTATCACAAAGAAGAGACAAAAGAAGACGGCGGCCAAATTGTTTACCAGATGGATTCCTCTGTATCCACCCTACACGTAGTTGGAATTCGGATCAACGATGTAATCTCACCAATTACGATTGATGGATTTTTTTATTGATCTTGAGACATTAGAACGAATTGATAGTGATTATGAGAAGTCAACCGGGGAACACACCTCGGATGACGAGAGCGATTGGGAGGGTAAAATAGTTTGGTGACTCTATATTAATCACTATCAATATGATCTTCTATATTAATCACTATCAATATGGTTGAATTCAGGAAATGATCTTCGAATTCTCAGGCCTAGGTAACAGTGCGTAACGAATCAATGATTACAAAAAGTTCTGCTACAATCGGACGACTTAAACTATGGTGGATTTCAGGAAATTAACAACACAAAATGAACGGTCATAAATTGGAAATTCATTTATTACATTTGTTTAGCATGTTACCTGACGAATATTTCAAGAATAATCGCCGTGAAACATTTTTATCTTTTTAGCAAAATCACCAATGTGCAACAACCATGGGTACTAGTATAAGGTTTGTCAGGTGAGATAAATAACCGTCAGTTAAGGTCAACTATTCGCCAGGTAATATCACAAAATTACCCGCCCAAATTTACCAATCACTGTTACCCAACGAACCTTCGTCAGGTAACAAGAAATGACCAAACTTTTCTGCCTCAGCGCTTTTGCTTCAATTTTACCTCCAAAGTTATCTGATGAATCATTAAAATACTACCTGACGAATTATGGTTGACAGGACCCACCCGGCTTATCACCTCGATAATCGGGAAGAATCCTGCTCCCGTCTGATAATCGAACGTAAGTACCAAAATAACCATGTGTAAATCATAGAAAATCCAAAATCCATCGAAATCCAATTCCAAAACCAAATCTGAAATCATATTTTATAGAAATGGGTCTCGTGCCCGAATTCACATTCAAACCCAATGTCACATCATCAATTCATTATCAAAACATGATACGTATAAATCATATAAAATCATCCATCAAACCATCATCAAAGCATAGCATAAACAATATTCTCGAGTATTTCATATCAAAATACGTGTAAATACGGAAATTGTAATTATCATAATCATAAGCATAGAAATCATAAATAGAAAACATATAAAACAATTATGCATGCAATGAAATTTAGAAAGCAAAGTCCACTCACACACAGTCCAAACTGCCCGTTTTCGAGTTGCACGTTTTTCTGTAATTTCCAAGAGTCATGATTCCTGTCCAAAAGGCCATTTTGCCCCTGCTTGCACAAATTACCAAAATATCCCTCACACTCCTAGACCCGTAGTTTTGTCATCCGAACTCCAATTGACGCATGTCACTTGTTTACGGACTCAGCGTCTCGAGACCTATCCAACAGTCCTTACGGAAAGTCCAAACAATGTCCCGATCAAAATGTCAACTTTTGGCCCTTATAACCAGAGGCAAAATCGGCATTTTCTTCAAAATTTCCAAAATTTCCTTTTTCCAATTTTCGGGTCGTCACAATGGTCGGGTAAAGTTCTTCGATGTTTTAAAATATAGAGGGTTTTCTTCTTCATCTTCTCTTCTTCGAAAACCAGTACCATATAGATCTTAAAAAAGCCTTTCTCGCCTCACACTTCTCTCCCTATCTCTCTCAGTGCCTCCCTCGCCTCACACTTCCTCTCTCTAGTTGCTCTCTCACTTTCTTAACTTGTTCAATTTTTTAATCGTATTTTTTAATTACCGAATTTAATTAAATTTATTAATGAACATAAAAAAAATCGAAGGCTAACAAGCGAAATTGGTGAAAGAAGACGATGAACCACCAGGGAGGGTCACGTTCCTTAGTTGCCAGGCACGAGGACCAACGCAACGTGGTTCACTTTTTCCGGAGGTGGATGCCTGGGAACAAGTGTACGCTAGTTGGGGGAACCAGCAAGCTGATGCGATTCATGTGAGTTTAAATATGTGTATTTAATTTTTAAATTTTTTGTTTATTTTAAAATTAATAATAAATGTATTTTGATTTTATAGGCGGGAATGCTAGTAGACGTCCAGCAAACCCAGGAGGAGTTGACCTAGCAGTAGCCAGACACTCATTTGGAGCAGCAACTTCCAAATCTGGTGTAACCACCCATCCCGAAAATTTAGGTTAAGACAGTTATTAAGATGGGATTAGTACGCTTAATCGGTGGTTAGCTGGTCTCGTTGAGGTCGTTGGTGTAGAATGACGATTTTGCCCCTAGTCCGGGCAAAAAGTTGCTTTTTAGTTCGGATGGTCAAATGGACTTTGACCGGTGACCAGGACGTAGTTTGGGACGTCACGAATCGGTAGACAGGTGGCACGCCCGATTCCGACATCCGAGGAGGAAGTTATGATGTTCGGAAGGTTGAGGGCATAACCGTAATTTGGCTAAACTAGGGGGAAAAGTTGACTTTTCGTTTGAACGGGTTTTGAGCTGTTGACCTAGGATGGTTAAATAGATCTCGTCGTCCTGAGTTCAATGACAGGCGGCACGTATTCATCGGACTTACGATGTGTGAGATACGGGTCAAGAAAGGTAGTGGCAAAGTTGTAATTTTGGTGAAAAAGGAAGGGCGTTTTGGTCTTTTGTGCTCTGGGATTTGTGCAACAGAGAGGGAAAATGGAGGGCTGAGATTGAGACAGTTGGGAGAGAGAAGGGTAGGATGGTGACACATGGGGCTTGACTAGAGGCTTCCAGGATTGTGTGCACGGGTCCAAATAATTGGGGGTGCCCGTGTGTTCGTGTGTGTTCCTCGACCCAGAGAGAAACAGAGGGAGAGAATTGAGAGAATTGGGTGGTGATGGTGAGTGTGTTGTGTGAATTAGCAAGTGAGGAGTGATCAGAGCAGTGAGAAGGATAAAGAGAGGAGGTTTGGAGGAGTGGTGGCTGTGTGAGGGTGCGAGGGGAGCCACGGGAAAACAGGAAGGAAAACAGGGAGGAAGTGACAGGACCCATCCCAATCCCCCCGAGATTAACGTGGGATGACCCTGCTCCCATCTGACACGGAGTGTCAGACAAGGGGTATTTTTGACCTTTGCCCTCTCGGGCTATCAGAGTACGCCAGGATCCGGAGGAGGTATGTGATATCTCGGTCTCTGCTACAGTCCACATCCAATGTGAACCTGAAGGGCAGTCAAAACATTAAAAGCTGTGAGTGGACAAAACAAGAGTTTATAACAACATTTTAATGAGAAGACATTTGTACCCTTCACTAAAAAGCATGCATGCATTCGAAAACCATTTATCCAGAAAAACCATAATGAAATCAAGTACACGAGCCACTGCCCAAATCCATAAGGGACTCAGCCCAAACCAGAAGAAACTAACCAAACGGGCCACTGCCCAAAACCTGTGTAAAAACACATCATATATCCTATCATATAGCATACATCATATATACATATAATTCACACAACCAATCCTGTCACGGTTTCGAAAGCTACGCGCATGCTATCCGAGTCTTCTCAAAGTCAAGATCAATGTCCGCAGACCACTGACCCTACCCGAGGTAATAGTAATCATAGCCTTCCTCAGAGTAAGGAACCCAACTGGGGGGTGACTGCACTCAGTCGGTGCTCCGTGACTACTCCGGGGTCCACCAAGGCCAACGACCCTCCCCGGAGGAGATAATAGAAGAAAAGGAATGTATATGAATACATATATATACATAACATAAAGATTCATGCCCGGTTCCCTTGAACCGTCATGATCCATAACATCCAACAAGGGTTCATGCCGGTTCCCATAAACTGTCATGAACCAGAATGACCTGACAAAGGCTCATGCTGGTTCCCATAAACCGTCATGAACCACAATGACCTTTCCAGAGTTCGTGCCGGTTTCTATAAACCGTCATGAACTTGGAAATCCATCTAGGGTCCCTAACCCAAAATCATAAACCGTAAAGTAACTGGGTTTCGAGCCCGAACATATGACTCAACTGGGCACCGTGCCCGATATCTAAGGGTCAGTCACGACTCCGATCATAGTGATGCGTGCAACCATCCATCCAGGACCGCTCTCAATCCTGGTATGTCGCCGTGAACGAATCAACCGACGCGACCACCACAAGATCATGGTGCACTCATCACCGATCGCTATCCTGAACCGTCAGCACTCCGAATTCGAGCCTCCCCAGGCTGCCCGACCACGAATTGTGCATCGTGACCTCTATGGAAGGAACACATCCTAATCCGGAGGCGAGCGTCGTATCGTCGATCGTCGTGCACATAGCTCCTGTCGCGACCACGATTTAGACCCGAAGGTCGTAAATAGTGTCATATGCCCGAGACAAAACCAAATGGGTCTCATACCCAAGTTTATCCATTTGAAATCCAAAACCATTTCATTTAGACCAATAAAGGCATACAAACCCGTATAGGCACCGTATAGGGCTGAAACCTCGAAATACGTGCCTATACGTAACCACACATCAAAACGCATTCATGGCATCACAAACAAGTATTAAAAACATATAATAAACATTTATGCATGCACCAATTTAGAAAACAAGGTCCACTCACAGACCGTCCGAGCTGCCGCCTCGATTTGCATGCCATTCGGTTCCCCGAGCCGATCACCATCACCGGGACTCCCAAACCTGTCCAAATTTTAATAGAAGGTTACTAACTACTTAATTAACCTCCAATCAAAGCCCCGTAATTTTCCCAAACTTTTAACTATTTTTAAACCTACCCTAAACCTTCCGATGCCCGGAAACATATCGAGATGGTGTCCGATAGACACGAAACCAGTCCCAAAATGTTCGTTACATCGAATAGAAGATTTCCCGTGTTGAACACTTTCCCAAATTATGGCCCACGTGCCCTCACGAGCCCTTAGAAGGTCGAAAATACTGTTCCTCGTCTCTACTGTTCACCACTTACTGTTCACGAGCCCACGTGCCCTCCCAAATTACTAACTACTTATTGTTCATGACACTGTTCACCGTCACTGTTCATCTCGGTTTTCTCCGGATTTTGGACCGATTTTAGGTCCATTTCATCTCCTTTTAATCCTAATATGTTCCTAATCTCATTTCCTATCTTTTAGACTTAAGAAACCGAAGGAAAAACACCAAAATCGTGCCCATTCAATCCGGCCATGGCGGAGGTATTTTCCGCCGCCGTCCACGGTTGTTCCCGGCCGTTCTAGGCCTCGAAACCAATCCTAAAAGAACCCTAGAGTCCCCAGAAACCTTACCCAATCCTTAGAATCGAATAAAAATCAACAAAACCGAATTTGAATTTTTTGAATATTTTCTTACCTCACGGTCGTCCTCCTCCCGCCGTGACCGCCGCGTCCTCCGCCGTCCTCAGTCTCACAGTCCTTCATTACTCTCTCATGGTCACACACGGCATATGGGTTCATGGTGGGGAGGTATGGTGGTGCGGTTTCGGGTTTTTGAAGGAAGAAGAAGAAAATGAAATGAAAATGGTGTTGGTGTCGTGGAAGAGAAGAGAGAAGAAGGTGATGAGATCAGATGAGAAATGAGAGATGGATGGTGAGGATTGAATGATTAAAATAAAATGGATGGCCAAGATTTAGTATTGGGTGAGATTAATTATAAAAGTAATTAAATAATATTATTTAATTAAATAGATCCACAATTTAGGGGATTGTCCAATGGGATGAGTGACACTTGTCACTCATCCATAGGTCCACCTAAAATATCTTCCCAATCAGAATTTGCCAAATCATCCCCGCCTCGAAGTACGTGCATAGTGAAATCGAACTTCCGTGACCTATAACTTCCCTGTTCGAAGTCCGATTTCAGCGTGCCGCCTGCTTATGGATTCGTATCGTCCCTATCTACGTAACGGTCCTCGGCCTTCGGCCATTGGACCCCTCGGTCAAAAAGTCAACATTTGACCCCTTTTAACCAAAATTACCAAAATGCCCCTAAGCTTCCGAACGTCATAACTTCCTCCCCGAACGTCGGAATTGAACGTACCACCTGTCTATGAACTCGTGACGTCACGAACTACGTCACGGTCATCGGTCAAAGTCCATTTGACCGCCCGATCGAAAAGTCAACATTTTGCCACGACCAAGGGCAAAACGATCATTTTGCATCGTTCGTCCGATTCCGCCCACCTAATCACGGATTAACCTCACTAATCGTGATTATTCACTAATCTAATCTAGGAATTTGGGACGGGTCGTTACAACCTTCCCTCCTTAATTAATTTCGTCCTCGAAATTCCAACCGCCCTAACTCTAACCGTTCTTCCCTCCTTAATTTGTTCCGTTCTTGAAACTTCAACTATCCTGATTCCACATCCATCTCGTGGAAGGTACCATCTACCTCGCAACACGTGTACACTCGTACACCAACTAACCAGAGTAATACTTACTCGTCTGCACCCAGACATACCCCTAACACTCACGTCGTATCGACTACACTCGACCACGTCGAATGACAGTAGCCATATGCTCTGAATTGACATCACTTGTCAAATCTACCGTTTTCGTTGACACAACAACTCGACGGTTCCCTTTCTCACTCACCAATCTATCCTGACATCTGCTCCCACTGGGAGTCACTAGACCTCACTCAACGATCCACGCTGACACCTTCGACAAACTGTCACCACTTGACAGTCGTCAGTCAAGACTAACACGATACACTTCTGGTTACACTAACCACCAACTTACTCAACCATGAGTGAACACTAACCAACCATTCACTCGACCTGTGTGTAACTAGACCCATCGAAAATACCATGACCCACTACACAGTATCTAATGTCCAGTCCACGACCTCAACTAATCTGATGGTATCAGAACCAATCCAACTACCAATACGCTCACCAACATACCACTGGTATAACCTATATACCGTCACCAGGCACGACAAGTCTGCCTACTATCATACCTCGAACAACGTACAAGATACGTACATCAATACCAACTTGACTACAACCACAACAATAACAACAACACGACCACCTAGGTCGTAGCCAACACGTTCCTATTATGGAGTCCATTTGTCCAATCCCGGATTAGACAAATCGAAACACCAACCCATCATCTATTTCCAAATCTGAATCAGCAATTTCGTAAGAAATCCCGAATCCAGACCTAGAATTCATATCCATAACCATTTCCAAATTCGAATCTGAAATCATCATTCCGTAGACTAGTATTTGGAATGACCATCCAAATCCATAAAAGAAAATGCACAGTCAAGCTCCAGAATCAAATCCTAAATCGTCATCCGGAAATCTGATTCCAAAACTCGAAATATCGTTCACGTCTAGCGAGACGTACCAAAACTGAACCTCTCGGTTACCTACTCAACCGATTACCCTATTACCATCGATTGACTCCGTAGGGAAGCCAATCACAATATCAACACATCTCTAAGGCTGACCATATCCGACTACATTGGAAAACTACTCACCTGAGTAATATACCATACGGGATTCACTTCGAAAAGAAGTTCAGTCCTAACATCCTCAACTCAAACATCCAAGTAAGAGTGATAAACTTTCCACCTATCTGGATCATCCAAATCACGATCCAGATCCATAACGATAACCAAAGTCCTAAACCAATACCCACATCTAAACAGATTAGTCAACGACGAGCCACGCTGAGACTGTGGGTTTTCTCCAATTACCTCGTATCGATCCTTGTCATTCCACCTAGGAAAATCAAGGATGATCCAACACTATGACAGCAAAATTCAACCTATGTGAATGCAACCAAACTCGCTGCACTCACGATGCCACGTAATCCAACATCGTCTGCCACCAAGCAGAAGATGGGAATTCTCGGTCACCTAACTTCGATATACTCAACTCCACTTGATGACCCAAGACAAATCCCGGGTCCACCAACCAATACACGATCAGTGTACTACTGGCAACCAACAATCATCCACCGTAGTAGAACCTGAGAAGTCACCCAAAATGACTTCGAAATACCCGATACCTATGCGGAAAACCCGCATTCCACTTGTCACCTCAGTCGCAACCTCTCGCGATTCCGAAATTCCAACAAGATTGGAAACAACATACCCGGACATCAACCACGTGTCCCCTAACCAATTTAACTCTATCTGAGATCCACTCTAGGACCACAGATACCGAACATATGCCCATCACGACGGATGTGACTCAACGTCACCAGCACCAACACGAGTACCAACACCAACGCATTATCACCTGCACTAGTATCAGCACACAGGCATCCACACTAGTAACAGCACACTAACACCAGCACACCGTGTGCAAAACTGACAACCCTGGATCTTCGCTCATACCGAGCGACGACCCCGTACCTCAACTCGTATTGGAGAAACTCAGCCTCCCTCGTACCCAACAACTCTGGGTACAGTCACCCTGACAACTCATACGAGAAAAGGAAACGTCACCTGAACGTCACCGATTTCCAACAACCGTAACTACAACCACTCTCGGTAGTAGTGTCTGCCATAGACTCGTGCATACCTAACTACCAGGCATCGCTATCGAGATTCGCATCCAACGGAATCAACCGCCCGTATTAACCACTTCGTATCCCACTCAGGGATTCCATCGACAAGTACCAACCCTGATAACTTGTCCAACCAAACTCTAACCAGTCGCAACTCGACTCAACCAATGTCGTCTACCAGGTCGCCCATGACCTTAGTTGCACCAAACCACAACTGAATAGTACGACGACCAACTAGGTCTAACCAATAAATACAACCTCGACTGCGAAGTGCAGTCCCAACACAAGCTGACATGACTAGACTGACTACCGAATCCAAATTCGAATATTCGTCCAAGTCAAATCACTCGTCAACTCACATTTCCGAAACATACACCCAAGGTAGGGTTCCACAGTCACACTCTAGGGTCACTCTGAACCCAACTGCGAAAAGCAGTAAAATTAACAATCTGACCGACCCCGCGGTCTTGACATCGTAAAGACGTCAATCCAACTAGGATTCCTTGAATCCGACTGCTAACTGCCGACTGTAGTAAATCCATCTAACTCAACCATATCCGAACATCGGATGGTCATAATTCCCAACCAGTCGTCAGAACCGATCCTATGACATCGCGAAGACGATCCCAACTAACCATCTCACGATCAAAATCTATAAGAATACGTTTATCCCTTTGTAGGGTCCCACAATGTCATCCCTGACAGAACTATGGCAACCCCGGCATCTAGTGTCGAACCAAGACATATAACGATACCATCCTACTAACTATCGTACTGGCACCCTAACTATCTGGTTGATAACGAACTGTTGCCACTTGAGATAACACATCCTCGACCTGCGTACAGAGTATTGCGCAAAATACGCTCTGGAATTCAGAGTAACATGAGCAACCATGCTCTGATACCACATTGACAGGACCCATCCCAATCCCCCCGGGATTAACGTGGGATGACCCTGCTTCCGTCTGACACGGAGTGTCAGACAAGGGATATTTCCGACCTTCGCCCTCCAGGGCTATCAGAGTACGCCAGGATCCGGAGGAGGTATGTGATATCTCGGTCTCTGCTACAGTCCACATCCAATGTCAACCTGAAGGGCAGTCAAAACATTAAAAGCTGTAAGTGGACAAAACAAGAGTTTATAAAAACATTTTAACGAGAAGACATTTGTACCCTTCACTAAAAAGCATGCATGCATTCGAAAACCATTTATCCAGAAAAACCATAATGAAATCAAGCACACGGGCCACATCCCAAATCCATAAGGGACTCAGCCCAAACCAGAAGAAACTAACCAAACGGGCCACTGCCCAAAACCTGTGTAAACACACATCATATATCATATCATATAGTATACATCATATATACATATAATTCACACAACCAATCCTGTCACGGTTTCCAAAGCTACGCGCGTGCTACCCAGGTCTCAATCCGAGTCTTCTCAAAGTCAAGATCAATGTCCGCAGACCACTGACCCTACCCGAGGTAATAGTAATCATAGCCTTCCTGAGAGTAAGGAACCCAACTGGGGGGTGACTCCACTCAGTCGGTGCTCCGTGACTACTCCGGGGTCCACCCAGGCCAACGACCCTCCCTGGAGGAGATAATAAAAGTAAAGGAAGGTATATGAATACATATATATACATAACATAAACATTCATGCCCCGTTCCCTTGAACCGTCATGATCCATAACATCCAACAAGGGTTCATGCCGGTTCCCATAAACCTTCATGAACCACAATGACCTTTCCAGAGTTCGTGCCGGTTTCTATAAACCGTCATGAACTTGGAAATCCATCTAGGGTCCCTAACCCAAAATCATAAACCGTAAAGTAACTGGGTTTCGAGCCCGAACATATGACTCAACTGGGCACCGTGCCCGATATCTAAGGGTCAGTCACGACTCCGATCATAGTGATGCGTGCAACCATCCATCTAGGACCGCTCTCAATCCTGGTATGTCGCCGTGAACGAATCAACCGACGCGACCACCACAAGATCATGGTGCACTCATCACCGATCGCTATCCTGAACCGTCAGCACTCCGAAGTCGAGCCTCCCCAGGCTGCCCGACCACGAATCGTGCATCGGGACCTCTCCGGAAGGAACACATCCTAATCCGGAGGCGAGTGTCGTATGGTCGATCGCCGTGCACATAACACCTGTCGCGGCGACGATTTAGACTCGAAGGTCGTAAATAGTGTCATATGCCCGAGACAAAACCAAATGGGTCTCATACCCGAGTTTATCCATTTGAATTCCAAAACCATTTCATTTTGACCAATAAAGGCATACAGACCCGTATAGGCACCGTATAGGGCCGAAACCTCGAAATACGTGCCTATACGTAACCACACATCAAAATGCATTCAAGGAATCACAAAAAAGTATGAAAAACATCTAATAAACATTTATACAAGAACCAATTTAGAAAACAAGGTCCACTCACAGACCGTCCGAGCTGCCGCCTCGATTTGCGTGCCATTCGGCTCCCCGAGCCGATCACCATCACCGGGACTCCCAAACCTGTCCAAATTTTAATATAAGGTTACTAACTACTTAATTAACCTCCTATCAAAGCCCCGTAATTTTCCCGAACTTTTAACTATTTTTAAACCTACGCTAAACCTTCCGATGCCCCGAAATATATCGAGATGGTGTCCGATCGACACGAAACCAGTCCCAAAATGTTCTTTACATCGAATAGAAGATTTTCCGTGTTGAAGACTTTCCCAAATTATGGCCCACGTGCCCTCACGAGCCCCTAGAAAGTCGAAAACACTGTTCATCGTCTCTACCTCCAACTAAACCGGTACTGTTCATGACACTGTTCACCGTCACTGTTCATCTCGGTTTTCTCCGGATTTTGGACCGATTTTAGGTCCATTTCATCTCCTTTTAATCCTAATATGTTCCTAATCTCATTTCCTACCTTTTAGACTTAAAAAACCGAAGGAAAAACACCAAAACCGTGCCCAGAAACCTTAGAACCCTAGAGTCCCCAGAAACCTTACCCAATCCTTAGAATCGAATAAAAATCAACAAAACCGAATTTGAATTTTTTGAATATTTTCTTACCACACAGTCGTCCTCCTCCCGTCGTGAACCGCCGCGTCCTCCGCCGTCCTCACTCTCTACTGGTCACACACGGCATATGAGTTCATGGTGGGGAGGTATGGTGGTGCGGTTTCGGGTTTTTGAAGGAAGAAGAAGAAAATGAAATGAAAATGGTGTTGGTGTCGTGGAAGAGAAGAGAGAAGAAGGTGATGAGATCAGATGAGAAATGAGAGATGGATGGTGAGGATTGAATGATTAAAATAAAATGGATGGCCAAGATTTAATATTGGGTGAGATTAATTATAAAAGTAATTAAATAATATTATTTAATTAAATAGATCCACAATTTAGGGGATTATCCAATGGGATGAGTGACACTTGTCACTCATTCATAGGTCCACCTAAAATATCTTCCAAATCAGAATTTGCCAAATCATCCCCGCCTCGAAGTACGTGCATAGTGAAATCGAACTTCCGTGACATATAACTTCCCCGTTCGAAGTCCGATTTTAGCGTGCCGCCAGCCTATGGATTCGTATCGTCCCTATCTACGTAACGGTCCTCGACCTTCGGCCATTGGACCCCTCGGTCAAAAAGTCAACATTTGACCCCTTTTAACCAAAATTACCAAAATGCCCCTAAGCTTCCGAACGTCATAACTTCCTCCCCGAACGTCGGAATTGAACGTACCACCTGTCTATGAACTCGTGACGTCACGAACTACGTCACGGTCATCGGTCAAAGTCCATTTGACCGCCCGATCGAAAAGTCAACATTTTGCCACGACCAAGGGCAAAACGATCATTTTGCATCGTTCGTCCGATTCCGCCCACCTAATCACAGATTAACCTCACTAATCGTAATTAGTCAGTAATCTAATCTAGGAATTTGGGACGGGTCGTTACAGGAAGTGAGTGTTTGTGGGTGGTGTTGCGGCTGTGATCGATCATGCGAGGCCAGTGGAAGTGTCCAGAGGACGGAGGAGGACGGGAGGAACTACTGCCTCACGGCTGAGCTCACGACTTCGACATGAGGACAGGTAATTTCTCATCCTCGTTTCTTTGCTCTTTTTTGTCGTCTGGGTTCAGGAGCTAAGTCGTAGGTTTAGGGGTTGAATCGAGGAGTTCTGTGAGGTCCAGGGAGTTCAGTGGAGTCCTCGGAGTCTTCTGGTGGGGCAGCCGTGACGGGGAGTGCACGGTGGAGGTTGGCACGACGGAGCATACAGATGTACTCTATTTTTCTGTTTTGCTCAGGTTGAAAGTCATGGACTTAGGGAGTGAGTCGACGGTCTTGGTGAGTTGGGTGAGGGTTAGGATGGTCTTAGGAAGAGGTTGAGACTGCCACCGTGATGGGGGGTGACCTGGGTGGCCGAAGAAGGAAACAGGGCAATGTTTGGGTTTTGTTTCGAGTTCGAGTCGATGAGTATTAGGCCGTGTCGAGGTGATTGGATTACGGGAATGGGTAGCCTAGGTCTGGACGATGCTGTTGGTGAAGAAAGGAGTCAATTTGGTGGACGGAAGGCGGTGAACCGCTGACGCCGGTTCAAGTTGCAGACACTGTGCTGAACCGGGTCTGCTTGAGGAAGACGGTGACACTGTAGCAGGCGCGTGAAGGCCACGCGCAGTCACTTTGGGCGGCGCGTGGGGGCGCGTGCGGCGGTCTTTGGGGAAGGTGTCAACTAGGTTTTTGGTCTAGGAGTTGTGATGAGTTCATTGGACTTGGTTTCGGGTGGTTCGGACGTCGTTTGAGGTTAGTTCCGCGAGGGTGAAGATTTAAGGTTTCGGTTCGTCACGATTAGGACCCCGGGGATTTTGTGGGAAATTAGGAGAGTCTTCGTAGACGTGTTAGTAACGTACTTTGGTGGTTGTTGACAGGATCGGGAGTTCCTGAGGAAGCTGAGGAACGTACGAGACGTTCGGGACACGATTGAGGGCTCCGTACTAAGAGTGGACCCCTTCTCTAAACTCGAGCATGCATAACTGTTTTTCTATAATTGTTTTATTGTTTTAATCATGATTCTATGTTTATCGATTATGCTTTGTTGGTTTTACATTGTTGTACGTTTTTCGAGAAAGTACGGTTTTCTGCACGTTTTACGAAAAATGTGTGATTTCTGAATATGATGCTATGATTTTGGGATCAAGGATTTTCGATTTTGAAATCGGATTTCGAGAATCGATATTTGGTTTTATAGTTGAAAAGTGGAATTCTGGATTTGGGTTCGGAATGACGGTTCGGAATGCCAGAAGAGCATCAGACCGGTGATTTCGGATTCGGGTTTGGATGTGAATTGAGAAATGGTTTTTCAATGGTTTTGGATTGGATTTGCTGGATCTGGTTATTGGGTTTAAAGACCCGGATATTGATTGACGGGGGACGGGCCCGGATTGGGTTTAAAGACACGGATATATGGATATTTCCCCCGTAGGCCTGTTGAGTTTAAAGACTCGGGAGTTTAAAGACTCGGATATTATTGAGGCCTGGATTGAGTTTAAAGACTCAGGAGTTTAAAGACTCGGATAGGTCCAGCAGGTTTGATCGGAAAATGATGAGTTAATATTCACGATTTATGATACGGTTTTATAATGTTTCTGCTATGATTTCTATAACTGTTTTCCAGTGTTTCTGTTCTTATGGTGATGTTTAAAATGATTCTGTAAATGTTTTATGATGATCGATTTATAACCGTTTTGATAACTGGGTTATGCATGTGGTTTCAAAACGGAGGGCTAAACCCGGTTTTCTTCTAAAATGGTTTTGGAAATTTTTCTGTTATATATGGTCCACTCACACCTTCTGTTTTAATTGCCCTCCAGGTTGTGGAGCTAGCGCGGGGTTCCGGCGTCGAGGCAGCGTCTGAGGCATAGAAGTTACGAGAGGGATCCCGGAGTATTTTGTTTTAATTTCCGTGTGCGTGTATTAATTTAATAGTTTTCTTTCTTTTGTATTGCGTACTATGCTCTGTAAACTGTTGACTTCAGGATATGTTGTATATTTGTGTCAGGGTGTCAGACGGGAGCAGGATTTACCTCGGTTTTCGGGGTGAAACCGGGGTGGGTCCTGACAATTGGTATCAGAGCATAGGTTTGTCGAGTTTGTTGGGGTTTGTCGGTCTGTGAGGTTGTGTTTTGGTTGTTTGACTACTTCTATGCCTCTTTCAGCGTGCGGTTGACGATGCCTCCGAGACGTGGACCCTCTCCACGACCTGAAGATGAAGTAGCAAGAGAGACAGAGAGTGTTACGATTGAGCGAGCCCAGCGGCTCGGGGCTACTACTTTTAGTGGCGGGGCTGATCCTGAGGAAGCCCAGAGATGGATTAAGAGACTCGAGCGGATCTTTGCAGTAATGCATTGTCCACCGGAGGATAGAGTGTTGTTGGCTACGTTTTTACTGGATGGTGCGGCGTACGAGTGGTGGTACACCCTCGAGTTGTCTGGCTGGGATGCCTACACTGTGACCTGGGAGACGTTTCGGGAAAGATTCCTAGATCAGTATTACCCTCGTTCTTTCCGAGATGCCAAGGAGGCTGAGTTTCTGCAGCTTCAACAAGGGAATCTGAGTGTGGCTGAGTACGAATGGAAGTTCCAGACGTTGTCTCGGTTTTCTCCTGCTTTCGTGGCTACTGAAGCCGAGAAGTGTTGTAGGTTTGAGTTGGGCCTACGAGGTGAGATTCGTGCCATCGTGACGGTTGGCTCATTTACTACCCTCCGAGAGTTGTCGGACGTTGCGGTGAGGGTTGAGGCGAGTTTGCCGGTGCGACACCGGGAACCATCTTTTTCTGGAGCTTCGAGTCAGAGGACACCGAAGAGAGGTAACTTCGGTGGAGCGTCGTCGTCGGGCGATGATTGTTTCGGTAGACCTGGTAGTTTCCAGAGTTCAGGATTTCGTGGTTATCGGACACAGCCGACTCCGCAAGCTAGTGCGACGACTGTTGCGTCTACAGGGCGACCAGGTCCTTCCGGTTGGGATTTTTGTTTTTACTGCGGAGAGCGAGGTCATTTCCGACATGAGTGTCCACTGTTGCCACAGGAAGGTGGTGTAGGCCGAGGAGTGGCGAAGCCTGGACAGAGTACAGCGTCAAGGACAGCAGGCACTAGAGGAGGTAGTGGTGCCACTAGTAGTTCGAGGGGACGTGGTAGAGCGTCGGGATCTCAGGCCTGAGTGTTTTTGATGATGCAGCAGGAAGTTCAATCGGCACCCGATGCGTGGACATGTACTTGTATTACTTTTGGTTGTGTTGTACCTACTTTGTTGCTGGATCCCAGGGGAGAGTCTAGGATTTTCCCCAGGTGACCTGGAGTGTTACGGTGAGTTCCGTTGAAGGTGGACGGAAGGAATAGGAAATGAGTGACTATAACTGATCGATATGAGGTTAGTGAAGGAAGAGAACACACAATCTAGAGTTTTCCTTTAGGCTTTTGTGGATTTATTTCAACAAGTGGTCGAGGTAGCAGCCAAGGGAGTGAGCTAATAGATAGGTTTTCCTGTTGGCTTAGATTGTTCTGGGTTAGGACTTGAGTGGGTTCTGGGAAGTGAGGTGGTTGTACGTGAGGATGTACTCTATGACTTCTAGTGGGTGCTCTATATGAGGTATTTTAAAATACCTTTGTTTTCTGTTCATAGAGTTTCCCTTGCATACACCATGAAGCGTACCTTGTAGTTGGGGACGGAGTAAAATACCCAAGGTGGAGATGATAGACAGGAAACTTAAGAGACGTTATTAACTTAGTGGTGAAGCACCGGGTAAGAGACCCTAGGTGTCGGGAACTGACGGTGGAATTTCGTGGACGAAATTTTTTTTAGGTGGGTAGGTTGTAACGACCCGTCCCAGAAATTTAGGTTAAGACAGTGATTAATATGGGATTAGTACGCTTAATCGGTGGTTAGCTAGTCTCGTTGAGGTCGTTGGTGTAGAATGACGATTTTGCCCCTGGTCCGGGCAAAAAGTTGCCTTTTAGTTCGGATGGTCAAATGGACTTTAACCGGTGACCAGGACGTAGTTTGGGACGTCACGAATCCGTAGACAGGTGGCACGCCCGATTCCAACATCCGAGGAGGAAGTTATGATGTTCGGAAGGTTGAGGGCATAACCGTAATTTGGCTAAACTAGGGGGAAAAGTTGACTTTTCGTTTGAACGGGTTTTGAGCTGTTGACCTAGGATGGTTAAATAGATCTCGTCGTCCTGAGTTCGATGACAGGCGGCACGTATTCATCGGACTTACAATGTGTGAGATACGGGTCTAGAAAGGTAGTGGAAAAGTTGTAATTTTGGTGAAAAAGGAAGGGCATTTTGGTCTTTTGTGCTCTGGGATTTGTGCAACAGAGAGGGAAAATGGAGGGCTGAGATTGAGACAGTTGGGAGAGAGAAGGGTAGGATGGTGACACGTGGGGCTTGACTAGAGGCTTCCAGGATTGTGTGCACGGGTCCAAATAATTGGGGGTGCCCGTGTGTTCGTGTGTGTTCCTCGACCCAGAGAGAAACAGAGGGAGAGAATTGAGAGAATTGGGCGGTGATGGTGAGTGTGTTGTGTGAATTAGCAAGTGAGGAGTGATCAGAGCAGTGAGAAGGATACAGAGAGGAGGTTTGGAGGTGTGGTGGCTGTGTGAGGGTGCGAGGGGAGCCACGGGAAAACAGGAAGGAAAAGAGGGAGGAAGTGAGTGTTTGTGGGTGGTGTTGCGGTTGTGATCGATCAAGCGAGGCCAGTGGAAGTGTCCAGAGGACGGAGGAGGACGGGAGGAACTACTGCCTCACGGCTGAGCTCACGACGGCGACAGGAGGGCAGGTAATTCCTCATCCTCGTTTCTTCGCTCTGTTTTGTCGTCTGGGTTCAGGAGCTAAGTCGTAGGTTTAGGGGTTGAATCGAGGAGTTCCGTGAGGTCCAGGGAGTTCAGTGGAGTCCTAGGAGTCCTCTGGTGGGGCAGCCGTGACGGGGAGTGCACGGTGGAGGTTGGCACGATGGAGAATACAGATGTACTCTGTTTTTCTGTTTTGCTCAGGTTGAAAATCGTGGACTTAGGGAGTGAGTCGACGGTCTTGGTGAGTTGGGTGAGGTTTAGGATGGTCTTAGGAAGAGGTTGAGACTGCCACCGTGATGGGGGGTGACCTGGGTGGCCGGAGAAGGAAACAGGGCAATGTTCGGGTTTTGTTTCGAGTTCGAGTCGATGAGTATTAGGCCGTGTCGAGGTGATTGGATTACGGGAATGGGTAGCCTAGGTCTGGACGATGTTGTTGGTGAAGAAAAGAGTCGATTTGGTGGACGGAAGGCGGTGAACCGCTGACGCCGGTTCAAGTTGCAGACACTGTGCTGAACCGGGTCTGCTTGAGGAAGACGGTGACACTGTAGCAGGGGC
This sequence comes from Prinsepia uniflora, assembly GCA_032719365.1. NCBI lineage: Eukaryota > Viridiplantae > Streptophyta > Magnoliopsida > Rosales > Rosaceae > Prinsepia > Prinsepia uniflora. The sequence continues at coordinate 73,507,489 of CM064862.1, forward strand.
ATGAAGGCCACGTGCAGCCACTTTGGGCGGCGCGTGGGGGCGCGTGCGGCGGTCTTTGGGGAAGGTGTCAACTAGGTTTTTGGTCTAGGAGTTGTGATGAGTTCATTGGACTTGGTTTCGGGTGGTTCGGACGTCATTTGAGGTTAGTTCCGCGAGGGTGAAGGTTTAAGGTTTCAGTTCGTTACGATTAGGACCCCGGGGATTTTGTGGGAAATTAGGAGAGTCTTCGTAGACGTGTTAGTAACGTACTTTGGTGGTTGTTGACAGGATCGGGAGTTCCTGAGGAAGCTGAGGAACGTACGAGACGTTCGGGACACGATTGAGGGCTCGGTACTGTGAATGGACCCCTTCTCTAAACTCGAGCATGCATAACTATTTTTCTATAATTGTTTTATGGTTTTAATCATGATTCTATGTTTATCGATTATGCTTTGTTGGTTTTACATTGTTGTACGTTTTTCGAGAAAGTACGGTTTTCAGCACGTTTTACGAAAAATGTGTGATTTCTGAATATGATGCTATGATTTTGGGATCAAGGATTTTCGGTTTTGAAATCGAGTTTCGAGAATCGAGATTTGGTTTTAAACTTGAAAAGTGGAATTCTGGATTTGGGTTCGGAATGACGGTTCGGAATGCCGGAAGGGCATCAGACCGGTGATTTCGGATTCGGGTTTGGATGTGAATTGAGAAATGGTTTTTCAATGGTTTTGGATTGGATTTGCTGGATCTGGTTATTGGGTTTAAAGACCCGGATATTGATTGACGGGGGACGGGCCCGGATTGGGTTTAAAGACTCGGATATATGGATATTTCCCACGTAGGCCTGTTGAGTTTAAAGACTTGGGAGTTTAAAGACTCGGATATTATTGAGGCCTGGATTGAGTTTAAAGACTCGGGAGTTTAAAGACTCGGATAGGTCCAGTAGGTTTGATCGGAAAATGATGAGTTAATATTCACGATTTATGATACGGTTTTATAATGTTTCTGCTATGATTTCTATAACTGTTTTCCAGTGTTTCTGTTCTTATGGTGATGTTTAAAATGATTCTGTAAATGTTTTATGATGATCGATTTATAACCGTTTTGATAACTGGGTTATGCATGTGGTTTCAAAACGGAGGACTAAACCCGGTTTTCTTCTAAAATGGTTTTGGAAATTTTTCTGTTATTTATGGTCCACTCACACTTTCTGTTTTAATTGCCCTCCAGGTTGTGGAGCTAGCGCGGAGTTCTGGCGTCGAGGCAGCGTCTGAGGCATAGAAGTTACGAGAGGGATCCCGGAGTATTTTGTTTTAATTTCCGTGTGCGTGTATTAATTTAACAGTTTTCTTTCTTTTGTATTGCGTACTATGCTCTGTAAACTGTTGACTTCGGGATATGTTGTATAATTTCTCCTGCGTCTGACTGTATTTGTGTCACGGTGTCAGACGGGAGCAGGATTTACCTCGGTTTTCGGGGTGAAACCAGGGTGGGTCCTGACATCTGGAGGGCTCAAGGGTAATCCTATAGCGACAGTTGGGTCGACATCCTAGGAAGATCGTTCGGGGTGCTGGAAATGTGTTAGAACGAGACATCTCGACTGGCTTTGATGCTTCTTCTAAAGGCGTCAATCCCGACGAGTACTCGGCGTTAATGCGCAATTATATCGAACTCCGGTCCGAGACCAACGAGCTGAGAGCCCAAAACGTGCGTCTTCAGGTCCAGAACGACGAGATCAGGGCTCAGCTTGCAATGGTCTTTCGATACATGGGATATGCTTAGCCCCTGAGCAATAGCCTGCTTCGTCCTAACATGTATATTAAAAAAAAATATTAGCCTAATTAGCCTAAACCTTTCATATTTTGATATAATAAAATATACATAAAACCTTATTAAATTGTCTTTATACGTATATCATAATTAGAACCGTTTATTCTTTAAATCATCACGTCAATATCACTTACGTAAAAATTAATATGATTAGAGGTCGTTTAATCATTTATATCTCAAATAAATAAATAAATAATTTTGATAAAAATTAATATTTTCATATCAAATCGTTCATTTAGTTGATATATATATAAATGATTAAATGACCTCTAATTGTTTTTATGAAGATAATATTAACATTATGATTTAAAGAATAAATAGTTCTGATTATAATAAATATATATAAAGATAATTTAATAAATAAAAATAATAATATAAGTAGATAGTGTTGATATAAATATTATTTTTTATGTAGTAGCTATTAAAGCTGAATTAATTTATATTTAACACATACACTCCAAATTGGGAAAAGTGTATGGAAGCTCGTTTCTGAAAGGTGACCCCATGCGGGTTCATTTTATTGGACAGATGTCATTCTACTTTGACGTATATGCGAACAATAATGATGCCTGTGTTGACAATATTTAGATTTTGAGCTTGACTCCATATATAATTTAGCTACTAGCCAGTTATTTAAACAATTATTTTCTGAAACTCACAAACAAATTCGGTCCGGCACCCGACAGTAATGTATTCTTCTTTTATCTATAAATGCAAAGAATTTTATATTTTTATTTTCGAATTAGTTAATTATTTTAGAAATTTTGAATTTTACAGAGCTGTGTTATATACCATAAATTATAAAATAAAAAATTATACAAATAAAATTAAAAATAGAATTATATTTTTAAATTTTCAAATTATTTTTTTGTCAATAAATTTTCAAATTATTGAATGTGAGTATAATGCGAATTAATAGAGAATTAATTAATTTATACTCTACATACGTAAGCAAAAATTAATTGACTCCAACTCGTGATATCATAACATCCCATCAGCTCCCTTGAATCACGACAACATAAAATTTCCTCACTTAACATAAATCTGCTCCTGTGAAGGTAGGTGTCCATCATTCTGTACCTAACCCAATTAAGCTTATTCTATGATCGATCCAACAACCCGGCCCTCCCCATTCTAATATTACCATTTCCATGGTTGCTTTACTTATTTACATACATGCATGCATGCAAGTAAGTAGTAACAACCACCACTTGTGGTAATTACAAATTATTAATATTGACCCAATTATGCATACTTCCTTCAAAGTTGTCAGGCTAATAATTGGAATTATTTGTGGGCCTTACACACTTGAAGGAAAAAAAAAAGGACAATGAAATTAATCTAAACTATTAGAGATAATGTTTCACAACATAGAAAAGATCGGTCTTAGTTTTTAAGGACTATCTAAAGTCTTCTTTAAAACAACAAAAATGAAGATACGACAAGTAACAACATTGTGCATCATGCTCAACCATATTGCCCAAATAATGTTGCATCCCATTAGCATTATTCTACTTTAAGCTATAATTTAACCTAAAATATATACAAAGAAAAATATTGGCATCTCGTTGCTTTCTCATACCACCATTTTAATTTATTGAATTGTCTTTATACATAAATCATCATCGAAATTGTTTATTTTCTAAATCGTCATGTCAAGATCAACTTGGTAAAAGATTAACAAAATTGGAGATCATTTAGTCATTCATATGTATCAAATAAATCAATAATTATGATTAGAATTAAGATTCTCATATTGAACCGTCAATTAGTTTCTATGTATGAATGACCAAATGACCTTCAATTTTATTAATTTATTTTGAAGAAGATCTTGACATAATGATTTAGATAATGAATGGTTCCAATGATGATTTATATATAAAGATAGTTCAATAAATCGAAATGGGTACATAGTATGAAGAAGTGTTACTAAGGTGAGATGCAAGTATTGTCCAAATACAAATTAAGTCATAAAGTTGAAAGTATAAAAATATGGATGATATTTTCAGTTCACCTAGGTGGTGCCTCCTTGTACTATATATGTCCAATTTATCATATTGTGTTTGTACATATATTATAATTAAGAACCATTCATTCTTTAAATTATTTATATAAAAAATTAATTAAATTGTAGATCATTATATATATGTATAAATTAAATGAATATTCACTATAAAGATCTTAATTGTTATCTAAACTGTTAATTTATTTAATGGATATATATATAATTAAACAACATTTAATCTAATTGATTTTTATGAAGTTGATCTTGAAATAATAATTCAGAAAATGAACGATTTTGATTATAATGTATATATATATAATTTAGTAAATTAAATATATATATATATATATATTATCAAAATAAGATGTAAGTATTATCTTATAAATATTTATCTATTCTAATAAATATAGCTGTACTCAGGGGAATATAATATAGGATTATTTTTTATTGGATTGCAGACGTCGATCCCAATTGATGAATTTGTATGCTTATCAGATCATGTGAGATGAGGTGGCATGAGATGATGAGGATGTGTAGGGAGAATTGTAAATTGATTTGAATGGGAGTTTTGTCGGTCAAATAAAAGAAGAGGGCATAGAATTAGAAATTGTGATGGAAGTTGAAGTTGGGTCGCATGACAAGAGGTGGGAGCCCACGCAGTGGAGGAAACGGTGGGAATTCATCATTAGCCAACACAATGCCATCATTTGCACGTGTCCATGGACCTCCACATATATCAAATTTTCAATCTCGACCTCCTAATTCATTTTCACTCCCCTCCACCTCCAGGCTCCATCGCACAAAAACCCAAACTGTAGCTTTAAACACAGCTATATGAGCAGTTACTGCTTTAACTCTGATTTGGCACGTGATGGGTCAATCGTTAATGTTGAAGTAAAAAATAAAATAAAAAACTATGCGACGCGTTTATTTGATAGTCTCTATCCATAAATTTAATCACATATTTATTCACTTGTATATCAATATATGCCACTCGCGTAATCGCAAATAATTATCCTTAGTATATTATTCTAAAATTAATTAAAAAAAATAAGGAAAACCATTTTTCATAATTATTTCTTCTACTTATTTCGCTTATGGAGTAATTAATTGCCATCTTCGGTAATCACTAATCGTTAATGTACGTAGACGCATTTTTGGTACCCTGATTTAAAAAAAAAATAATAATTTCTATGTCTATCTTCACGAATAATGCATAATTGTGTTTCCATCCGGCCCTCAGTTAGAACTCCCTGGTCTTTTCTTGTTGTAGCTTTGTATACGCCGAACTAGCACAAGTTTCATACCCCATGGCGTACGTATTCAGAAGGAACAATTGATATTCAGAAGGAACAATTGATGGTATTTGCATGGCCACTATTTGGAACTCTTTAGCACTGGTGATCAACATAACATAGCTGCTAACTTGTTAGTTGCTCCTTCTTGTACTTGATCATAATATTGCATGGTGAGCAAAAACAGCTGATCAAGAAGTTGCTCAACTTTGGCATGAAAGAAGGTAAAAGAACAACAGTATATATCGTTATATCAAAATTTTCATTGCCAAACTTAATACAAACGCGATCTAATTAGACCTATAGTGACACCGTAGAGAATATATCTATACTAATATTTTATATTATAAAAACTTTTTTCCTTAGTTTCTGTTCCCTCCCTTTCAATCGTAATATAGTTGTTAATGTATGTGTATACATACACACATACTTGAAGCACAAATCAAATGAGTTATATGCTAAATATATATAGCCTCTGTGTCCTTCATTCGCAAGTTGATTGACTCGCAAGTTGATTGATGTAATAGATCTATCCGTTTACTTATCAATATACTTCATTTACATACACATAACTAAACGATTGTTCTTAACATTTTATTATCGATATGATACTAAACGAAACTTTAAAGGAAAACACTTTAATTTGATACCCTAAGTACTAGCTAGTTCTACTTTTAATTTGTATCTACCATGTAAGTATGAGTAATTGTAAAGGCGGGAGAAACTAAAGGTCATCTTTACACATATATCAACGTACTACTTTTTTGGTTAATGGCTTTAGAGTTTTGTATACTCGCTCTAGTCCTCATCTTGGGGTTGGAAGCCTTTTTAACTTGGAAATTGATGGAAAGGGATTGTTGGTATATAGATCCAAATGTCACTAACCCTTTCACTCATCTACCTTATGTTTATGCCAAATAAAGTGAATTTGAGAACCATCATTATTTGGATTGAAATATATTCCCAACTAGATTTAGATGGTGCATCTTTATATAACACTTAGGTCATGACTTTACGTTCTACAGTCTAATTCTCTTTTCTTTTTCATCCTCCTTTTTTCTTTTCAATTTAATTTCGTGAAGTGATAGATTTTCCCACCTTCTTTTTCAATTTGTTTAGATGGGGTAATTATTTTGAACATAATCAATTAGTAGAAACAAATTGAAGGGTGCCGGATATTTTTCGGTTTTCGAGAGGGAAAGTTAATAGGAGGTGGAGGAGGAAGATATATGATGGCTTGGAGAAAAAATGGTCGTGTGATGGGAGGGAAAAGTGGGTGCAAATGTATGAAAGTAAATGGATGACAGTCAATTAATTTATTGAATTGATGGCACTGAAAGATCCTCACTATACAAACTTTTTCTTCCTTTCTTCAAATATTCTTTCTTTCCCTTTTTCTTTTTCTTCCAATGTGTTTTTTAACCCCTCGATCGTCTGATCTCCTTCTTTTTCCTCTGCGTGCCTTTGTTGGTGTTTTGCACAAACTTAAAGAGTTAAAATTTTGACTCTTCTCTTTTTCTTCCTCATCATAAAGTATACAGCGCAGGTCTCTTTCTTGTCATCTTCTTCTCATTTCTCATGGTGACTCCATACTGATCATATGCATGCGACTGTGCAATTACATTTCACAATCTTCTTCTCATTTCTCATCTAGATTTTTTACCCTAAATGCTTTCGGAAATATTGATCTAAAATTTCATGTCATCCCATAACGAATAGATAAAAAATGGGGTAACTTAATTGGATGTTTTTTGACATTTTTTTTGTCCAACTATAAAGGTTAGGTAGTGAGTAAATCACAGTCTATAGCACATAATGTATTTTTTGAGTCAGTTTCGGGAAAGACTAGGCTAATAAATTATTATACACATACCCTAAAGCGAGTTATTTCAACCCGAACCGTATGAAGCAATGCTTGAACCCAATGTAGAAGAAAAAACTTAAACCCTGCGAAAGAAATACTACTCCAATCCCGGGTTATATGAAGTAAAAATTGGAACCTTATAAAGTTACAAATCAATCTACATGAAGAAAAAAGTGAACCCTACGTACCTAGAAGAGAAAAAATGGAAGCTAATGAAGAAAAATATGGAAGGCTATGAAGAAAATATTGTAACCATATATGCATATGATATGAAAGGAAGTAAACGGACACCATATGAAACAAAAAGCAAGCAAACAAGAAACAGCGCACCATGAACCCTACAAGAATCAAACCACCTGAATCCTATGACGCAAAAGAATCGACTTCTAGTATAACCACAGTTACGTTAATATATTGTAACAGGAAGTAGCTTCTAGTAGACAAATATTCTCTGGCTTCCTCAATCAGATTTCCCTCCATGCGTAACCCTTAAGTTCTCACATTCTTGTTGCATTCCCTTAAAATAGTTTGAAAAAAAAAAAACAAATAAGATAAAATTTAATCCTATGAAGAAAAAATTAAAAAAAAAAAAAAATTCCTCTGGTTGTAAGAAAAACTTTGTCTTGTATTATCTGGCTTGCTAAAAACCGAGGAGAGAGAAACAACGTTGTTAAATCGAACTCCCGCCACAATGCCCCATGGTTAAGACGGAATATGCTGCAACTATCCAACTTTCCGAACTCCAAAGGCCCAAATATTGGATCCTCATGACTGTGGGGTTGGTCCTCGAGTCTCCTCGCCCTCAAATTTTAAATTTTTGGGTCAAGGGCTTACAGGCCCAAACCCAATATATGGTTTACATGTGTTTTCTTTTGCCACGAGTTAATTTTATTTTGATTGCAAAAGATTTATGGATTGTATGATGATTTTGGTTGCAGGTTTTTTGTTTTTTTGTTTTTTTTTTTTGTGGTTAAATAAAAGAGTACATAACGTTAACAACTTAATATATTCAAAGTTGGGTAGGGGCAATTAGTAAGAAGTATTGACAAAGAACATATAAACCATGAGTCTAATATTGTTGGCAAGGTTGGCAATCGCCATAGCCAAATTCAATTTCAAGGTGTCTGTTAAGTACATTGACTGCTACTAACATATGCCACATGCATTGTTTCTGCATTTAATTGCTTTTGTGAAATTGGATCATGCCTAGAGTTTTAGTCTGTAAAGACTACAACTTGACATGAAACAAAGACATGACATAACTATTTTCAAACCGAGAAAATGAATTGTACAGATCTTGTTTGTCTATTCATATAATGATTCAATTCTCTGAGAACACAACTAAATTTTAATATTAATTATTCAAAAGTCTAAACTAGAGAGCATTGTCATAATTGGTAAAGTAAACAGACTAACTATAAATATTTTTAATAACATTTTAAGTCAAATTTAACTAATATTGCTAATCTCAAATTTAAAATAGGGGTATGAATCGATCGAAGTCATTACTACTAATACTGATCTAATGATATTCCTATTTCCTACCAATAATGTAGTGAGATGTCCTAATCCTTTGAATTCAACACTCATAAAAGCGAGATTCATCATCCTTATATATATAATGGTATGAAAAATAAAAGTAAATTGGTAACCTTAGAGCGAAATTGGCCAAATGACGAAAACACATGAAGCATTTTGTGAGAAAGAGCCAACCAATTTACCTTTGCAAGTTACATAGAAAGTGGGTTTGATAAAATTGGCACAATTGAGAACTTATGTGAGATGGATGACAAGATGCTGTTTGTTTTGTTCTTTACATAACAAACTTCATTTCACCCTCGGTGCTTTCTGTCTTGTCCAAGTATTAATTCCTTGATTCACCATCCACTATTCTGTATCCTTCAGAGACATTTGAGTGGCAAACAAACAAAAAAAAATTAAAATTTAAACAAAAAAGTAAAATAAATGATTTTGATACTACCTGGGCATAATTTCTTCATGACCTTAATAATTACCCTTTGATTTATAAAATCTTACTGCAAGTTAAAATTAATGGGGGACGCAGCAAATTGTGATTTATTTATTCATTCTAGATAGCCTAATAGTTACAACGAGTTTGAATTTCTGTGTTATTTTGTATGTCAAAGTTTGTTTCTTGCTAAGATTTAAGAGGAAGGCTATGATTGTAAGTTTTTGTGTGTAATCTTTCCGAAATTTTACCTTACAAAAACTGAGTTTAATTTAATTCTATCGGATAAGATTTCTTTGTAAACAAACATATAAAATATCTTCAAAATGAAAAGAAGAAGAAAAAAATGACATCTGGAAGTGTGGAAGAGGCGGTGGTGTGTCATTGTGGTGAATTTGTGAGTTGGTATGTGGATTGCCTTGGAGGTTAAGGAGGCCTTTGATTGTATAGCTGATTTGGAGGCCTTTGTTTCTGTTGAGTTATTAGGATTTCTTCCTCATTTGGCATTTTGTATGTATCTTTGTCTTGGGCGTCATTTTCTCTAATGTAGATATGCCATACGTAATTATATATGTGCTGTACGTGTTTAACTTTTATCCCTTGTATCATGTAGAATATTCTTGCTTCCATTGGCTACCATGTATTTGCATTATTGTGAATTGTGATCACCAAATGCCCCCTTTATTTCTGTATTTCAGGTCATCAAGAGGCAACCCATATAACATGACTGCAACATTTTGTATTAACAATTGCAAATTGCATCTTTCCCTTTCACTTCTCCTCCTGTCTCCTGCCAAGAAAAACCAGTTCTAGCAATAAAAAAATAATTTAACCCTATGAACAAAAAAATATATTTTATAAATCAAAACACCAAGAAATAAAGGAAAAATTGAATGTTACAAAGCAGAGAGAAGAAAAAAACATTTGGAAGGAAATAAGACTGCCTCTAAACTTCTAAAGGAGAGAAAATTATAGAAAAAATCGAACCCTATAAACAAAAAATCAAATATTTCGTTAAGGAAACAAACACATTTTGAAGTGAAAAAATGTCAAGTAAAAAAAGTGAAAAAATGTTTGTGATGATTGATGAATAAAAATATTCAAAGAAAATAATAAGAGAAAACCAAACTAGCTCGTTGAAGCAAAAAACCGAGCCTTACGAAATAAATAATATTATTATTAATAATAAGGTTGTGATCTCTTGCTTGGGCTTTGGACAAGGATCTGTTGGAGCCAATTATTAATAATAATAATACTATTAGTATTATTGTAATTATTTGTTGGCTAGCTTCTATCATTATCTTTGGGATTTCAATAAGCTGTTGGAGTACAGTTAGTGACACCCTGGTTATGGTGTCTTTAGTCAGATTTTGTTCATGTCTTCAATGCAGCTAGCACAAACTCCGGATCGCGATTTTCAGCGTTCCAAACCTGCGAAAGCGAAACATCATCTACTTGGCACAAGAGATACAAGTTTCAAAGTGCATGCCTGTTCCAACAAAATTTCAAATCATTCTCCTCAACAATAACATCCTTAATTAATTAACACGCATGTTTCATTTAGTTGATCATAAGCTAAGCTTTTTATTTAATTAATTAATTTAATTTAGAAAATCAGTGTTACGAATGAAAAAATGGGTTGTTTTATATCTGCAAAGAAGAGTCTCTCCCTGCAGTCTCTCTCTCCACTCCTCCACACTCTCCCCATACAATACACGCCACCCAAAATGTCCTTGTTTTTATGAAGTCAAGTTATGTTGTGAGGCATTTGTTGGTAATTACTTCGTCTCCTGGTGGTTTCCATGATTTTTAATCAAAGCTAATTAAATACCACTAGTAAAAAAAAAAAAAAAGGTACATCTATTCCATGATAATATATTTAGATTTTTCATGACACGCTTTGAAAAATATATGTTCTTAGAAACATTTAATGATCCATTTGTATTTGAGCCCATTTAATTAAAAATAAATAAATAAAAACCAAATGGGGAAGCGAGCGAGGAGGAAAACTACGCAGTCCTCTCCAAATGCATTCTAAGTAGTGTGCCGCAATTGCTTCTAAGAAACCCTATTCATAACACCATTCAATCTCATTTGAAAAAAAACATCCATTCTTTGGTTTTCAACTGATGCAAGGATCATTCTCCATCTCCATCTCAATCTCATTATCGTCTTCCTCTTATTTTAACCTCATCAACTTTGAGCGTGGGATTGAAAAATTATAATGAAGAAGTGAGTTGGTGGAAGAAAGCAAAATCTACCAATAGGGAATTGCGGCGAGTCAACACAAGCTGCAGGCGAGTAGAGTCTACTAAGCGTGATTGTGCCAAGGCCCAAAACGTCGAGTGATACATGTTTTAGTGCACAAAGAATTCTGAACAATAACTCTAGAGTATACTTTGCAAGCTCACAAAATCGTATGCCAGAGTATAGTAGTTTGCAAAGGTCAATCTCTCGATGACTTGTTTCAACGTGAGTCCATTTTTTTTTTTGGTACTTGGTAACTCAGTTTTAAAGTAAATTGTTGGTTGGGGGGGGGGGGGGGGGGGGGGGGGGGGGGGGGGGGGGGGGGGGGGGGGGGGGGGGGAGAGGATTGGTTGTTGTCACGAAATTAAATTGCAAAACAGAAAGTAAAGTGATGAAGGCTTGATTGATTAACTAAGTCGAATTAGGGCTTACTATCCACCATTACCAATTATAGTTCTCATTAGATTTCCTTTACCTAATTACAATGCATGATCTGAATTAAGTGCCCGCAATGCATGATCTGAATTAAGTGCCCGTACAGTGGTCCGACTAAGGCACACCCCACACTTATTATCTTCTCTTAATTTGCATGTTTTAAGTGTGATGTCCATTTTAAAACTTCTACTATCGATAGTGCGTGATAATGCATGAAATACACGAAAGATGGTGACAAGTGTCACCTTGGGGATACTAGAGGTGGACTCTGCCGCTCGGTGGTATTTGTTTGAAGAAATGGAGGAGGCATACACACGGGGAGAGGAAGGGGGGATCAGAGGAGGGGACTCTCTCTTTGGACGGTTTGTGAATACCAACGGAATTTGGAAGGTTATATGGATGTCTATTTGTCTCTAGGGAGGAAGAAGGGAAGAAGAACAAAGAGATAGGAGGAATGAGAACAGCCGTGACCTCCGAGTTGGGGTTTTCGATTTTGGACGGTGGAAGCTCAAAATGAAGGAAACCAGTGAACTCTCAGGGCAGGTGCGAGTAAAACGAACTCAGAATTCAAAGGTTTTGGACTCGGGGAAGTCATGGGAACATAGTAGAAAGTATGGCCGAGACTTTGAACTTCCACCGTGTAATTAGGGTACAATTTATGTCGTTTAAATAGTTAAATCATGTTCACGGTAGTTCTTAGATGCTATTGGATGTGTTAAACATGGAAGATGGTGGAAAAATTAAGAAATGGCACCAGGTTGGGGTTACCCGGGTCGGGACCCATTTAAGGAAACCAGGTCAACCCGTCGCGAGGAAGCAGACGAATGCAGTTGCGATTGCAACTGCAGCTACAATGTGCGTGGATGACACTCGCCTACTAACCACCAGCTTGTGGTGGCGCGTTCGATTCCTCCTCGGGGTTCGGTTAACATGAAAATTACTCCTTTTGAGATTCTTGATCCAATGGTTCAGTTTTCGATAAATTTGGATATTGTTTCAGGCTATTTTCATATGCCCGAAGTGATAATATTTCTCTTTGACATACATATGGACCTCTTGAGGTTTAGGAGTTTGAGTAGGGATTTTGTATAAGACATTGATGCTGTGAAAGGACTCGGAGATAATTGGGACATCAGTTTAGGTTCAGAGAAGCCAGGAGAGTCTGGTTTAGGGCTCGGGTGTACTCGAGACATAAGTTAATGTGATTAATCGGAGGTTAGTGGGTTGGTGTGGGCGTACCATGTATCGACCCGGAAATCCGAAAAAGGAAAAATTGGAAAATTAGAAGGAAATGACGATTTTGCCCCTAGTTATAAGGGCCGAAAGTTGACTTTTTGATCGGGACCTTAGCTGGACTTTCTGGAAATATCGTTGGATAAGTCTCGGGACGCTGAATCCATAGACAAGCGGCATGCGTCAATCAGAGTCTGAATCGAAAAGTTATGGGTCTTGGACGACGAGGGGCATTATGGTCATTTTATTGGTAAAAGGCAAAAAAGTAATTTGAGCTGGGCTGTGATGAGTCGGCTGTTTTGGTGAGTCAATTGTGTGGATGAGGCTTTATTATCTGAGTGACATCTGTCACTGTACAAACAACAATTAGTGTAAAGTGATGTTTTGAATATTCAAAAATGATAGCAATCAAACCGTTTTGTTGTTTGATCACTACATATACGACTTGAATTAAAACCAGGAGCAGAGTGATTGAATGGGAAATTTAGAAAGGAAAAGAAAGGAAATTAAATGGTGAAGTAGGAACCTTGAACTCAGCTGAGACCAAACTTACGAACCCGAGAACCACCCATGACCATTAATGTCGAATTTGTATTTGTAGACATTGAGGAGTGAAATTGACCTTTAATTTAGCTCCCTGGGAGTGAGACGAGTCGAACCAGATTAAAAATGAAGAAAATTGGGGGCGTTTTGCCTTAGAACAGAAAGGGGAAGGACGTTGGATTTTCGAGCTTGAGTCGTGGAATTAGGGACATGGAACCATGAAATTGATCGTGGAAATATGTTCACTAGGATCCCACAATGCTTCCTGATGCATCAATTGAAGGAAAACGATGGAGAATGATGGAGTTCGATATGAAGGCACAGTGTACGACTGTTCTTCGAAGGTCGAGTTCGATTCGATGGGATTAAGGAATTGCTGTCGAATTGATGGATATCGAACCGGGTCACCTCGCGGGTCGCAAGATCCGTTTATCAGGTAAACGGGTAGGGACAATGCACTGTAGCAAGGCGCGTGGGTTTCACGCGCAGCCACTCACGGCGGCGCGTGAGGGCGCGTGGGCACGATTTCTGAGGATTCGAGATTCCTGGAAAATGTCGGAAATTATGGAAAGGCGTGCAGCTCGGAATCGGGCGCTTTGGACGGTGTGTGAGTGGACGTTTGTTTTATAAACCATTATGTAACGACCCGTCCCGAATATCGGGATTTAATAATATTTAATTATGATTTACTAATCTGGGATTAGTTGAGTGATTTCGGACGAATTGTGCAAAATGATCGTTTTGCCCCTAGGCGTGGGCAAAACGTTGACTTTTAATTCGGACGGTCAAATGGACTTTGACCGATGACCGTGATGTAGTTCGGGACGTCAGGAGTTCATAGACAGGTGGCACGTTCGATTCCGACGTTCGTGGAAGAAGTTATGATGTACGGAAGCCCAAGGGCATTTTTGTAATTTGACTTAAATGGGGCCAAATGTTGACTTTTTGACCGGGATGTCCGATGGCCGAGGGCCAAGGACCATTATGTAGAGCAGGTCGATAAAAATCCATTGACAGGCGGCACGCCGAAATCGGGCTTCGTACGAGGAAGTTATGGTCTGAATCGTGAAATCGGGGAAGTTACGTCTCGGTAACTGTGTTGATTATTTTATTCTGAAATGGTTGTTGGAGGACACTTGGATGAGTGCCAAGTGTCACTCATCCGACGGCTAGATTGGATCTTGTTCCACTAATCATAATTTATATGCTAAAGTTTCCACTATAGAATTATTTAGGAATTAAATCTCTGCTTAAATCTGAGCCATCCATCTCACTCCCCAGAATCCATCACAGTCGTCCATCTCATCTCTCCCTTCTATTTCTGATCATTCCTCCCTCACCCGTGAACAAGCAAAACAGAGAATTGGGTTCTGGCCATTGTCAATCTCCCTTCCACAATTGATTGCACAAATGGAAATTTAGTGATTTGGGGAAGGATTTGGCTGAGGGAGAGCACGGGGGACTGAGTGGGGAGGTGTAATTCGGGAATCGAAATTTCAGAGAATTTGAGGGAATTTCGAATTGGAATAATTGGGCCGTGACGATCAAAATGGAGTTTAGTTTGAGTCTTCTGAGATCAAAACGATCATCCTTGCTGCAAGAACGAAGAGAAACCATGGCGGATTGAGGAAGAACTGAGCTTCGATGGCAGCTCAAAATCGAGCTTGGGTTCAATGGGTTTGAGGTAAGTATTTCTCAAATTGATCTTGTAGAAATGTCCATTACACTCTCACGATGCTAACTGAATGAATAAATTTGGAAACCAGGGACGATATCGTGAAACCCGAATTGAAAACCCGTCGAGGATCGATCGTGAGTCGTATATATACCCTAATTTGTGTAATTCGATTTACAGAATTTAAATGGTGATTGATTATAAGGGATCAGTTGAAAGATTGGATTAAATTGATGTCGAATTGGGTGAGTATGAACCGGATCAGATCGCGGGTAATCAGACCCGTTTACCAGTCATTCGGGTGAAGGTGGTGACTGTAGCAGTCACTGTAGCAGGCGCGTGGCTTTCACGCGCAGCCACTCACGGCGGCGCGTGACGGCGCGTGGGCACGAATCTTGAGGTGAGGTCAACATGACTTTTATCCTATACAATGTAACGAACATTTTGGCGTTGGTTTCGTGTCGATCGGATCCCGTTTCGATATTGTTCGGGGTGTCCGAAGATTTTAAATCCAGTTTAAAAATACTTAAAAATTCGCGAAAATTACGGGACTTGAATAGGATGTTAATGATGAGGTTAGTAATCCTCTAATGTGATTTGAACAGGATTGGGAGTCCCGGTGATAGTGGTGAGGCCCGGGAAGGCCTATGGCACGCGTATCGAGGCGCTCGGTTAAACGGTATGTGAGTGGACATTGGTTTTATAAATTCGATGCATGCATAACTGTTTCATGATTGTTATAATTGTGATTAAATGATTTATTGTGGATATCGGTGAATTTAAAATGATTTCACGTATTTCGAGGTGAATTACGTATTTGCACGTAAACTGAGGTTTTCTGGATTTGCACCGATTTCCATAAATGTGGTTGGATATGATTTCATGAAACGGTTACGAACTTGAATAAAGTAAAATCGGGCCAGGGGCCCATTTGAACTATGAAATCGGGCCAGGGACCCAGTTAACTTGTGAAATCGAGTCAGGGGCCTAGTTGATTTCTACATGTGATTGCGGGTCGGGGACCCTAAAATGGAATTGAATAAATGTTTTATGGTTTACATTTTATATATGTTCACATGCTGGAATCAATAAATGGTTTTGATGATATTTCGATTATGGCACGTTTCACGGTATTTGGGCATGAGACCCGTTTGATGAAACGTAACGATCGGTTCGGATTTTACCTATGTATACATATATGTTTTGCATGTGGATATCAATAAAATGTATTTGGTACTGCACTGTATAGATCCTTCCATATTATATTGTCTCCTCCGGATGAGGTACCCCGGAGAGGTCACGGACGTCTAGTACGTCCAGCGTCTATGACGCTAAGCATCGGGGATGCTGTACCCGAACGGGGTTCGGGGATTGAACTCGGAAATTGAGACCCGAGTGGCACGCGTAGCCTTGTGATTGTGACCTTATTGACGCCAGGAACGTCAGACATTAGGGATGTCGGATTGGAGTGTATGGTGCAGTGGCTAAAATTATGTTTATGGTTCATATTATATGATATATGATTTTCAGTGATGGTGCATGCATATGCTTTTACTGGGGGGGCAAAAATGTCTTATAAATGTTTTAAACAGACTTGTTTATTTTCGTCCACTCACAGCTTTTGTTTTTAATGCCCTTCAGGTTGATTCCGGATGCAACTACAGTAGAGATTGGGACATCATACACCTCCTCCATCCATCCTTTCGCACTCTGGAAGCCCGGTTGGGCAATGGCAACGGGTTATCCCTTGTCTGACACCTCTTGTCAGACGGGAGCATGACACATTCCATGGTAATCCCGAGGGATTGGGATGGGTCGTGTCACATTATGCATGCATAGTTAAATGTTTTACATGATTGATTGCATGAATTGAATTGCAATGATGTCTTGATGATGTGGCATGATTATTTGTGATTTAATTATTATTTTAATCGGTCTTTCAGGCACGTTTTTCGAGAAAATGTGCAAATGATATTTTGGGCTAGGCCCGAAGTCAAAATGGTTTTAAAAAGGATATTTTGACTTAATTGGTGAGTCAAGGATGAATTCTGGATTATTGGAATGTTTTCAATGTGATTTTACGGATTTACGTGTAAATGACATTTGGGCTTGAAACCCTGTTTGGAATGCTTTTGACTTGGTTTGAAGTCATGGATATGATTGATATGTGTGGTGGTATGGATTGTGTTTGTGATTGTGGATACTAGATACTGGATCATGTTCTGGATGGTGCGAGTGCAGTTCCTAGACGTGACTCGGATGTTGCGTGAGTGCAGTTCCCGAGTATGTGGTACGTCTAGATGGTGCGTGTGCAGTTCCCAGACATGACTGATATGACTCGGATGGTGCGTGAGTGCAGTTCCCGAGGTTGGCCTACGCGTAGTGTGGATGTGACAGTGTGACTGTTTGTGCACTTGTGAATAGTACAGATTGATTGATTGTGAACTTGTAAATAGTGCTATTTGATGTTGACTGTGATTACGTACTGGTATTGAGTATGGGTTTCTGGTCTGTGTGGCCAGGTGATTATGTTTTCAAATGTTTGGCTTGAGAGCCGGGATTTGATACTTATTATGTGATTCGGCTGGAAAGCTGGTGATTGTGATTCAGGAGTTTTTCCCTATGCATGCATGTTTTGATAAACTGGAGGGTAAATGATGCATTTTTAAATGTGTTTTAAATGTTATGATTTTGTCCACTCACACCTTTTCTATTTTGATGACCCTCCAAGCCGTGGTACGACGTTCGGGGCTGATCGAGAGGCGGAGGCATGAGTGGAAGTCAGTGCAGTTTATCCCTTGTCTGACAGGTGCTGAGGGGTAATTTCGGGACTTCAGTCGACTTGTCAGGCGGGAGTAAGACCGGACACGATTATCAACGTCCAGTTGGGACGGGTCCTGTCATACCACCCTAAAAGGGTGAAAAATATTTGGTTCGCATACCGAGATAATAATTCCAGCATTATCGAGGTACATTCCTTGTCTGATAAGTTCTCTGGTTATGTTGTCAAGTCCTAAGGGTAATCTGGAACTTGGAGCCGATGGTCACACTAGAGCAGGATCGGGCACAATTATCAAAGTAGTTTCGAGTGAAGTCCTGTCAATGATAGTTTAAGTAAATTCCTGCGGGTTTCTTGTGTATATTGTCCCCTATCTAATAATATGACCACTCATTGCCTTGCTAAGGCAGCCATGGATTGTATTGATGATGTGATTTGGTTTGAGAGAACTCCACTTTAACCGGAGAATGTTCTCACCAAAGATTTAGATTGTAATTTTTCTACTTAATTGAAATGAAGTATTATTGATAAAAGAAAAGGAAAATAAACAAAGATTTAAAGCTTTTACAAAAGACGCCACGCCACTTTGCACTTTCGCACTAGTAGATGGAGTTTTCAGTTTAAGTTAAAAAAAAAAAAAAAAAAAAAAAACCTCCTTCAGGAAATTTGGACAATTTATCTTGTTAATAATTTAATAACGTAAGACCAAAATTTCACATCACTGTGCTGAGTGGATTGTGGCTTGACGAGAAAAAAACACACTAGCGCATTTGTCATGCCATGACTTGTGAGCTTATGAATTATGATAGTAATATTTCGGTCCGATCTTTTGACTCAGACACCTTCAATACATTATTACGCCAAAAGCATCTGACGATAGATAATTTGGTGAAACTTTCATCTTATAAACAAAAGTCGTAGTAAGTTAAAAAAAAATATTGAAGGTCACATATATAAACAATATTTGCGGTATATTATAAGTAAATTATTAATATTACATATTAATAAGATAATTATTCATTCTCAAATCTTCAAAGCATAAGGTGTTATTCTCTAATTTTAATTTAAATAGAAATTGAATATAGGGTTTTCGTTTTGAGAATATGAGGCCAAATTTTTTTTTTTAGTTTTGACAATTTAAAAGAGATTTCACTTATATTATAACTAATATAAAGATAATGAACGATTTTGATGCTATTAAGACTCAAAAGGTATATTTTAAAATTAGAAAGTGATAACTTGTGCTTGAATTGCATCTTTAATTATGTTTTTTGTTGTAAATTATTTTTCTTATTGTCAAACTTTTATTTGTGTATATAGATGTATTTACAAGCAAGACTCATTATGTCAGGACCGGTCCCAAATCCCCCGGGATTAACGTGGGACAAGCCTGATCCCGTCTGACACCACGTGTCAGACCAGGGAAAATTCCATCTATAGCCCTCGCTTGGGCTATCAAAGTGCGTCAGGATCATAGGAGGAGGGGAGTGATGTCTCGTCTCTGCTACAGCCCGCATCCGCAATCAACCTGAAGGACATTAAAACACGAAAACTGTGAGTGGACAAAATAAACTTTTTATTAAAAACTTTTTCGCATAAAGACCTTCATGCCCTTCATAAAAGCATATGCATGCATTCAAAACCATTTATCAATTATTCATAAAAACCACTTGAAAATATTCTCAAAACCTTACAAGGGTTCATGCCCGGCCCCATAAACCGTCATGACTCATAAATCCATTTGGGCCCCTGACCCGAAATCACAATTCAAAACCCGTAGGTCAAATCAATAGGGACTCAGCCCAAATCACATCACGTGAGTCTAACCCCAAAACCTTTCTCAGTGAAATACCAACACACAGAATACGGGATCTCTGCCCCAAATCATTTCTAAAACATCGAATACGGGGTCTCCGCCCAAAATCACTTTCTGTAAAACCTAATACATATCAACATACGCATAACCCATCCTAGGCACTTTCGGAGAAGATGCCAACTCGGGGCACACAACCCCTAGGGAACACATCCCCGATATAGTCACGATGACAAATCTATATTAGTGTGCACACTACTCGGGGTCTCACTTCGAGTCTTCTCCCATGAATCTCCATCTGGGAGGCTCAATCTCTGGATCTAGTCCGAGCTCTCTCTCTGGATCTAGTCCACAATCTCTCAGGAATTTGGCCCGGGACCACATCATAATAAGTAACCACCACTCCTGGAACGGGATCCCTATGGGGATACCCACTCTGGTCTGTGGATCGTGACTCTCCAGGTCGACGTCTGGAGGAGACCATATAATCAATATCGAGGGTTCATTCATTTCAAATCTCTTTCTTTCTTTCTCAAATACTTTCTTTCTCAAAACTCATTTCTCAACTGGGTCTCATACCCGATTCATTTCAACAGGATTCCTCGAATCCGATTCAAACCACTTTCACAGGCCTCGGCCTAAATCCACAGTTCGACAGGGTCTTATGCCTGAATTCTCATTTCACAAACTGAACTGGGACTCAAGCCCGATTTCACAGTCAACAGGGCCCTAAGCCCGAAACCATAAACCAACAGGACCTCACATCCGATTTCACAACCACCAGGGCCTTAAGCCCGATATCTCAACCAAATGGGTCTCAGGCCCGATATCGTAAATCAACGGGGCATCAAGCCCGATAGTACCACTAACTGGGCCTCAAACCCGAATTGAAAACCAACTGGACCCTCGGTCCGATCGTATGGCTCAAATGGACCCTAGGTCCGATTCCTCGTCAAATCAAATGGACTCCAAGTCCGAGAGTTTGTCAATCAATTGGATCTCGTGCCCGATTTCATATTTCTAAATCCAAAATCCATTCATTAAACTCTCGTTGAAAACATGGTACGCAAAGGTAAGACATAAAGCCGAAAACTTCGAAAAACGTGCAAATATGTCGACCCTAAGCTACCACAAACAAATTGCACTCATGGCAACATAAAATACGTATTAAAAGCATTTATAAACATTTATGTGATAGGACGTTAAATAAGCATTATTTTATATTATTTTTATACCCTTTATACTTGACTTTTAATATTAAAATATTAAATAAATTGATAAAATAATTTATTTTGTGATTTTTCTGTTTAGATAAATAAAGTTTGTAATTTGGAGCATTTTGGCGAAAGAATCGTCTCGATCGGAATTATAACAAAAAAATTATGGACGAAATTTGGTGGAATTATTAATTTAGTTATAAATAAATTAATTAATTTTCTTTCCAGTCTAAACAAATCCTGCAGCCCAGGAGCCCGTCAGCCCGCCAGCCCAGCCCAAAACCATCGGCCCAGTCCAAGAATCAGCTGCCCAGCCCAACGGAAGGCGCCTGCCGAAGCCTCTGCCTCACGATTGGCGCGCGCTTGCCGACTCATGCTCCACCACTTCAGCGCCCGCGTATCGAACGCCAAGCCCCCTCAGCGCGCGCCTGCCGAATTCCAGAACTCTTCTTCAGCGCGTCCCTACTGAACACCAAGCCTCCTCTTCAGTGCGCCACTGCCGAATTTTCTTCTTTCCTTTCCAGCAAAAGCTGCCGGCCATTTTAGTCGCTTTCCAGCCCAATTTTGCAACTTTACAACTAAAATCACCTCTAAACATCATCACAAATCTTCATTATTCATCATTTCACTATTCCACATTTTTTACTGTATTTTTTATTTATTTTTGGTAGCTTTTTCTCCCTATAAATCGGGTTTCATTTCACTTGTTGAAAGACACCTTCTTGGAGGCACATATTTGAGCCTTCTTTGAGAGAAACTTTGGCAAAATATTTCCAATACAAGATTTAGTGTTTGAGTCCATATTTCCCGAGTTTATTTCCTCCATCTTCATAAGGTTTCGTCCCCTGTCGGAGAACCGTGTGAATAACAATCCATTGTTTTCATCCACCTTGAAAGTGTAACAATTACTCTCCATTTACTTAAACTCTTATTTTTGTTATTGGTTTTGATTATAATTCAATATATGTGAGGTATTTTCTTGCTAATATTTGTAAGTGTTAAATGCAATCTCCATGTGTCTTACTTTATGAATTTTAGTTATTTTATACATTTTAGTGCTTCATACTTCAATTCAATGTTAAGTGTTTTATCCGCTGTCGGTGCACTTAGAGTAAAATTGAAGAGACTTAATGTTGATCGCTGTCGGCGCATTCAGTCAAAAACAAAAAGTAAATCATGTTGTAAGTGTCAGCCGCTGTCGGTGCATTTATAATATTGAAAAATGTATGAAGGTAAATTGAGACGATTAAGGTAAGATTTCGTGATTGTTTTAATATTTGCAATTATTAGAGTGTTGGTAAGATATGTGCTTTAAGAAAGTCACTTGTACATAAATTAGAGTAGAAGTAAGATTAGTTTATTTATGCTTTTACTTATTTGCATGATTACAAACCTTTTCAAAACCCCCCTTTTTATTCTTTATTCTTTTATTCTTTTATTCTTTTATTCTTTTATTCTTTAATTCATTAACTTATTCATTATTCGTGTATTCATTATTCTTTCCCACTAACACATTATTAATGTTCCCTAATTTCTCCGGTTAAGAACGATCCCTATTTACCAATACTACCTCTACACAAAAAGGGTTTAAATTGCATAACACTCAAATTACGTATTTAATTTAATGCGTAGTTTGGGTTTTGTCAATTTTTGGCACCGTTGCCGGGGAAATTAAAAATATTCTTAATGTGTATAAACATTGTTTATATATAAAATGTTCATACTTGTGAATAATGTTTACATATTGTAAATGTGTTTAACTTTTCTTTTTACACTATTCCATTATACTTGTTTAACTAGTTTTATTTCACTACATTTTATTTCATTAACTTTATATTCCATTAACTTTATATTCACACTTTTTCTTTATTCCATTAACTTTAAATATATTCCATTAATTTTATTCCATTAACTTTCTTTTAATTTTATTCCATAAACTTTATGTTCCACTAACTTTATGTTTACACTTATTTTATTCTTATGCAATTAATTGTTTGTTTATGTCTTGTTAAACTTTAAATGAAAAAAAAAATCCGGAATAAAAAAAAATTCAAAAAAAAAATTCAAAAAAAAAATAAAAAAAAAAGAAAAGAAAAAAAAAAGATTAAGAAACTTTATTTATCTTTGAATTTCCTAAAGTGTAAATATTGTTTTCTATTAAATGTTTTAGAGTTGCATGAATCTCAGAGCCCCTTTTTCTTCAAAATCTTACTTTCGGGAACAGGTAGTGCCCCTCTTATTTACTTTCTCCTTAACCCTTCATGATGTGTGGATTTCATCACCACACACCATAGACTCGAATCTATGTACATGAGGTTGAGGCGGAGTTTGAAAAATTTGGGTTTGGTAATTCACTAAATCGTCATTTGGATTGATCATGGTGTCTAGGAGAGTTATGACTGGTGACAAGTTTTGGATTAAGAAATGGAACACCAATGGAGTATATGCCAAGCTAGCCTCGGAGTGCTCTCGAAATTATTCTTACTTCTCGCGTTACATCTATCTCAACTGGCCATGATTAATGTTGAATGATGGAATGGTGGTTATCAGTACGCACATGCCGTATGCCCGGGGAAGTACTATGAGAAGCGGAAGGGGAAAGTTATTCATGACACTCTAAAACTCTACTTATTGCAATATTAGTTTGCATTTGGAACTTGTGCATTTGCTTTCCATTAACGTAACTTTTTGTTAATTCTGGTTTCCATTTATGTGATACTTTATGCAGGTACGAACTTATGAATGCGCGCTCATCAATCTAAGCTTGATCGGTTGAGAAGACAACTTGACATTTCACCAAGCAACGCAACATTCAGAGACGCACTTAAGAAAACCGGCTCATCCGGACCTCCATCCCCAATAATCGGTGAGTCCATAAGTGAGAAGAGTAATTCAGAAGAAGAACAGACTTTCGGAACACCAATAGTCATGGCACGAAACCTGAGTATCCGGGAGCAAACATGTGCAAACAAAAATGGCACTACAAACTTATGCATCCAGTATCCCGAGCCTAGAACCAACAAGAAGGATATTGAGATTAAGAGTGAAGTCCTTCATCAGCTACCCAAGTTCCGTGGAATCAGAAATGAAGATCCACACAAACACTTAACGGAGTTCCAATTCATCATAGGTAGTATGTGTCTAGATGATGCGTGTAACGACCCGTCCCAAATTCCAGGATTAGATTAGTGACTAATCACGATTAATGAGGTTAATCGGTGATTAGTTGGGCAAAATCGGACGAACGATGCAAAATGAACGTTTTGCCCTTGGGCGTGGGCAAAATGTTGACTTTTTGATCGGGCGGTCAAATAGACTTTGACCGATGACCGTGATGTAGTTCGTAACGTCACGAGTTCATAGACAGGTGGTACATTCAATTCCGACGTTCGAGGAAGAAGTTATGACGTTCGGAAGTTTAGGGGCGTTTTGGTAATTTTGGTTAAAAGGGGTGAATAGTTGACTTTTTTACCGGGATTTCCGATGGCCGAGGGCCGAGGACTATTACGTAGATAAGTACGATACAAATCAATAGACAGGCGGCACGTCGAATTCAGACGTTCGACGGCGAAGTTACGGTTCACGGAAGTTTCGGTGCACTATTGCACGAATTACGAAATAACTTAACTTTTGGACTTTAGTGGGGCCCAGATATTTAATGGAGGCCCAATGGATGAGGGAAAAGTGGCACACATCCACAGGCCACCCAAATTGTATTCATGCTTCTCCCTTCACGGTGCATTTCATTTTCTTCATTCAAACACACAAACCCATTACCCGATCTCATCCTCTGTGCAACCCAAACCCATCCAATCCAAACCTTCACCCATGACCATCTGAGGAACCAGGGAAGTGAGGGAAGGACTGAGGATGATGGTGGCCGGCCAGGAGGGAGCCACCTTGCATGGCGGAGACCCGAACCCGAGGTATGGCTCGGTTTTGATTTTTGGATCCAAAATTATGTTTTTGACGTTATGGGTCGATTTGGATGATTGGGTCGAACTAAATAGGTTGCTTAGGGTGTATAGTGATGGTTTTGGTAGGTTTTGGATGGTTGTGGAAGCCATTTAAGGTTTTGGGAAACTTGAACCGTTTGGTTCAAAATCAAACGAAGGATTTTAGCCGTTTTCGGTTGCGTTTAAGGATTGGAATGGATAGAAAGTATCAAATTAGGAAGAAAGGAATCAAAAAGCAAGAAGTAGGATGAATAATGGGGAGTCTAGGGTCGTGAACCGGTCACGCCGGTCCAGTTGGACAGGCCAAACCAGGTGAACCGGTCGGACCGATCGGCTGTGTGTAGAAGACGATAAATAGTATTCTGAACCTTCTTGGGGTGCGTGAGGGTGTATGAACAATATTTTGGGAAAGTGTTCAACATATAAAATCATCTATTCGATGTAACGAACATTTTGGGACTAGTTTCGTGTCAATCGGACATCGTTTCGATAGGTTTCGGGCTGTCCGAAGGTTTAGGGTCAGTTTAAAAATAGTTAAAAATATCGAAAAATTACGGGGCTTTAGTAGGAGGTTAATTAAGTAGTTAGTAACCTTCTATTACGATTTGGACAGGTTCGGGAGTCCCGGTGATGGTGATTGGCTCTGGAGAGCCGTATGGCATGCAAATCGAGGCGGCTGCTCGGACGGTCTGTGAGTGGACCTTGGTTTTCTAAATTGGTGCATGCATAAATGTTTATTATATGTTTATTTACATGTTTGATGATGCCATGGGTGCATTTGTATGTGGTTACGTATAAGAACGTATTGCGAGGTTTCGTCCTTATACGGTGCTTATACGGATCTGTATTTCTTTAATGGTTTAAATGATTTGGATTTAGATTTCTAAAAGGATAAACTCGGGTATGAGACCTATTTGGTTTTGTCTCGGGCATATGACCTCAGATATCGGGCACAATGCCCAGCTGATGTCCTATGTTCGGGCACGAGACCCAGGTTAGTTTACAGTTTTGATTTCAGGTCAGGGAACCTTAAATGGATTTCCCGGTTCATGACGGTTTATGGGAACCGGCATGAACCCTTGTTATGGTATCGTGGTTCATGACGGTTTATGGGAACCGGCATGAACCCTTGTTGGTCATTATGGTACATGACGGTTTATGGGAACCGGCATGAACCTTGGTTATGTTATTATGGTACATTACGGTACATGACGGTTTATGGGAACCGGCATGAACCTTGGTTATGTTATTATGATACATGAAGGTTTATGGGAACCGGACATGGAGGATATGGTCTATATGTATATGGAATGGATATTATGGATGACACGACCCATTCCAATCCCCCCGGGATCACCATGGAATGTGCCATGCTCCCGTCTGACAAGAGGGGTCAGACAAGGGATAACCTATTGCCACTGCCCAACCGGGCTTCCAGAGTGCGTAAGGATCGATGGAGGAGGTGTATGATGTCCCAGTCTCTGCTGCAGTCGCATCCGGAATCAACCTGAAGGACATTAAAAACAAAAGCTGTGAGTGGACGAAAATAAACAAGTCTGTTTAAAACCTTTATAAGACATTTAGGCCCCCCAGTAAAAGCATATGCATGCACCAAAACCAATTTTTACATATTTATTTAGAAATAACCATTAGGGCCTTAGCCCGGAAACCAAAGCATAGTTTCAAATTCCAAAAGTCAATCCAAGAGTTATCTCATAAATCCAGTAATATGAACCATAAGGCATATAATCATGACCATAATTTTAGCCACTGCACTATACACTCCAATCCGACATCCCTGATGTCTGACGTCCCTGACGTCAATAAGGTCACAATCATAAGGCTACGTGACAGGACCCATCCCAATCCCCCCGGGATTACCGTGGAATGTGCCCTGCTCCCGTCCAACAAGGGGTGTCAGACAAGGGATAACCAAGAGCCACTGCCCAACGGGGCATCCAGAGTGCGCAAGGATCGATGGAGGAGGTGTGCAATGTCCCAGTCTCTGCTGCAATCGCATCCGTAATCAACCTGAAGGGCATTAAAACCAAAAGCTGTGAGTGGACAAAAACCAATAAGTTTACCAAATACATTTATAAGACATTTATGCCCTCCAATAAAAACGTATGCATGCCACCAAAAACCAGTAACCAAAACGTTTGCTCAACCGAGCCATTAGGGCCTTAGCCCAAAAACCGTTAACCAAAAACCAAGTGTGGGAACTCAGCCCAAAACAGTGGAATACCACAACCATACATATTAAAACCATGTGGGCCACCGCCCAAAGCCATTAATATAAATCCATAAATCCAAAACCATTTAGGGTCCCCGACCCGACATACCATTTCATAACCAATAATCCATATTTTACCATTACCATCACCAGCATCCCAGATGCTTAGCGTCCCAGACGCTTGACGTCCCTGACGTCATATCTCACGGTTTCATAAGCTACGCGTGCTGCTCGGGGTCTCTCCGGGTCCATATATTTGACATCCCTGATGTCTGACGTCCCTGACGTCAATCATAGCAATCCTGCTCCTGAGTCATCATACGGTCCGGTTGCTCCGTATAATGACCCCTCGCAGGCAATGTACCGTGACTTCCCTAGTGTCCCAGACATCTGGAGGAGACCATCATATATCCTTGTATCCAGATGGTATATGGAAAAACAGTTTTATTAAATCCTTTTATCACATCATTACCATTGGGCCCTGCCCGAAATTTCCATAAAACCATGTAATTCCATTTAGGGTCCCTGACCCAAAATCACAATTATTAAATATAGGGTCCCTGACCTGAAATCACCATTATAATCCAATTGGGCCTCATGCCCGATTTTATGAACCACTGGGCCCACGACCCGATTTGTAAACCAACTGGGCCCGCAACCCGACTTATAAACCCACTGGGCCCACGGC
This sequence comes from Prinsepia uniflora, assembly GCA_032719365.1. Classification (NCBI taxonomy): domain Eukaryota; kingdom Viridiplantae; phylum Streptophyta; class Magnoliopsida; order Rosales; family Rosaceae; genus Prinsepia; species Prinsepia uniflora. Next base: position 73,535,250 of record CM064862.1, read on the forward strand.
CCGAATTCGTCAATCAACTGGGCCCCTGGCCCGATAGCATAACTCAAAATGGGTCTCAGCCCGATTTCATATCAACTGGGCCCCTGGCCCGATTTCATTAACCAACTGGGCCCCCGGCCCGATTCTCAAATGGACTCCAAGTCCGAAATTTCCAACATAATTGGGCCTCAAGCCCGAGTTCATATTTTCAATTTCAAAACCATTTCATCATATTATATCCAAGTCATAAATATGGACAATCCATGTAAAACCGGAAAACCTCGATTTACGTGCAAGCACGTAAATCGCCTCGAAATACGTGAAACCGTACAATTTACCAACAACCAAATCAACATCACATAATCACAACCATAATCCATATAAAACATTTAAGCATGCATAGAATTTATAAAACCAAAGTCCACTCACAGACCGTTTTAACGGTATGCCTCGATACGCGTGTCACTGGCCCTCCCGGGCCTCACCACTATCACCGGGACTCCCGATCATGTCCAAATCACATTAGAGGGTCACTAACCTCATCATTAACATCCTATCAAAGTCCCGTAATTTTCCCGAATTTTCAACTATTTTTAAACTTAATTTAAAACCTTCGGATATCCCGAACAATATCGAGACGGTGTCCGATCGACACGAAACCAATTCCAAGATGTTCGTTACAATAAATAGGACAGAAGTCATGTTGACCTCACCTAGAGATTCGTGCCCACGCGCCGTCACGCGCCGCCGTGAATGGCTGCGCGTGAAACCCACGCGCCTGCTACAGTGTCACCAGCCCAACCCGTTTGTCTGGTAAACGGGTCCAATTTTCCCGCGATACAACCCGGTTCCAATCCTATCAATTCAGCCTTAATTCCTTCAATTGATCAATCAGTTAGTTTCGTTCTTAGTTCAATTACAGGTCTGTAACATCAATTACACGATAACTTACCCAAATTCCCACGATTCGATGATGAACACCCAGGTTACTGTTCGTTCATGGGATCCCCTCAATGGCTGCAGGTTTCATCCAATTGATGATCCCAGAAGCATCAACGGACCCTGAGGAACAATTCCCCCACATCAATTGCATCAATCATGTGCTCAATCGTCACGACTCAAGCTCGAACACCGTCACTGTTCAACAATGGAGTTCTGTCAGCCACAGCCGTTTTCTTTCAATTGACGAACCCAGAAGCATCGTGGGATCATGAGAAGTAGTTTCCCCACCTCAATTTCGTCCAACGAAGCCTCCAATTCCACGACTCAAACTCGAATTTCCTCCTCTATCACCAAGTGTGATCAGAGCCAAAACGTTGCCAATTCTTCTTGTTTTTGATGTGGATCGACTCTTCACAACCTCAGGAAGCTAACTCGAGCTTCAATTCCACTCCTCACGGCCCAAATCTTCCAATTCGAATTTTCCCTCTAATTTTTCCGAAGTCCAAAATCCAAAATTCAACCCACACTCAATCCCTCGTGTTTCCCCTGGTATCCCAATCCATTAGTCTCTCATTTTCTCTCAAGAACAGCCGAAGAAGGGAGCCAAATCTCCCGAATCTGATTCCCCCAATATTTGTGCACGGTTTGAAGACAAAGAGGAGAAAATTAGGGGAAATGGTGGATTAGATGATGATGATGTAGTAATGATGATGTTTGGAGGGAAACAAGGAGCTGGAAACAAGGGATGGGTGACACTTGTCACTCATCCGGATGTGCACAGTCAACGGTCACTATTCATTATTATATTATTATTTTAATCCGAGCCTCGGTTCGTTAGTTCGTTTCCTTGACCATAACGTTGTCGTCGAATCTCTGATTTCGGCATGCCGCCTGTCATTGGATTCCTATCGACGAAACCTACGTAACGGTCCTTGGCCCTCGTCCATCGGACCTCCCGGTCAAAAAGTCAACATTTGGCCCCAAACATGCCAAATTACCAAAATGCCCCTCAACTTCTGAACACCATAACTTTCTCTACGAATATCGGAATCGAACGTGCCACCTGTCTATGAACTCGTGACGCCCCGAAATACGTCACGGTCATCGGTCAAAGTCCGTTTGCCGCCCGATCAAAAAGTCAACATTTTGCCCACGACTAGGGGCAAAACGGTCACTTTGCACAATTTGTCCGATTCCGCCCTACTAACCACCGTTCAACCTCACTAATCAAGATTAGTCACTAATCTAATCCCGGAATTCGGGACGGGTCGTTACACTACGCGTGCCACTCGGGTCTCAATTTCAGAATTCAATCCCCGAACCCCGTTCGGGTACAGCATGCCCGATGCTTAGCGTCATAGAAGCTGGACGTACTAGACGTCCGTGACCTCTCCGGGGTACCTCATCCGGAGGAGACAATATAATATGGAAGGATCTATACAGTGCAATACCAAATACATTTTATTGATATCCACATGCAAAACATATATGTATACATAGGTAAAATCTGAACTGATCGTTACGTTTCATCAAACGAGTCTCATGCCCAAATACCGTGAAACGTGCCATAACCGAAATATCATCAAAACCATTTATTGGTTCCAGCATGTGAACATGTATAAAATGTAAATCAGAAAACATTTATTCAATTCCATTTTTAGGGTCCCCGACCCGCAATCACATGTAGAAATCAACTGGGCCCCTGGCCCGATCCACAAGTTAACTGGGCCCCTAGCCCGATTTCATAGTTCAACTGGGCCCCTGGCCCGATTTTACTTTATTCAAGTTCGTAACCGTTTCATGAAATCATATCCAACCACATTTATGGAAATCGGTGCAAATCCAGAAAACCTTGGTTTACGTGCAAATACGTAATTCACCTCGAAATACGTGAAATTATTTTAAATTCACCGATATCCAAAATAAGTCATTTAATCACAGTTATAACAATCATGAAACAGTTATGCATGCATCGAATTTATAAAACCAATGTCCACTCACAGACCGTTTAACCGAGTACCTCGATACGCGTGCCATAGGCCTTCCCGGGCACACCACTATCACCGGGACTTCCAATCCTGTCCAAATCACATTAGAGGATTACTAACCTCATCATTAACATCCTATTCAAGTCCCGTAATTTTCTCGAATTTTTAAGTATTTTTAAACTGGATTTAAAACCTTCGGACATCCCGAACAATATCGAAACGGGATCCGATCGACACGAAACCAACGCCAAAATGTTCGTTACATTGTATAGGATAAAAGTCATGTTGACCTCACCTCGAGATTCATGCCTGCGCGTGAAAGCCACGCGCCTGCTACAGTCACCACCTTCACCCGAATGACTGGTAAACGGGTCTGATTACCCGCGATCTGACCCGGTTCAAACTCACCCAATTCGACATCAATTGAATCCAATCTTTCAACTGATCCCTTGTAATCAATCACCATTTAAGTTCTGTAAATCGAATTACACAAATTAGGGTATATATCTCCACGACTCACGATCGATCCTCGACGGGTTTTCAATTCGGGTTTCACGATATCGCCCTTGGTTTCCAAATTAATTCATTCAGTTAGAATCATGAGAGTGCAAGGGACATTTCTACAAGATCAATTTGAGAAATACTTACCTCAAACCCATAGAACCCAAGCTCGATTTTGAGCTTCCATGGAAGCTCAGTTCTTCCTCAATCCGCCACGGTTTCTCTTCGTTCTTGCAGAAAAGATGATCGTTTTGATCTCAGCAGACTCAAACTAAACTCCATTTTGATCGTCACGGCCCAATTATTCCCATTCGAAATTCCCTCCAATTCTCCGAAATTTCGATTCCCGAATTACACCTCCCCTCTCAGTCCCCCGTGCTCTCCCTCAGCCAAATCCTTCCCCAAATCACTAAATTTCCATTTGTGCAATCAATTGTGGAAGGGAGATTGACAATGGCTAGAACCCAATTCTCTGTTTTGCTTGTTCACGGGTGAGGGAGGAATGATCAGAAATAGAAGGGAGAGATGAGATGGACGGCTGTGATGAAATCTGGGGAGTGAGATGGATGGCTCAGATTTAAGCAGAGATTTAATTCCTAAATAATTCTATAGTGGAAACTTTAGCATATAAATTATGATTAGTGGAACAAGATCCAATCTTGCCGTCGGATGAGTGACACTTGTCACTCATCCAAGTGTCCTCCAACAACCATTTCAGAATAAAATAATCAACACAGTTACCGAGACGTAACTTCCCCGATTTCTTGATTCAGACCATAACTTCCTCGTACGAAGTCCGATTTCGGCGTGCCGCCTGTCAATGGATTCGTATCGACCTGCTCTACATAATGGTCCTTGGCCCTCGGCCATCGGACATCCCGGTCAAAAAGTCAACATTTCCCCTTATTTCGTCCAAATTACGAAAATGCCCTTGAACTTCCGTACATCATAACTTTCACCACGAACGTCGGAATCGAACGTGCCACCTGTCTATGAACTCGTGACGTCCCATACTACGTCACGGTCATCGGTCAAAGTCCATTTGACTATCCTAATTAAAAGTCAACGTTTTGCCCATGCCTAGGGGCAAAACGGTCATTTTGCACAATTCGTCCGAAATCGCTCAATTAATCTCAGATTAGTAAATCATAATTAAATATTTATTAAATCCCGATATTTGGGACGGTTCGTTACAATGGATCATGACGGTTCAGGGGAACCGGGCATGGATATGTATATATATGTGCATATACCTTCCTTTACTTTTATTATCTCCTCTGGGAAGGGACGTTGGCCTGGGTGGACCCCTGAGTAGTCACGGAGCACCGACTGAGTGGAGTCACCCCCCAGTTGGGTTCCTTACTCTCAGGAAGGCTATGGTTACTATTACCTCGAGTAGGATCAGTGGTCTGTGGACATTGACCTTGACTTTGAGAAGACTCGGATTGAGACCCGGGTACCACGCGCGTAGCGTTGGATATCGTGACAGGATTGGTTGTATGACTTATATGTATATATGATATATGGATTTGATATGTGGTGTGCACAGGTGTGCAGAGGATTTGAGCAGTGGCCCGTATGGTCGATTTCATGGTGGTCCTTTCGACCTTGGTTTATGTCTGATTTGGGCTTAGTTCCCACATATGGTTTCTTTGGTTAAATGGTTTTCGAATGCATGCATGCTTTTTAGTGAAGAGTACAAATGTGGTCTTTTATGAAATATCTTTTATAAACTTCGGTTTTGTCCACTCACAGCTTTTAATGTTTTGACTGCCCTTCAAGTTGACATCGGATGTGGACTGTAGTAGAGACCGAGATATCACATACCTCCTCCGGATCCTGGCGTACTCTGATAGCCCAGGATGGCAAAGGTCGGAAATATCACTTGTCTGACACTCCGTGTCAGACGGGAGCAGGGTCATCACGCGTTAATCCCGGGGGGATTGGGATGGGTCCTGTCAACGTGGTATCAGAGCATAGGATTACTTGTAGGATTGCTTATCAGAGCGGGGTCCTGTCAACACCAGTCTCGTCTGTACCCAGACATCCCATCACAGTCATACGTCATAACAAAAACACTTAACCACCTCGAGTGGAAATGATCACCTGATCCGCGATAAAATCGCTTAACCATTTAGCTGACTCCTTCAGCTAGACGGTTCCTTTCCATTGTCAAACACATGACGTCTACTCCCCCTGGGAGTCGCCAAATCCCACTCGTCAGTCCATGCTGACTCCACCAGTCAAACTGTCACCACCAAGCTTTACCACCCTAGTAAAGCCCCAACCATCTGCCAGTCAGTGACAACACCACGTACTACATCACTCTCGATGTAGCGTAAGATCAACCACATGATCTCAATTCGCAGGGCAAGCCCAATCCTGCGACATATCTTAATCACAATGTCCATAATTGCCGACTCCGTCAGCGAACCAAGACGCTGGAAACATCACGGTGTGAAAACATCATACAAGGCTACTCGTGGTTACTCTGACCACCAATTCACTCATCCTGAGTGTACGTATACCGTCAACTTACACAATCAAGTGGTGTAACTGGAACACAATGAATACCAGCCCAGCAGTGATCACACATCTCAATACTAGGGTTCCACTAGCCAACCGTGGCTAAGAGCACCTGCTCATACAATCACTGAACCCGACAAAATCGCTCTGCATAGCGCACAATATCCAAAGTCCAGTCCACAACACAGCCAAATAAATGATATCGGAACCAAGCCGATTACCAACACGTTTAATCACACACCACGGGTACATCCCATGTACCGCCATTAGGCACCACTCAGCCTAACCAGTATCAATCCTCGTACAACGTACCCTGTACGTACACCAATCCATCAATCTGCCTATAACCACCCAGGTCATATCCAAACACGTTCTAGTAATGGAGTACATTTGCCCAAGCCAACATGAGACAAAACGAACACCACCCGTCATCTAGTTCCAATTCCGAATCTGAATCCGCAATTTCGTAAGAAATCCCGAATCCAAACCCAACATCATATTTTTATCCATGTCCAAATCCGAATCCGAAATCATTATTCCGTAAGCTAGCATTGGAATAATCATTCCGCACCCAAATCCAGTAATCCATTTTCGAGCTTCGCAATCGAATCCTGAATCGTCACCCAGAAATTCGATTTCAAAACCAAAAATCTCGTTTACGTCCACCAAGACGTAACAAAACCGAACATATCGGTTGCCTGTCCGAAACACTCGATTGACTTCATAGGGAAGCCAATCCCAATATCCATACGTCAAAGGTTGACAAAATCCGACCACATCGGAAACCTACTCAACCAAGTCACAAACCATATGGACTCACTCCGAAAAGAAGTTCAGTCCCGTCATCTACGACTCACATATCAAGGTATGAGTGATAAACTCACACCCAATCTGGATCATCACGATCACGATCCAGATCCATCACTATGTCACCCGACAAGTAATATCACGATCCTAGATCGTCACATCGTCCAAAGTCGACAACATCACCAATCAGATCCGCCTAGGATCCACATATGCCCACATAGGTAACAATCCATCTGAAAGCTGATCGTAGGGTCTTACACCCTCATTGAATCATTCGCCAAATTTCCCTTGGTGGAAAGATGGCCTCGCATTTCACCACCAAATCCAAAATCATACCCAACTCCTTGTGTCCAAAAGCTCCAAGCCAAACATGGGTCCACCAACCAATACACACTCAACGTACTGGTAGCAGCAATCATCATCTGCCACGGCAGGAAATAAGAAGTCAACCCCAATGACTTCAGGATACCAATCACCGATGCGGAAACGAGCACTCCTCTCGTTCCCCCAATCACAACTCTCCCCGGATCAGGAGTTCCAACCATGTTGGAAACAGACATGCTCCCAATGAGACGTCAAGTCCAACCACTGGACTGCCCACGTCCTTACCTCACTTGGACCACCACGTGTCCAAAATCAATTCATTACTCGGACCTCACGTCTGCTAATAATCATGTACGCACACACCCCGATTTCGAACGGAATATCCACAACTTTGCCTGGATGTGCATACCATATTGCCTTCGTCTCACATCTCAACCTTTACAGGTTCAATCCTCAGGTTCCAAGTGATTCACAATCACAAAATCTCACATCAATACTACGAACGGTTTCCCCGGCTTTTTCAATTTCAATAATTTCCTTGTACTCTCTGGGGATATAAGAAGTATACCATCATACCAATCTCGGAGTTGACAACAACTCCCCAAATCCACCAATACACATGACATAGGGAACATCATCCCAAGATTCCCCAAATTTTCAATCATACCTTTTGATCCATTCATCACTTGCCATCATATATCTGTTAGGACTTATCCCCACACGACACAACTTCCACCGGATCCCATCCAGTCCAAGACCCAACCACCACTGAGTCGCAGATACCAATCATCTGTCCATCATGACAGAGTCACACACTGGTGGCTCATCGTCATCACAATCACTGACACCTGCACCAGTGCTAGTACCAATACCAACGCACCATTATCAACACTAGTATCAGCATACTGGCAACCATATTAGTATTGGCATAAAGGCACCAACATACCAACATCCATACATATCACACGAACACCCATGCTAGCACACGAACATCCATGCTAGCACACAGTGTGCAAAGTTGTTACCCTGGATCTCCGTTCATTCCGAACGACGATCCCGTAACACCACTCGTACCCCACGACTATGGGTACCTCCAATTTGACCACTGGCACATCAGGATAATGGACGTTCCCTGAACATCCCCTGATCCCCAAGTGTCAAAACCACACTAAATACCCTCGATAGCCAGTTATCTCGACACAACTGTCGACCAACAGTCATCGCTTGTCAAGATCCGTATCCACACATCACACTATTATTCGATCCAACACGGAATTCCACATCTTACCCCATAACCGTACGCGTGGATCGAATCCCATAATCCGGGCTAGACTCACTAGAGTCATCCACATGGTCATCCACAACCTCAGCCGCTCGTTGCTGCATAAGTTCTCATTTAAAGTTCACTTTTCCTGTCCATCCATTATGAATTAGGGTTCCGAAATCACACCCAAGGGTTTCACCGAACCCAACTTCCTTCTGCAGTAAAATCCAGAACTTGACCGACTCCGCGGTCCTGACATCGTATAGACGTCCAATCCAATCCAAATCGTCAACTCAACGTGGGTTCCATCGTGGGTTTCACCACGAAGGTCATCGGCTAACTCCGATGCACCAACACCCCGTACACTAGCCAACACTACCAGGGTCCATAATTTAGACCATTACTCAACTGAGTTTCGTATTTCCAATACATTATTCAAATGGGGTTCCCTGAACCTAGCTGTGCCTAGTGGCACAACCATCCATCATCACATGACCGAACCGACGGTCCCGCATTCACAGTTAATCGTATACAACCCCACTTGGGTTGAATTGCGTCATTGCACGGCGTATCGGGTCAAAGACACCCAATCCACCATTCAAATCCAAAACTATCTATCAGGTTGACAACGGAACCGCAGCCCAAAGAGACATCACACCCTCGTCCTTCGCGCACAAAAGAGAAAAACCTGCTCTGATACCACTTGACACGACCCATCCCAATCCCCCCGGGATCACCATGGAATGTGCCATGCTCCCGTCTGACAAGAGGGGTCAGACAAGGGATAACCTATTGCCACTGCCCAACCGGGCTTCCAGAGTGCTTAAGGATCGATGGAGGAGGTGTATGATGTCCCAGTCTCTGCTGCAGTCGCATCTGGAATCAACCAGAAGGGCATTAAAAACAAAAGCTGTGAGTAGACGAAAATAAACAAGTCTGTTTAAAACCTTTATAAGACATTTATGCCCCCCAGTAAAAGCATATGCATGCACCAAAACCAATTTTCACATATTTATTTAGAAATAACCATTAGGTCCTTAGCCCGGAAACCAAAACATAGTTTCAAATTCCAAAACTCAATCCAAGAGTTATCTCATAAATCCAGTAATATGAACCATAAGGCATATAATCATAACCATAATTTTAGCCACTGCACTATACACTCCAATCCGACATCCCTGATGTCTGACATCCCTGACGTCAGTAAGGTCATAATCATAAGGCTACGCGTGCCACTCGGATCTCAATTTCTGAGTTCAATCCCCGAACCTCGTTCGGGTACAGAATCCCCGATGCTTAGCGTCATAGACGCTGGACGTACTAGACGTCTGTGACCTCTCCGGGGTATCTCATCCGGAGGAGACAATATAATATGGAAGGATCTATACAGTGCAGTACCAAATACATTTTATTGATATCCACATGCAAAACATATATGTATACATAGGTAAAATCCGAACTGATCGTTACGTTTCATCAAACGGGTCTCATGCCCAAATACCGTGAAACGTGCCATAACCGAAATATCATCAAAACCATTTATTGATTCCAGCATGTGAACATATACAAAATGTAAACCAGAAAACATTTATTCAATTCCATTTTTAGGGTCCCCGACCCGCAATCACATGTAGAAATCAACTGGGCCCCTGACCCGATCCACAAGTTAACTAGGCCCCTGACCCGATTTCATAGTTCAACTGGGCCTCTGGCCCGATTACATTGTTCAACTGGGCCCCTGGCCCAATTTTACTTTATTCAAGTTCATAACCATTTCATGAAATCATATCCAACCACATTTATGGAAATCGGTGCAAATCCAGAAAACTTCGGTTTACGTGCAAATACGTAATTCACCTCGAAATACGTGAAATCATTTTAAATTCACCGATATCCAAAATAAGTCATTTAATCAAAGTTATAACAATCATGAAATAGTTATGCATGCATCGAATTTATAAAACCAATGTCCACTCACAGACCGTTTAACCGAGCGCCTCGATACGCGTGCCATAGGCCTTCCCGGGCCACACCACTATCACCGGGACTTCCAATCCTGTCCAAATCACATTATAGGATTACTAACCTCATCATTAACATCCTATTCAAGTCCCGTAATTTTTCCGAATTTTTAAGTATTTTTAAACTGGATTTAAAACCTTCGGACATCCCGAACAATATCGAAACGGGATCCGATCGACACGAAACCAACGCCAAAATGTTTGTTATATTGTATAGGATAAAAGTCATGTTGACCTCACCTCGAGATTCGTGCCCACACGCCGTCACGCACCGCCGTGAGTGGCTGCGCGTGAAAGCCACGCGCCTGCTACACCAGTGACTTCTACAGTCACCACCTTCACCCGAATGACTGGTAAACGAGTCTGATTCCCCGCGATCTGACCCGGTTCAAACTCACCCAATTCGACATCAATTTAATCCAATCTTTCAATTGATCCCTTGTAATCAATCACCATTTAAGTTCTGTAAATCGAATTACACAAATTAGGGTATATATCTCCACGACTCACGATCGATCCTCGACGGGTTTTCAATTCGGGTTTCACGATATCGTCCCTGGTTTCCAAATTAATTCATTCAGTTAGAATCATGAGAGTGTAAGGGACATTTCTACAAGATCAATTTGAGAAATACTTACCTCAAACCCATAGAACCCAAGCTCGATTTTGAGCTGCCATGGAAGCTCAGTTCTTCCTCAATCCGCCACGGTTTCTCTTCGTTCTTGCAGCAAAGATGATCGTTTTGATCTCAGCAGACTCAAACTAAACTCCATTTTGATCGTCACGGCCCAATTATTCCAATTCGAAATTCCCTCCAATTCTCCGAAATTTCGATTCCCGAATTACACCTCCCCTCTCAGTCCCCCCGTGCTCTCCCTCAGCCAAATCCTTCCCCCAAATCACTAAATTTCCATTTGTGCAATCAATTGTGGAAGGGAGATTGACAATGGCCAGAAACCCAATTCTCTGTTTTTCTTGTTCACGGGTGAGGGAGGAATGATCAGAAATAGAAGGGAGAGATGAGATGGACGGCTGTGATGAAATCTGGGGAGTGAGATGGATGGCTCAGATTTAAGCAGAGATTTAATTCCTAAATAATTCTATAGTGGAAACTTTAGCATATAAATTATGATTAGTGGAACAAGATCCAATCTAGCCGTCGGATGAGTGACACTTGTCACTCATCCAAGTGTCCTCCAACAACTATTTCAGAATAAAATAATCAACACAGTTACCGAGACGTAACTTCCCCGATTTCACGATTCAGACCATAACTTCCTCGTACGAAGTCCGATTTCGGCGTGCCGCCTGTCAATGGATTCGTATCGACCTGCTCTACATAATGGTCCTTGGCCCTCGGCCATCAGACATCCCGGTCAAAAAGTCAACATTTCCCCTTATTTCGTCCAAATTACGAAAATGCCCTTGAACTTCCGTACATCATAACTTTCACCACGAACGTCGGAATCGAACGTGCCACCTGTCTATGAACTCGTGACGTCCCATACTACGTCACGGTCATCGGTCAAAGTCCATTTGACCATCCTAATTAAAAGTCAACGTTTTGCCCATGCCTAGGGGCAAAACGGTCATTTTGCACAATTCGTCCGAAATCGCTCAATTAATCTCAGATTAGTAAATCATAATTAAATATTTATTAAATCCCGATATTCGGAACGGTTCGTTACAATGGATCATGACGGTTCAGGGGAACCGGGCCTGGATATGTATATATATGTGCATATACCTTCCTTTACTTTTATTATCTCCTCTGGGAAGGGACGTTGGCCTGGGTGGACCCCTGAGTAGTCACGGAGCACCGATTGAGTGGAGTCACCCCCCAGTTGGGTTCCTTACTCTCAGGAAGGCTATGGTTACTATTACCTCGAGTAGGATCAGTGGTCTGTGGACATTGACCTTGACTTTGAGAAGACTCGGATTGAGACCCGGGTACCACGCGCGTAGCTTTGGATACCGTGACAGGATTGGTTGTGTGACTTATATGTATATATGATATATGGATTTGATATGTGGTGTGCACAGGTGTGCAGAGGATTTGAGCAGTGGCCCGTATGGTCGATTTCATGGTGGTCCTTTCGACCTTGGTTTATTTCTGATTTGGGCTTAGTTCCCACATATGGTTTCTTTGGTTAAATGGTTTTCGAATGCATGCATGCTTTTAGTGAAGAGTACAAATGTGGTCTTTTATGAAATATCTTTTATAAACTTTGGTTTTGTCCACTCTCAGCTTTTAATGTTTTGACTGCCCTTCAAGTTGACATCGGATGTGGACTGTAGTAGAGACCGAGATATCACATACCTCCTCCGGATCCTGGCGTACTCTGATAGCCCGAGAGGGCAAAGGTCGGAAATATCACTTGTCTGATACTCTGTGTCAGACGGGAGCAGGGTCATCACGCGTTAATCCCGGGGGGATTGGGATGGGTCCTGTCAACGTGGTATCAGAGCATAGGATTACTCGTAGGATTGCTTATCAGAGCGGGGTTGTCTCTATTCGAGCGACCGTGGAGCTCTTGGAGTAGTACGCAGGTCGAGGATGTGATATTTCAAGGGGCTACAGTCCGTGGTTAACCTGATTGTTGGGATGCCGATACGATAGATAGTATGACAGGACCACATCCCAACTGGACGTCAAAAAACGTGCCCGGTCTTGCTCCCATTTGACAAGTCAACCAAAGGCCCGAAACTACCCTTCAGTGCTTGACAGACAAGGGATGATTGCGCTAATTTTTACTGCTACCTCTCGAATAGCCTTGATCAACGCGCCACGACCTGAAGGGTCATTAAAACAGAAAAGGTGTGAGTGGACAAAAATGACCTTTATAAAAACATTTTCCAAAATACATTCTTACCCTCCAGTTTTCACAAACGTGCATGCATATCTTAAAAGATGAGTAATAGTATGAAATCATTCAAGTATGAACAGTGGACCGATAAAATCTAAACATATTTTCCCAAGGTCCGTAAAACTCATGTTCACCAAATCAGTTCAAGTTATAAAACATCAAATCCCGGCTTTCAGGCCAAAACATGTGAACACCATCACCTGGCCACAAAGACCAAAAACCCGTACTCAAAACCGGTACATAATCACAAACAACATGTTTCTAAATTCCATGTCCACATTTTCCTTGAAACTCATTTTCATTAAATCAATTTAAATCTCAATAAACTCACGCTTTCCTTAAATCATTTTATATTTAAACCACGGTTTCCTCAAAAGCATTTTCCATAAAACCACGGTTCCCTCAAAATCATTTTCCATAAAACCACGGGACTTATTTCCATATCCTGTAGCTTAAAGTCACGTTTATCTCTGCAACGCGTGCAAATCAAATAGGCTCAAGGACCGCTCAATATCCGAGCATCTGTCGCTGTGAAAACCTCACCAGCCGACAATCCAGATCTCGTGAACGCATCACTTACCGATTTATATATAATCCAGCACATCTCTGGTCTGAGTCGAGCCTCCCTCGGCTGCACGACAACAGACCGTGCTACGTGACCTCTTCGGGGTAAACACTTTCCTCCCGAAGGCGAGCGTTATCTCCAGGGTGCACTCCGGGGAAAAACATAATTCCACCCGAAAGCCCTAAATATCCTCACCACATCACCGTTATGAAAAACCAGTGAAAAACAGTTGCTTTGAAACCAAATTATTTATCAACACAAAGTCTCAGCCCCAAAACATAGTTTCCTCAAATCCGGAAAACCAAAGTCCCGATTTACTTTATAAATCCGAAAATCATCAATATCATCATGTAATCACATGAAAATACAAATCCAATCAAAATCACAATTCCATTGGGTTTCAAGCCCAAAATCTCATTTTCACGCAAATCCGTGCAACCGTAAACCCGAGTTGCCACTTTCACGTAAATCCATGAAAACAATCCCTGATTCATAATCCGAGTTCACATATCATTTTAAATTCCTGACTCATAACCCGAGTCAAAACATCATTTCAATCCCGGGCCTACGCCCAAAATGTCAATTTCATAGTTTGTCAAAAATCGTGCCAAAAATATAATATAATAATCCATAAAATCAAAAAATCAACGGATTGAAACATCAATCATGCCAAAGCATATAAAATCATATAATAAAGCATTTAAATCATATATGCATGCATCACTGTTAGAAAACAAAGTCCACTCACACACACCGCCTAAACGGTCTGTTTCCGAGCTGCACGTTTTTCCGTAAATTCTGAAAATCACAATTCCTGTCTAAAATCATTAATGAGGGTCACTAACATCTCAAAATACCTCATAAAATTTTCCCCAAGTTTTCTGGAATTTAAATACATATTTAACACGTATAACAAAACTTCGGATACGCGGAACTTTACCGAAACGATATCCGATTTCCTCGAAACCAGTGTCGAAATGTTTGTTACACTGAGAGGATTCAATGTCATGTTGACCTCAACTTGAAACAAGGCCTCACGCGCCCTCACGAATCGCTGTGAGTGGCTGCGCGTGAAACCCACGCGCCAGCTACAGTAACTCGTCTTCCTCACCCGTTTTACTGATAAACGGGTCCTACTACCCACGTGACAACCCGATTCAATTCCGATCAATTCAGCCTCAATTACTTCAATTGAACATTCATTTAGCTTCGATTCAAGTCTAATTAGAGTTTTGTATCGTAATTTCTCTAATACTTACCTCAAATCAAACAACTCGAAGATGGACATCGAAGAACATCAGGCACTGTTCATCCTTCGAAATCCTTCAATGTCAACCGATTTCCTTCAATTGATCCACCCAGAAGCTTTAATGGATCAAGAGAAACAGTTTCCCCACTTCAATTTCGTCTTTCGATCCCTCAATGATCACGACTCAAGCTCGAACACAAGCTCACTGTTACCAGGCCCATTCAGAGCCAATTGGGCCTCAATTTCCTTCATTCTTTCGATGAATCTGATCGTGGAAATCCCAGAAGACTCAAATGGAACTCAATTTTGATCATCACGGCTCATAGTTTAAAATCCGACTTCCCCCCCCCCCCCCCCCCCTCCCCCCCACAATTCCAAATTTTCGATTCTCACTCTCGAGCTTCTCTCTGTCTCTCGTGTTTTCCCAGCTGAGTCAGTCTCACCAAACTCTCAATTTTCCCCTCAAAACCAGTTAAGGAAGGCAGCCAATTCTCTCAATTCTGATTTCCCAATTTGTTCACGATTTGAAGACAAAGAAGATTAATGGAGGATTAAATGATTAATGGAGATTAGAAAATAATAAAACACAATAATCATGTTTTCCCCAAAACATGGATCTGACTTTAGGGACCTTAAATCAAGGGATGGGTGACACTTGTCACTCATCCAGGTGTGCTCAATCATCAGTTACTGTTCACAATAAAATAATATTTTAATCGAAATCCCGATTCGTTCGGTTAATCGATTTCGATCCCGTGACCATAACTTCGTCGTCGAATCTCCGATTTCGGCATGCCACCTGTCAATGGATTCGTATCGACGAGACCTACGTAATGGTCCTTGTCCCTCGTCGATTGGACTTCCCGAGTCAAAAGTCAACATTTGGCTCCTTTTCAACCAAATTACCAAAATACCCCTCAACTTCCGAACGTCATAACTTTTTCCTCGAACGTCGGAATCAAACGTGCCACCTGTCTATGAACTCGTGACGTCCCGAACTACGTCACAGTCATCGGTCAAAGTCTGTTTGACCGCCCGAACTAAAAGTCAACATTTTGCCCACGCCTTGGGGCAAAACGGTCATTTTGCATATTTCGTCCGATTTCACTCAACTAATCCCAGATTAGTCATTCTAAACCATAATTAATTAATATTTAATTCCGATACTCGGGACGGGTCATTACAACCTTCCCCCATTAAAGAATTTCGTCCCCGAAATTCCAACTATCCTTATTCCACATCCACCTCGTGGAAAAACAAATTGGCCTCACAACACGTGTACACTTGTACACCCACTGACCAACACAAAAACTCGTCTGCACTCAGACATCACATCACAGACTCACGTCATACTGACTACACTCGACCACCTCGAGTGAAATTGATCACCTGAAATTGACAATGTCATCATTAAGCTGGCTCCTTCAGCTTGACGATTCTTTTCAAACACTAATATCTCCTGACCTCTGCTCCCATCGGGAGTCACCAAATCTCACTTATCAGTCCATGCTGACACTACTAGCCAAACTGTCACCACCAAGCGTTACCACCCTTGTAAAGCTCCAATCATAAACCAATCAGTGACATCACCTCATACTACAATGTCCTCATGTAGCGTAAGATCAACAACATGATCTCACCTCGCAGGGCAAGCTCGATTCTCCGACAAATACCAACCTCAGTATCTACAACTGTCACCCCCTCAGCGATCCAAGATGCTGGTAAGGTCACGACATGATAACATCTAGCAAAGAAACTTGTGGTCACACTAACCACCAACTCACTCATCCTGAGTATACATATACCGTCATCTCACTCAATCAGACGGTGTAACTGGAACACATTGAACACCAGCCTAGCAGTGATCACACAACTCAACACTAGAGTTTCACTAGCTATCCATGGCTAAGAGCACCTGCTCATACAATCACTAAATTCATCAAAATCACTCTGCCCAGTGCATCGTGTTCAATGTCCAGTTCACGTTCACAACCAAAACCAATGGTATCGGAACTAAGCCGATCACCAACATGTTCATCCACACACCACTGGTACATCCCATGTATCGTCACTAGGTATCAAGTATCATCATCCATACGATACTGCAAATCGTACACCAAGCATGATCCTACAGCTGGGCCCCAGTAGTCCAAATGATCAAAAATCATGTATTACTCCAATCTCATGGAGTTCCATTAATAACAGGATTCCACTTCTCCTTACGTTATCAAAAAATTTAACTCTCAGCCCAATATATCGGCTACCTCGCTAGCCGTACCGAAATAATACCCGACCCAACTATATGGTCGTAATCTCAAAATCTCCTAACTATCACCTTCACACACAATAGGCCTTTCTTTTTACCATCCTTTACCATTCCTGATGGTCCTCCTTTCCAGAAGTATGACCTCTGCATACTCGACTCATAGATCAATATGATCGATCCCAAACCATATAGGGAAAAGTAAAACTCCTGAGGGTTTAGCTAGCATCGACAATCCTTGTCCTATGCTGCCAAAAAACACCTCACCAAATCACAACTCTCATAATGACACATCAATGTGTCCACAGGAAAGAACGTCTGTTTCTCCCGGGATTCACACTAACCCCGGCCACTACTAACACTTATGTCACAAGTCTACTTTGTTCGACTAAACCTAACACCACTAATTTTTCTCTTAGGATAGTCAACACATTCATCAAGCACATCACATGCCCATCAGTAGATGAAGGCACACCAACATGTATCCATCATGTTATCATAACAAATCGAACTATGGCCAGAATACCTGTCTCGTCAACTCACAAACATAACCGGTTCATTTGCCCATCCAAAGGCATCTCCATCGACTAACCATAGTCGTATCAAATTCAAACCTTAGCTTTCCTCTTTTACTCATAGCCGATAGTCATCATCATGTTGGCCATTCTCCATAGGCCCAATAATCACACTTTTTCAACCGAACCACAATCATTAGCTCGTGATATGGGATACTTATCTCGTACCGTTACCTTATTAAGTTGTCCAAGAATCGACATGTAAGCTCGGACCATCATCCCTTTTTCCTCTTTAACAACACTGAGTTCCCCACGGCGACACTCGGCCGAATGAACTCGTATTTATCAAGTCCGGTACTTGCACCTTCAGTCCTTATGAGTCATTAACCAATCCATCCCAAAGATTACGCCCAACTCAATCCAAGTCCAGGAATACCCAATTCCGCCACTAGGCTAGTATCGTCAGTCATCCTGGGTATCTTTACATAAGATGGGTCTACTTCCTTCTAGATCACCAAGTTTACCAATACTCACCAGGGTGACCACATGGAAACCATCAAATCTATCATTTTCGTAACTCCAGTCGGTTCTCCGACTTCCGTACCTTAACAAATCACAGATATTTCCAAATCCATCCAAATGTATAACTCGGAGACACAGAAGAGTAAATAGCCTGGGACCTACAAAATACACATGGCATGACCACAAGTAATAAACATCTAGGTCATCACTCCAGGGGCAACGCAAGCCTCCTGCTCAGAATTTATCAATCCTCAGGTACATAGTCCCAACTCGGACCATGCCTCAATGGTCCATCATGGGTCCTACCAACTCCTTCCCTCGCCTGTCACATCAGCAGTCAATCCATGTGCCAATCTTTGCTCTATTGCACTCCAACCAGTGCCTCTATCACTTTTCTAGTTTATATAGCCATTTCTTTAGGATATGACCAGACGACCCACAATCAAGAGCATCACCGTGCAATTAACTTTATCACTTAATCCCCCAGTGGACCCAACTGGAGTTCCACTTAACCGGACTACCTCTGTCCCAATCTCTGTGTACTACGTGTCTCTACCTGAACCTTTAAGCACTAAGTGAAACTGACACAACCCATCCAAATCCAGAAATTCAAGACAGTGTTAAGCAATACCAATTCATAAAACCATACCCCATCAGTGTCTAACTTTACACTAATCCTTGGCATCCCAGGTGCCAAACATTTCGCAATCACATGGGTCGGTTGTTCTAGAAACCATATCTTGTTCAACCTTTCCGGCTCT
Source organism: Prinsepia uniflora (assembly GCA_032719365.1). NCBI lineage: Eukaryota > Viridiplantae > Streptophyta > Magnoliopsida > Rosales > Rosaceae > Prinsepia > Prinsepia uniflora. Next base: position 73,554,344 of record CM064862.1, read on the forward strand.
TCCCAAGCCCTAATACATTACCATGACTCGTCTCGAGTCCTAACCAAAATCCTGACTCCTTTTGAGTCCAATCATGACTCCTCTTGAGTCCAATCTTATCTCACTCATCCATGCCATCCTTGGCATACCCGGTCACCTAGTAATTACCGCTGGTGAACCACATCTTATACCACTTACAAAGCCTAAGGGATACCCCATCACACCCTAGACTCTGGAACACACATTCCACTTAAGGAATTTACTGAGAATCATCTCATCCCTGGTCCAAACTACCTAATTTTGCTACCTTTCTAGCCTCTGGGTTCAATCATTCATGGGACCCACAAATATCCGGGTTCAACAGTTAGTAATTCACATTCACAGTGTACACTGATTAACATCCGACCACCAAACCAGGGTCAATTTCATTCCGAGATCTAACCCGAGGTCTCAAGTACCCTAATACCCTAGTCTCACTAACAGGTCGCGCACGAGGCTTACGTTTCGGAGGTATGGTGTGGCAACAGAATTCAGCAACCTAGTGCTCTGATACCAATTTGACAGGACCATGTCCCAACTGGACGTCAAAAACCGTGCCCGGTCCTGCTCCCGTCTGACAAGTCAACCAAAGGCCCGAAACTACCCTTCAGTGCTTGCCAGACAAGGGATGATTGTGCTGATTTCTGCTGCTACTTCTCGAATAGCCTTAATCAACGCGCCACGACCTGAAGGGTCATTAAAACAGAAAAGGTGTCAGTGGACAAAAATGACCTTTATAAAAACATTTGCCAAAATACATTCTTACCCTCCAGTTTTCACAAACGTGCATGCATATCGTAAAACATGAGTAATAGTATGAAATCATTCAAGTATGAACAGTGGACCGATAAAATCTGAACATATTTTCCCAAGGTCCGTAAAACTTATGTTCACCAAATCAGTTCAAGTTATAAAACATCAAATCCCGGCTCTCAGGCCAAAACATGTGAACACCATCACCTGGCCACAAAGACCAAAAACCCGTACTCAAAACCGGTACGTAATCACAAACAACATGTTTCTAAATTCCATTTCCACATTTTCCTTGAAACTCATTTTCATCAAATCAATTTAAATCTCAATAAACTCACGCTTTCCTTAAATCATTTTATATTTAAACCACGGTTTCCTCAAAAGCATTTTCCATAAAACCACGGTTTCCTCAAAATCATTTTTCATAAAACCATGGGACTTATTTCCATATCCTGTTGCTTATAGTCACGTTTATCCCTACAACGCGTGCAAATCAAATAGGCTCAAGGACCGCTCAAAATCCGAGCATCTGTCGCTGTGAAAACCTCACCAGCCGACAATCCAGATCTCGTGAACACATCACTTACCGATCTACATATAATCCAGCACATCTCTGGTCTGAGTCGAGCCTCCCTCGGCTGCACGACAATAGACCGTGCTACGTGACCTCTTCGGGGTAAACACTTTCCTCCCGAAGGCGAGCGTTATCTCCAAGGTGCACTCCGGGGAAAAACATATTTCCACCCGAAAGCCCTAAATATCCGCAACACATCACCATTATGAAAACAAGTGAAAAACAGTTGCTTTGAAACCAAATCATTTATCAACACATGGTCTCAGCCACAAAATATAGTTTCCTCAAATCCGGAAAACTAAAGTCCCGATTTACTTTATAAATCCGAAAATCATCAATATCATCATGTAATCACATGGAAATACAAATCCAATCAAAATCACAATTCCATTGGGTTTCAAGCCCAAAATCTCATTTCCACGCAAATCCGTGCAACCGTAAACCCGAGTTGCCACTTTCACGTAAATCCATGAAAAAAATCCCTGACTCATAATCCTAGTCTAAATATCATTTTCAATTCCTGACTCATAACCCGAGTCAAAACATCATTTTCAATCCCGGGCCTACGCCCAAAACATCAATTTCATAGTTTCTCGAAAATCGTGCCAAAAATATAATATAATCATCCATAAAATCTAGAAATCACCGGATTGAAACATCAATCATGCCAAAGCCTATAAAATCATATATGCATGCATCACGGTTTGAAAACAAAGTCCACTCACACACACCGTCTAAACGGTCCGTTTTCGAGCTGCACGTTTTTCTGTAAATTCTGGAAATCATAATTCCTGTCCAAAATCATTAATGAGGGTCACTAACATCTCAAAATACCTCATAAAATTTTCCCCGAGTTTTCTGGAATTTAAATACATATTTAACACGTATAACAAAACTTCGGATACGCGGAACTTTATCGAAACGATATCTGATTTCCTCGAAACCAGTGTCAAAATGTTCGTTACACTGAGAGGATTCAAAGTCATGTTGACCTCACCTTGAAACAAGGCCTCACGAGCCCTCACGTGCCGCCGTGAGTGGCTGCGCGTGAAACCCATGTGCCAGCTACAGTAACTCGTCTTCCTCGCCCGTTTTACTGATAAATGGGTCCTGCAACCCACGTGACAACCCGGTTCAATTCCTATCAATTCAGCCTCAATTACTTCAATTGAACATTCATTTTGCTTCGATTCAAGTCTAATTAGAGTTCTGTATCGTTAATTTCTCTAATACTTACCTTAAATCAAACAACTCGAAGATGAACATCGAAGAACATCAGGCATTGTTCATCCTTCGAAATCCTTCAATGTCAACCGATTTCCTTCAATTGATCCACCCAGAAGCTTTAATGGATCAAGAGAAACAGTTTCCCCACTTCAATTTCGTCGTTTGATCCCTCAATGATCACGACTCAAGCTCGAACACAAGCTCACTGTTACCAGGCCCATTTAGAGCCAATTGGGCCTCAATTTCCTTCGTTTTTTCGATGAATCTGATCGTGGAAATCCCAGAAGACTCAAATGGAACTCAATTTTGATCATCACGACTCATAGTTTAAAATCCGACTTTCCCTCCCAAAATTCCAAAATTTCGATTCTTACTCTCCAGCTTCTCTCTGTCTCTCCTGTTTACCCAGCTGTGTCAGTCTCACCAAACTCTCAATTTTCCCCTCAAAACCGGTTAAGGAAGGCAGCCAATTCTCTCAATTCTGATTTCCCAATTTGTTCACGGTTTGAAGACAAAGAAGATTAATGGACGATTAAATGATTAATAGAGATTAGAAAATAATAAAACACAATGATCATGTTTTCCCCAAAACATGGATCTGACTTTAGCGACCTTAAATCAAGGGATAGGTGACACTTGTCACTCATCTAGGTGTGCTCAATCATCGGTTACTGTTCACAATAAAATAATATTTTAATTGAAATCCCGATTCGTTCGATTAATCAATTTGGATCCCGTGACCATAACTTCGTCGTCGAATCTCCGATTTCGACATGCCGCCTGTCAATGGATTCATATCGACGAGACCTATGTAATGGTCCTTGGCCCTCGTCCATTGGACTTCCTAGGTCAAAAGTCAACATTTGGCCCATTTTCAACCAAATTACCAAAATACCCCTCAACTTCTGAACGTCATAACTTTTTCCTCGAACGTCGGAATCGAACGTGCCATCTGTCTATGAACTCGTGACATCCCGAACTACGTTACAGTCATCGATCAAAGTCCGTTTGACAGCTCGAACTAAAAGTCAACATTTTGCCCACGCCTTGGGGGAAAACGGTCATTTTGCACATTTCGTCCGATTTCACTCAACTAATCCCAGATTAGTCATTCTAAACCCTAATTAATTAATATTTAATTCCGATACTCGGGACGGGTCATTACATAGTAGGACTGTATCGTGGAATTTTTTGGTTCGGCACTAGATGCCGGGGTTGTCATAGCTTTGTCCGGGTTGGCAGAGTGGGACCCTATGGAAGGATGAACATATTAGTACGTTAGCATTTTGATCGTGTGACGGTTTGTTGGGATCATCTTTCACGATGTCGTAGGATCGGTTCTGACGACTGGTTAGGAATTGTGACCATCAGATGGTCGGATATTGTTGGGTTAGATGGTCGAATTTGGTTAAGTTAAACGGATATACTGCTGGAGGCAGCCAGATTCGAGGAATCCTAGTTGGATTGACGGTATTATTGGATTGATGAATTTTCGATGTCAAGACCGCGTAGTCGGTCAGATTGTGGAATATACTGCCTTATGCAGTTGGGTTCAGTGGAACTCTAGGTGTGATCGTGGAACCCTACCTTTGGTTGTATGGTTCGGAAACGTGAGTTGACGAGTGGTTTGACTTGGACGACTATTCGGATTTGGATTCGTTAGTCGGTCTAGTCATGTCAGCTTGTGTTGGGACTGCACTCTGTAGTCGAGGTTGTACTTATCGGTTAGACCCAGTTGTTTGTCGTGCTACTTTAGTTGTGATGGACAGTTGGCACAACTAAGGTCATGGATGACCTGGTAGACGAAATTGGTTTAGTCGAGGTACGACATGTTAGAGTTGGTTGGACGGGTTACCAGGGTTGGTACTTGTCGATGGAATCCCAGAGTTGGGATACAGAGTAAGTAATATGGACGGTTGATTCCGTTGGATGCGGAGTTTGGATATCTAGGTGCCTGGTAGTTAGGTCTGCACGAGGTTGTGGCAGACGCTACTAACGATGAACGTAGTCGAAGTCTTATCAGGTCGAGTAGACTCAGGTTTCCATGACGATTGTGACGATGGGATTGTCAGTCGTGATGATGATACGAGGTGCGTGAGTAACGCATATGTACGAGCAGTGATTCTGGATTTGACTCGGTTACGGCTGAGTGCAACCGCAGAATGAGACGGGGACGTTCAGGGGATGTTTTCCTTTTCTCGTATGAGTTGTCAGGGTGACTGTACCCAGAGGTGTTGGGTACGACGGAGGTAGAGTTTCTCCAATACAATAGAGGTACGGGGTCGTCGCTCGGTATGAGCGGAGATCCAGGGTTGTCAGTTTGCACGCGGGGTGTTGATACTGATACTGATGATAGTGCATTGGTGCTGATACTGGTGCTGGTGCTGGTGCCGGTGATTGTGATAATGGTGAGTTACGATTCGGGATGTGACATCCGTCATGATGGGCATATGTTTGGTATCTGTGGTCCCAGAGTGGATCTCAGATAGAGTTAAATTGGCTAGGGGACACGTGGTTGATGTCCGAGTATGTGGTTTCCAATCTTGTTGGAACTTCGGAATCGCGAGAGGTTGCGTTTGTGGTGACGAGTGGAATGCGGGTTTTCCGCATTGGTATCGGGTATTTCGAAGTCCTTTTGGGTGACTTCTCAGGTTCTGCCATGGTATATGGTGTAGGTGATGGTTGGTTGCCACTAGTACACTGATCGTGTATTGGTTGGTGGACCCAGGATTTGTCTTGGGTCATCAGGAGGAATTGAGTATATCGAAGTTAGGTGACTGAGATTCCTCATTCTCTACTTGGTTGCAGACGATGTCAGGTTACATGACGTGGTGAGTGCAACGAGTGTTGTTTGCATTCACATAGGATGGGTTTTGATGTCATTGTACTCGATCATTCTTGGTTTTCCACGGTGGAATGCCAAGGATCGATACAAAGTGATTGGGGAGAACCCACAGTCTCGGCGTGTCTCGTCGTTGACTAATCTATTTAGATGTGGGAAATGGTCTAGGACTTTGGGCATTGTGACGATTCTCGATCGTGACGTTCATGGTCGAGTGAGGATGTTGGGATTGAACTTCTTTTCGAGGTAAATCCCATATGGCTTATTACTCGCCTGAGTAGTTGTCCGACGAGTAGATTTCCGACGGGGTCGGATTTTGGTCAGCCTTAGATGTGTGGATGTTGTGGTTGGCTTTCCTACGAAGTCAATCGAATGTATTGAGCAGATATCTGATAGGTTCGAATATAGTGCGTCTCGGTAGACGAGAACGAAATTTCAGGTTTTGGAATCAGATTTCTGGATGACGATTCAGGATTTGATTTTGAGATTTGAAAGTGGATTTCTGGATTTGGGTTTTGGAATCGGATTCTGGGTGACGATTCAGGATTTGATTCTAGAGCTTGACTGTGGATTTTCTTTTATGGATTAGGGTTCGGAATGGTCATTCCTAATGCTAGCTTACGGAATGATGGTTTCGGACTCAGATTTGGACATGGTTATGGATATGAGTTCTAGGTCTAGATTTGGGATTTCTTACGAAATTACGGATTCGGATTCAGATTTGGAAATAGATAATGGGTCGGAGTTTTGATCTGTCTAGTACAGGATTGGACAGATGGACTCCGTTATAGAAATGTGATTGGCTACGACCTAGGTTGTGGTCGACGTGTTGTCGTGGTTGTTGTGGTTGTAGTCTGATTAGTGGATAGATGTACGTACCTTGTACGTAGTTCGAGGTACGATACTGGACAGACTTGTGGTGCCTGGAGACGGTGTATAGGTTATACTAGTGGTATGCTGGAGAGCGTGTTGGTAGTCGGATTGGTTCCGATACCATTGGATTTGTCGAGGTCGTGAACTGGACATTGGATACTGTGCACTGGGTCATGGTTTTCTAATGGGTCTAGTTACACACAGGTCGAGTGAAACGCTTGGTTAGTATACGTATACTCAAGATGAGTGTGTTGGTGGTTAGTGTAACCACGAGGGAGTATAGTGTCAGTTTTCGACTGACGAGTGTCAAGTGGTGACAGTTTGTCGGAGGTGTCAGCGTGGATCGTTGAGTGTGTTTTGGTGACTCCCTGTGGGAGCAGATAGTAGGATAGATTGGTGATTGAGTAAGGAATTGTCTAATTGTTTGTGTCAAAGAAATAGTAGATTTGACAAGTGGTGTCAATTCGGAACGTATGACTACTATTATTCGACGTGGTCGAAAGTAGTCGATGCGACGTGAGTATTAGTGGTACGTCCGGATACGAACAAGTATTGTTCTGGGTAGTTGGTGTACTAGTGTACGCGTGTTTCAAGGTAGATTGTACTTTCCATGAGATGGATGTGGAATCAAGATAGTTGGAGTTTCAAGAATGAAAATAAATTAAGGAGGGAAGAACGGTTAGATTAGGTCGGTTGGAAATTTGAGGACGAAATTAATTAAGGAGGGAAGGTTGTAACGACCCGTCCCAAATTCCAGGATTAGACTAGTGACTAATCACGATTAGTAAGGTTAATCGGTGATTAGTTGGGCGAAATCGAACGAACGATGCAAAATGACCATTTTGCACTTGGGCGTGGGCAAAATGTTGACTTTTCAATCGGGCGGTCAAATAGACTTTGATCGATGACGGTGACGTAGTTCGTGACATCACGAGTTCATAGACAAGTGGTACGTTCAATTCCGACATACGAGGAAGAAGTTATGACGTTCGGAAGTTTAGGGGCATTTTGGTAATTTTGGTTAAAAGGGGCAAATAGTTGACTTTTTGACCAGGATGTCCGATGGCCGAGGGCCGTGGACTATTACGTAGATAAGGAAGGTACGAATCCATAGACAAGCGGCACGTCGAATTCGGACGTTCGACGGCGAAGTTACGGTTCACGGAAGTTTCGGTGAACTATTGCACGAATTATGAAATAACTTAACTTTTGGACTTTAGTGGGGCCCATATATTTAATGGAGGCCCAATGGATGAGTGACAAGTGTCACCCATCCACAGGCCACCCAAATTGTATTCATGCATCTCCATTCACCGTGCATTTCATTTTCTTCATTCAAACACACAAACCCATTACCCGATCTCATCCTCTGTGCAACCCAAACCCATCTAATCCAAACCTTCACCCATGACCATCTAAGGAACCAGGGAAGTGAGGGAAGGACTGAGGATGATGGTGGCCGGCCAGGAGGGAGCCACCTTGCACGGCGGAGACCCGAACCCGAGGTATGGCTCGGTTTTTATTTTTGGATCCAAATTTATGTTTTTGACGTTATGGGTTGATTTGGATGATTGGGTTGAACTAAATAGGTTGCTTAGGGTGTATAGTGATGGTTTTGGTAGGTTTTGGACGGCTGTGGAAGCCATGGAAGGTTTTGGGAAACTAGAACCGTTTGGTTCAAAATCAAAGGAAGGGTTTTAGACGTTTTCGGTTGCGTTTAAGGATTGGAATGGATAGAAAACATCAAATTAGGAAGAAAGGAATCAAAAAGAAAGAAGTAGGATGAAAAATGGGGAGTCTAGGGTCATGAACCGGTCACGCCGTTCCAGTTGGACAGGCCAAACCAGGTGAATCGGCCGGACCGGTCGGCTGTGTGTAGAAGATGATGAATAGTATTATGAGCCTTCTTGGGGAGCGTGAGGGTGCGTGAACAGTATTTTGGGAAAGTGTTCAACATATGAAATCATCTATTCGATGTAACGAACATTTTGGGACTGGTTTTGTGTTAATCGGACATCGTTTCAATAGGTTTCGGGCTATCCAAAGGTTTAGGGTCGGTTTAAAAATAGTTAAAAATATCAAAAAATTACGGGGCTTTAGTAGGAGGTTAATTAAGTAGTTTGTAACCTTCTATTACGATTTGGACAGGTTCGGGAGTCCCGGTGATGGTGATTGGCTCGGGAGAGCCGTATGACATGCAAATCGTGGCGGCAGCTCGGACGGTCTGTGAGTGGACCTTGATTTTCTAAATTGGTGCATGCATAAATGCTTATTATATGTTTATTTACATGTTTGATGATGCCATAGGTGCATTTATATGTGGTTACGTATAAGCACGTATTGCGATGTTTCGACCTTAAATGGATTTCCCGGTTCATGACGGTTTATGGGAACCGGCATGAACCCTTGTTATGGTATCGTGGTTCATGACGGTTTATGGGAACCTGCATGAAACCTTGTTGGTCATTATGGTACATGACGGTTTATGGGAACCGGCATGAACCTTGGTTATGTTATTATGGTACATGACGGTTTATGGGAACCGGACATGGAGGATATGGTCTATATGTATATGGAATGGATATTATGGATCATGACGGTTCAGGGGAACCGGGCATGGATATGTATATATATGTGCATATACCTTCCTTTGCTTTTATTATGTCATCCGGGGAGGGTCGTTGGCCTGGGTGGACCCCAGAGTAGTCACGAAGCACCGACTGAGTGGAGTCACCCCCCAGTTGGGTTCCTTACTCTCATGAAGGCTATGGATACTATTACCTCGAGTAGGATCAGTGGACTGCGGACATTGACCTTGACTTTGAGAAGACTCGGATTGAGACCCGGGTAGCACGCGTGTAGCTTTGGATATCGTGACAGGATTGGTTGTGTGACTTTTATGTATATATGATATATGTATTTTATATGTGGTGTGCACAAGTGTGCAGAGGATTTGGGCAGTGACCCGTATGGTCGATTTCATGGTGGTCCTTTCGACCTTTGTTTATTTCTAATTTGGGCTTAGTTCCCACATATGGTTTCTTTGGTTAAAAGGTTTTCGAATGCATGCATGCTTTTTAGTGAAGGGTACAAATGTGGTCTTTTATGAAATATGTTTTATAAACTTTGGTTTTGTCCACTCATAGCCTTTTAATTTTTTGACTGCCCTTCAGGTTGACATCGGATGTGGACTGTAGCAGAGACCGAGATATCACATACCTCCTCCGGATCCTGGCGTACTCTGATAGCTCGGGAGGGCAAAGGTCGGAAATATCCCTTGTCTGACACTCCGTGTCAGACGGGAGCAGGGTCATCTCGCGTTAATCCCGGGGGGATTGCGATGGGTCCTGTCAATGCGGACTTGGAAATCATGAAGCTGAAAGCTTTCCCGTTGTCCTTGGAAGAAAGAGCACGGGTATGGCTTTTGGGTCTCCCACCCAATCATATTGACTCTTGGGAGAAGTTGGTTCAGGAGTTTCTTACCAAGTACTTCCCTACCTCAAAGATTACGGTCTTAAGAAAAAAGATCACTGGAATCAAGCAGAAAGAACATGATGAGAATTTCAGCCAGTACTATGAGAGATTTAAGGAACCTTGTGCTTCATGCTCTACTCACGGGATCATAGAAGACTATCTTTTAACCTACTTTTACGAAGGACTTAAGGGTTGGGATAGAGGACCGCTCGATGCTGCAGCTAATGGAAGTTTCTTAGCTCGGCGCCTAGTAGATGGTCGTGCACTACTTGAAAGACGTGCACTCAATGATGCACAATACGAAGGTGCCGATCCTATTTCTAGACAGGTACATGAGGTAAGTTCTCATGCTATAAATGATTCTAAGTTAGATAAGATCACCTCTATGCTTTCGAATATGCTGGAACTAAAGAAACATGTAGCTCCAGTTTGTTCCATATGTTCTCAAGGCCATCTTGAGGAGCAATGTCCCTACACTGCAAGGGAGGAAGACTCCGGAACTGAAATGGCACACGTCATTGGAGGCTTTCAAGGAGGGCCAAGGCCCAAGGTTACAGTTGGAGAGATCCAAACAATGTCCTAAACCCTCAGCATATGTCGACCGGCCCAAACCGTGTCCCAAACCATTTCCCAAGGCCCACATGGCAACCAAGGCCCCCGGTCCCATTTTCTACCTTTTCTCATAATCATGCAAATAATCATATTTCTTCATCTTCTAATCCTGATTATGATAAAATGCTAGCTGCTCTTTCCCAAGGGCAGCAAACACTAATGGCGTCAACTCAGGCTCTTGTCACAGGTCAGCAAAATCAACAAAAAGACATTGTTGATCTCAATGACCAAATGGGCAAGGTCGTGGACTTCATTGGTAAGATCCAAGCTAGTGGGGTGCTTCCACCTCAACCTACACCCAACTCGAATGCAAGACCTGAAGCCAATGCAATTATCACTCGAAGTGGTAAAGCGCTCGGAGAAATAGAGCCAGATCCAGCCGTTTCTGAGGCTGAAAAGCACAAGGTGGCAACTAAGACCACCACGACACAACCGCCAGTTCAACCTACCCACACACAAGGTAATAACCCAATCCCTTCAAGTTCGGTTGTTACTAATTCCCCGTTTGTGCATGCACCATTTCCAAGTAGGTTTGCCAAATCTAAGAAGGATGAATCCGATGAAGAAATCTTGGAGATCTTCAAAAGAGTGCAAATCAACATGCCCTTGATCGAGTGCATCAAACAAGTGCCAAAATACGCAAAAGTTTTGAAAGATTTATGCACTCCAAGGCGCCAGAAGAGGGAGAAGGAGGTTGTGATGGTGAGTGAAACAGTTTCTGCTGTAATCCAACGTCGGCTACCCCCAAAGTTGAAGGACCCAGAGAGTTTTTCTGTTCCCTGCGTGATTGGTAACAATTCATTTGATAAAGTCATGCTAGACTTAGGTCCATCCATTAATGTTATGCCATATTCACTATATGTTGCCCTAGGTTTAGGTAAACTATAGCATGACGATGTTATCATTCAATTAGCCGATCGTTCTAATGTGTATCCTAAGGGATACGTCGAAGATGTTCTTGTGCAGGTTAACCAGCTTATCTTCCCCGCAGATTTTTATGTCCTAGACATGGAGGATTCCCCTACGAATCAAGCTCCACTAATGTTGTTGGGAAGACCATTCATGAGAACTGCCAAGACGAAGATTGATGTCTTCAATGGTACATTAACTATGGAAGTCGATAGAGAGGAAATTGGCTTCAACATTTTCGATGCCATGAGGTAACCTAGTTCCGCAACTCAAACTACATTTTTTGTTGACGTGTGCACTTCTTTCGCAGAGAAACATCTTGATTCAATTCGAGAAGACACGCTCAATATGATAATCCAAGAAGGATTTGGACTAACGTAATCGGGGGACGCCTTGGTTAAAGATACGGATTACGAACTAGAGCCTCAAATTTGGGATGAAGTCATGACCCTAAATGAGGCCCCCATAATGGTGAATCATCAGATACCCTTGTCACTTCCAGTTAGTACTAATGCCACTCCTCCTTCAGTGATTCAGGCCCCTGTTCTCGAGCTCAAAGTTTTGCCTGACCACCTGAAGTATGCCTATCTTGGCCCGGACGACACTCTGCCCGTCATAGTGTCTTCTGCACTAACCGAGTCATAGGAAGACAGATTGGTACGGGTCTTGACGAAGTACAAGACAGCCATTGGATGGACTTTGTCAGACATCAAGGGAATCAGCCCTACAACCTCTGTGCATCGAATCTTGCTAGAAGATGATGCAAAACCCTCTCGTGAAGCTCAACGTCGCCTCCATCCTTCGATGATGGAGGTCGTGAAACAAGAGGTCATCAAACTCTTGGACTTTGGTGTCATCTACCTAATTTCAGACAACAAATGGGTCTCACCAGTCCAAGTAGTCCCGAAGAAAAGTGGAGTCACAATTGTTGCGAACGGTGAAGGTGAGCTCGTGCCCTAGCGAACAGTGACCGGATACAGAGTCTGCATAGACTATCGACGCCTAAACAAAGCAACTAGGAAGGATCACTTCCCCTTGCCCTTCATTGATCAAATGCTTGAAAGGTTAGCAGGTCACTCCTATTACTGCTTTCTTGATGGTTATTCCGGGTACAATCAAATCTGTATCGCTCAAAATGACCAAGAAAAAACGACTTTCACTTGTCCTTTTGGCACTTTTGCCTACCGAAGAATGCCCTTCGGTTTATGTAATGCCCCAGGTACTTTCCAAAGATGCATGCTTTCTATTTTCTCTGAATATGTCGAAAAGATAATTGAAGTATTTATGGACGATTTCAGTGTCTTTGGGGATAGTTTTGATGCATGCTTAGAACACTTAGAACTTATCTTACAAAGGTGTGACGAAACTAATCTAGTACTTAACTGGGAAAAATGTCATTTCATGGTCAGACAAGGGATAGTCTTAGGCCATATTGTCTCTAAAAGAGGAATTGAAGTTGATAAATCTAAAGTTGATATTGTGCGCCACTTACCCTCTCCCACTTCAGTGAGAGCGATCCGTTCATTTCTTGGTCACGCAGGTTTCTACAGAAGATTTATCCAAGACTTCTCCCACATTGCAAGGCCCTTGTGCCGACTGCTTCAGAAAGAGACACCTTTCGTCTTTGATGCAGACTGTCAGGAAGCTTTTGAGAAGCTTAAAAATCTTTTAACCACTGCACCCATTCTTTGTGCCCCGGATTGGTCCTTACCCTTTGAACTAATATGCGATGCCTCTGATTATGCAGTTGGTGCTGTACTCGGACAAGGGCGGGACAAGAAGCCCTACGCCATCTACTATGCATCCAGAACTTTGAATGATGCCCAAATGAACTACACCACTACCGAGAAGGAGTTGCTTGTTGTTGTGTTTGCTTTAGATAAATTTCGCTCTTATTTACTTCGAACTAAAGTCATTATTTACACTGATCATGCAGCACTGAAGTATCTCTTAGCCAAGAAGGAAGCGAAACCAAGACTAATCCGATGGATTCTTCTTCTTCAAGAGTTTGACATCGAGATTAAAGATAAGAAAGGTGTAGAAAACGTGGTGGCAGACCATTTGAGTCGCATAACACATGAACGAGATCCTGTGGCGATTCAAGAGATGTTTCCAGATGAACAACTCTTCATAATCTAGGAAAGTACTCCTTGGTATGCTGATATTGTCAATTATTTAGTCACCAATCAGTTGCCCGCCACCCTCTCCCGTGCACAAAAAGATAAACTCAAGAAGCATGCTAGGCACTATGTTTGGGATGAACCTTATTTATGGAAACACTGTGCAGATTTATTGAATGGGATGAACCTCCATAACCATGCTTGTAGAGGCCATTTTGGATCTAGAAAAACTGCACTCAAAATTTTAGAATCTAGACTATATTGGCCCACACTTTTTAAAGATGCACATTCATTCTGTTTAGCCTGTGATAAATGTCAGAGATCAGGAAATTTAGGACGAAGGGATGAAATGCCACAACATTATGTTTTAACTGTTGAAATATTTGATGTTTGGGGTATCGATTTTATGGGTCCATTTCCTCAATCTAATGGCTATCTCTATATCTTCTTGCTGTTGATTATGTATCGAAATCGGTGGAAGCTAAGGCCACCAGGACTAATGACTCTAAAACTGTTGCAGATTTCCTCAGAACTAACGTTCTTTCCAGGTTTGGGATCCCGCGGGTCCTAATAAGTGATGGAGGAAGTCATTTCTGCAACAAGACCATTAAAGCTTTAATGAAACGGTATGGTGTCACTCACAGAGTCTCTACACCTTACCATCCTCAAACGAGTGGAATGGCTGAAGTCAATAATAGAGAGATCAAGAAGATATTAGAGCGAACTGTGGGTCCTAATCGTAAGGATTGGAGCCAACGGTTGGATGATGCACTTTGGGCATACAGGACGGCATACAAAACACCTATAGGAATGTCACCCTATAGGTTGGTGTACGGTAAAGCATGTCACCTTTCGGTGGAACTAGAGCATAAAGCATGGTGGGCCGTCAAGACTTTCAACATCAAGCTAGATAACGCCGGTTTGCATCCAAAGCTCCAGCTGAGTGAGCTTGAGGAAATCAGAAATGATGCATTTGAAAACACTCTGATCTACAAGGAAAAGGCTAAGGCATTTCATGACAAACATATCAAGAGTAAAACGTTTGACATTGGCCAGAAAGTTTTGCTGTTCAATTCCCGGCTTAGACTCTTTCCAGGTAAATTATTTTCCAGATGGGTAGGTCCTTTTATTGTTACTAATGTGTTTGCCCATGGAGCAATACAGATCAAAAGAATTGAAACGGGAAAAGAGTTCAAGGTCAATGGCCACCGATTAAAGCCTTACATCGATTCAATTGGAGAACGCGATGTGAAGTCGGACAGAGTGCTTCTACTCCCCATCGGATGAACATAATCAAGAATTTGGTCTAGGCTGGATGGACGTTAAACTTCAAGCTCTTGTTGGGAGGCAACCCAATGTGTTCTCGAGTTGTGAATGAGTCATCAACACAGATTTGCTTTCTTTCAACCCTTCACTCTCTTTTACTTTGTTTATGTTTTTCTTTCTTACTTACTTTTCTTAAATCATCTTCCTTACTTTGATTCTATGTTTAATTACTTCGTATTTTCCTACATTGAGGACAATGTAGAGTTTAAGTGTAGAATGGTTTACAAAATTTATTTGTGCAATTGAAATTGTTTTATTAATTCTTTCATACGGAAAACAAAAAACAAAAAAAAATTATTTGTGCAATTGAAATTGTTTTATTAAGTCTTTCTTTCGAAAATATATATATATATATATATATACAAAAAAAATATTGTTTTCTTGAGTCTTTTTGTTTTAACGTAGTGTTTTTACGAGTATCAAGTTGCCCTTTAACTGGTCAATGATATAAATGAACGGAAATGAATATGATATGGATATAAAGATGGTCACTATAACTTGAATTCGTTTGTTAATACCTTGTGATTAAGTGTTATAACTTGAAGATAATGCATGTAAATTGGTACATAAACTAGCATGATAAGATAAGTATGAATCATATGAACCTTATGTGAGCTTTAGAACTTTATATACATCTTTGATGAGTGATTCATAAGTTCTTTGTTTAAATTGATATACATATGCCTCATAACTGCTTACCATAGCTTTTAGTGAACTCTAGAGTACTAGAACTTATTCTATGTGATTTTCAAAGATTTTAAGTCAATAAACTCTCTGATTTTGGAAATGATTAAGGCACTAGGGTTAACACCACAAATTCAAACATCCATGTTCCCTATTTTGTGCGCACGAGTTGCGACCCCCCTAGTTTTAAACCCTTTTGAGCCTACATTAAGCCTTTCTTGCATCACCATAATTATCTAAACACTTAAGTTTAGTATAGACATCCTTTACCCTTGTTCCAATGACTCGGTTGAAGACATAAAGATTGTGTAAAGAGAAAATGATGATATTGAAAAGACTTTTATGTGTATTTTGTGGATTTACTTACTCGAACATTGT
Source organism: Prinsepia uniflora (assembly GCA_032719365.1). NCBI lineage: Eukaryota > Viridiplantae > Streptophyta > Magnoliopsida > Rosales > Rosaceae > Prinsepia > Prinsepia uniflora. The sequence goes on from CM064862.1 coordinate 73,570,134, forward strand.
TGTATTTTTTACACATGTTATTACCTTGATTTATGAAGAAAAAAAATGTATTGAGTTTTTATCAAGGTAATAAGGTTTGATTATGTAATGTTTGAGTTAAGTCCTTTACGTTTGTAAATCGAACACAAAGAATGAATTCGAGACCCAACATGATGAAAATTAGGCATATATTCGAAGGGATGAATTACTGACATCATTGCACTAAGGTTGGGAAGTTATGATACGTTTTGGGAGTCTTTTGAGTCTTGGAACGAATTTGGGCACCACTTGTCCTATATATTCCTTGCCTCTAAACTTAGCCCCATTACAACCTTCGTAAAAACCTTATGATCCTTAAGATGGTAAAATTTGATTAGTTGAGTCAATCACTTGAGTAAGCTTATGGTTTTGGTTCATTTGTGCAAGTATGTTTTGTTTTTATCTTGAGGTGTTTGTTTGAGATTTTGCAAAAGTACTTCATTTTGATTATGTGAGTATTTCTCACATACTTTGAGTGCAAACACATACCCTCACAAATTGAGTGAATTTATGAGTGCATATCCTTGTGAGTTGATTCATACTTGTCTTATTCATGTAGAGATCCATTTCACCTTATTTACTCATTATCTTACTTGTTAAAACATTTTGTTACCATGTATTAACTCTTGAATTCCATATGCTTAAATGATTTAAGTGAAAATCTTTTATGCCATGATAATAATGAAATATTGAGACAAGTGGTTAAGAGTTTGCTTGTTTTGGATCTTGTAGTTTAATTTTAGTATTTGTTAGGGACTAGCAAAGTTTAAGTGTGGCGTATTTGATAGGACGTTAAATAAGCATTATTTTATATTATTTTATATCCTTTATACTTGACTTTTAATATTAAAATATTAAATAAATTGATAAAATAATTTATTTTGTGATTTTTCTGTTTAGATAAATAAAGTTTGTAATTTGGAGCATTTTGGCGAAAGAATCGTCTCGATCGGAATTATAACAAAACAATTATGGACGAAATTCGATGGAATTATTAATTTAGTTATAAATAAATTAATTAATTTTCTTTGCAGCCCAGGAGCCCGTCAGCCCGCCAGCCCAGCCCAAAACCGTCGGCCCAGTCCAAGAATCAGCCCCCCAGCCCAACGGAAGGCGCATGCCGAAGCCTCTGCCTCACGATCAGCGCACGCTTGCCGACTCATGCTCCACCACTTCAGCGCGCGCGTATCGAACGCCAAGCCCCCTCCTCAGCCCGCGCCTGCCGAATTCCAGAACTCCTCTTCAGCGCGTCCCTGCTGAACACCAAGCCTCCTCTTCAGCGCGCCACTGCCGAATTTTCTTCTTTCCTTTCCAGCAAAGGCTGCCGGCCATTTCAGTCACTTTCCAGCCCAATTTTGCAACTTTACAACTAAAATCACCTCTAAACATCATCACAAATCTTCATTATTCATCATTCCACTATTCCACATTTTTTATTGTATTTTTTATTTATTTTTGGTAGCTTTTTCTCCCTATAAATAGAGTTTCATTTCATTTGTTGAAAGACACCTTCTTGGAGGCACACATTTGAGCCTTCTTTGAGAGAAACTTTGGCAAAATATTTCCAATACAAGATTTAAAGTTTGAGTCCATATTTTCCGAGTTTATTTCCTCCATCTTCATAAGGTTCCGTCCGTTGTCGGAGAACCGTGTGAATAACAATCCATTGTTTTCATCCACCTTGAAAGTGTAACAATTACTCTCCATTTACTTTAACTCTTATTTTTGTTATTGGTTTTTATTATAGTTCAATATATGTGAGGTATTTTCTTGCTAATATTTGTAAGTATTAAATGCAATCTCCATGTGTCTTACTTTATGAATTTTAGTTATTTTATACATTTTAGTGCTTCATACTTCAATTCAATGTTAAGTGTTTTATCCGCTGTCTGTGCACTTAGAGTAGAATTGAAGAGACTTAATGTTGATCGATGTCGGCGCATTCAGTCAAAAACAAAAGGTAAATCATGTTGTATGTGTCAGCCGTTGTCGGTGCATTTATAATATTGAAAAATGTATGAAGGTAATTGAGACGATTAAAGTAAAATTTCGTGATTGTTTTAATATTTGCAATTATTAGAGTGTTGGTAAGATATGTGCTTTAAGAAAGTCACTTGTACATAAATTAGAGTAGAAGTAAGATTAGTTTATTTATATTTTTACTTATTTGCATGATTACAAACCTTTTCAAAACCCCCTTTTTATTCTTTATTCTTTTATTCTTTTGTTCTTTTAATTCTTTATTCTTTTATTCTTTTATTCTTTTATTCATTAACTTATTCATTATTCTTGTATTCATTATTCTTTCTCACTAACACATTATTAATGTTCTCTAATTTCTCCGGTTAAGAACGATCCCTATTTACCAATACTACATCTACACAAAAAGGGTTTAAATTGCATAGCACTCAAATTACGTATTTAATTTAATGCGTAGTTTGGGCTTTGTCATTATGCATGCATCACTTTCGAAAGAAAGGTCCACTCACAGACTGTCCGAAGTTGCGCCTCGATACACGTGCCATACGCGTCTCCCAGGCCGATCGTCGCCTCCGGGATTCCCAAACCTGTCCAAATTCATTTAGAGGGTTACTAATGACTTATATAACCCCTTACTAAAGCCCCGTAATTTTTTCGGATTTTCTAACTATTTTTAAACGCGAACTTAAACCTTCGGACGTCCCGAACTATATCAAAACAATGTCCGATTGACACGAAACAAGTCCCAAAATGTTCGTTACATCGAATAGATGATTTCACATGTTGGGACCACCTTCAAAGGAATGACCACGCGCCTGCACGCGCCCCTAGAAGAGACTGCGTGTGGGCCTCACTCTCCACTGTGCAGTCATCTTCAAGCTGCCGCGAACCGGCCGGTCCGATTCTCTGGTTTTCCTGGACTGGCGTGACCGGTTCAGCTCTCTAGACCCCCCATTTTCGGTTCGTTTCTTCCCATTTCGATTCCATTAATCCTATGTCCTCAATTCCTATCAATTCTAATCCCTAAACCTAAGTTAAAACCATTAAAATCCATGGTTTGATTTTGAACCAAACGGTTCAGTTTTTCCAAAATTCCCCCATGGCTTCCCAGCCATCCAAAACTTCCCAAACCTTCTTAGAAACCTCCTAGAAACCTAATAACCATTTCCTAATCAACCAATACTAACCATAATGATAAAATAGAAGAAAAATGGGTTTTGGGTCTAACCAGGTATGTTTTCCGATTCAAGGTCGCCGTCCACGGCGGCGTGGCTTCCAGCCGGCCACCATCATCCACCCTCCTTCCTGGTCTCAGTCTCTCTTGGTCAGCACAAGTAGGGGAAAAGGCTTGGGGTGGTGTGGTTGCACGAGATCGGGTTTTGGGTTTGTATGAAACAAAGAAGGTGAAATGCATGTATGTAGAATGGTGGCCAGTGGATGAGTGACACTTGTCACTCATCCATTGGTTGCTGGGGAAAAATATCTGGCCCACTTAATTCTAGTTGCCTCGAAAAACGTGTTATTATGAATAGTACTTCACAATTTCCGTGAACCGTAACTTCTCTGTCGAATGTCCGAATTTGACGTGCCGCCTGTCTACGGATTCGTATCGTCCCGATCTACGTAATGGTCTTCGGCCCTCGGCCATCGGACCTTCCGGGTCAAAAGTCAATTATTTGTGCATTCCATGGGCAAAATCGTCATTTCGCCCGAACGTCTGCTAATCCTCGTCTAATCTCCGATTAATCTCGTTAATCCGTCATTAATTCTTAATTAATCACATTAATTCGGGATGGGTCGTCACACATTACGTCCCCCTAACTAGGTGTATCTTTTAATGTTTCTTAATAAAATTTACTCGTATCGTCGAATTTTTTTTCAAAATTTAATGTCTAAATTTAGTTCATCCGAAATTTCAGTTTAGGAATCTGTCACTTGTCACATCCAAAAGATGTTGGGATTGATTACTAATTAAAACCAGTTTATATATATCTTTTTTTGTCAAACGTTGGAAATTTATCTATATCTATATTCCACGTTATGTTCCATTTTCAATGATGTTTGAGAATAAATTTCAAATATCTCACACAGTAAATTAATTATTTGTTTCAAAATTTACACAAATATATAACAGTTTTTATTATTATAAAAACAGAAATGATAATTTTTACACTAATAAAAAAAAATCTATTAAATTGCAATACTGTAGTATTGAGTTAATTTTATCAATGATAATTTATGTATTATTTTTCAAGTAGTATTGTTTGAGGATTATAATCTGTTCAAACTATATAGATTAATTAAACATCTGATTTTTCTACATCTAAAACAACAGGTAATTTTCTCTCTCTTTAAAAAAAAAAAAAAAAGAAGGGGGCACATCGTCCCACCGTCCATCTATCACCCTCCATAGTATAATCAGTATTAGTAAACAAAGCTTTCGTAAGCTTCCACCATACTTTTACTATGGTGCCCGAGTCCATGAGGCCTAATCACAAATGACAGTGACAACCCTCCCTGATTAAAGAAATTTATGGTGAGGCGGTGTAACCAAATGAATCAATCTCATTTCAATAACAATTCAAGTCACAAATTTATAAATAATATGACTTTATTAAAGAATTTTAAATTAGGAATTATTTTGCCACAAACAAATAACACATCACATATTTTAAGTCTCTGAAATAGATTCATCAAACACTTCATCATTTTACAAATAAACATAATACATATATAAATTAAAAATTCACAGATGATCTAATCAGACAGCTTCAGCTTCACTTGGAATGGAGGACCATATAGAGCTTGATTTCTCCTCCATCATACTCTGCACCACAAGCACGTCATCGTCAGTAACCGATTGTTGGTGCTCTAACAGTCCAACGCTTCCTTATCTCCTTATCTGCTTGTATTTGCTTGGCAACACCCTAGACATAGACCATGGTAAGCCAAAGTAGGCCATCGCTGTTCTCTTTCTTCCCCTTTCCGTAATTTCTCACTAAATTTTGGGGCTAACAGCGAAGCAATGACCCTTTTAGATTGCTAGGCCTAGCCACGACCCAGTAGCCACGCTGCCCCCACCCAGCAAATTTTAGGATGAACTCCATTGATTTACACTGAACGATTGACCGACCACCTTCGTCTACGTCAATTAACATCTCAGAACTTGGTCAAAAAAAAAAAAAAAACTTAAAATCATGAAGACAAGAGAATTCAAGAAAACAAACACTGAAATGAATTGAACTTTAACTTGTAGACAATATATATAACAAGTGTTGGCCTTGAGCTGGTTTGTTGATGTTACAATTGATGAGAAACTATAACAAATACCCAATCAAACAGAACCCTTTTGGTTTCATGTCCTATTCAGACCCAATAATATCTCCTCTCTATTTTCACTCTTATTGCACACCTACTTACTTACCTATTGATCATAATCAATATCAACTAAGATCTCATTTAAAAAAAAAAAAAAACCCAAAGGAAAAAATAAAAATAAAAGGAGAGCTAGAAAATTAAGAAAAATATTATAGACAGTTGGTGATCGATCAGCCTCATATCTCTCTAAAAGATCTCTTCCGAACTCAATCTTCATCAGAGTTTTCTGGGTCCGGATACTCGTTTAAATCCGGCTTCTGGGAATTTACCCGGCTCGACGCCATCTTCGACTGCGACGTCGGCGAGCCGTGGTGAGCAGATTGCATAGCGTCCACTTTAGCCCCAACCTCCGTAGCCTTCTTCCGTATTAAGGCAGCCGACATGTCGTGTGGCTGCTGGCCGTCTTCTTGGAACACAAGACCAGGGAAATTGAGGCGCGCGGAAGGGCCTCTGAGATAGAAAACGGCGGTGTCGTATGCTCGGGCGGCGGCGATGGGCGTAGTGTAAGAGCCAAGCCAAATTCGAGACCTTTTGTTGGGTTCTCTAATCTCAGCCACCCACTTCCCCCACTTCCTCATCCTAATTCCTCGGTACTGCTTTTCTTGATGGTGATCATGTTGCTGGTGGTTTTGCATCTGCTTGCGCTTCTCTATGCTTGTGTTGGTGGTTGAGGAAGAAGAAGACGATGAACAACAATACTCTGTTTCCATCCCAAGAAACCTCCGACTCCGAAACTACACCAACCCTTCAATTTGTTGTTGCGGTGGGGTGGGTGCTCTAAAATCTATATAATCATCCCAAAACACAAAATGAAAAAAGAAAAAGAAAAACCCAAATGAAAAATAATGAGAAAACAGTTGTTTTTCGAAGAGTAAGATTGTATTAAATTTGAGAGGGGGCATTTATACAAACAGAGAGAGTGCAGAAATAAAGATGGAATTAGATTTAGGTTTTAGTTTTCGTACTTGGCTGCTAGTCTGTCGTCTCGCACGGCCGCCACGTTGATGTATCTTGAAGATAAATCCAAAAATGGCCGACATATTCCATCAGCTCCCACTCTTTCCTTTCCTTCCTCGCTATCTCGTCTAAAACCACTTCGCTTCGTTTTTATAATATCTTCTCCCCTTTTTCTCTTATTCTCTTCTCTTCTTAGTTTATTTATACCAAATGGGACCCGCGTATGCGGTTTTGTGGGCATGTGAGCGCCGACGTGGATGGATGTTTACACCTCTTACACGCAATTCACTCGCTCTTTTACGGTAAATCCGAAAATTTAAGTAATGTAAGTAAAAAAGTTCAGCTCAAGTCATTCTTATTCGTGTGAGTAGGATATTAATTAACGTAGGCTCTCTCTTTACGAGAGGTTAATGTAAAAACTAAAATGAGGTGATAGTAAATAAAAAAACGGCTGGATTACAAAAATATATAAAACTCACGTATAAATTGGTATGGAATAAATAATATTATAAAAGTCAAATTTAAATAGGATAATTCGTTGATTCTTATGTATATGATTCAAATTCATCAGAAATTCCTATTAATTTTTTTTACAAATTATGCTAACATCAGTCGCTCAAGTATAATTAATAACTTAACTTTATTTTTTTTTTGTTGTTAAGGATGAAATTCTTTTTAAGATAACTTAAGAAGAAGACTATTATAACAATCCTTACTATTAGGCCTACTTACTATTGGTGGCTCACTTAAATATTGATTATTTTGATTCCAATAAAGATTTGTTGAACTTTTTAACTTACCATCAGTAAAAGATACAAATAAAACTTTGTCATAATTTTAAGAATTTGGATAAAAAAGAAACATGATTTTTTTTTTTGTAATTAATTTCTCGTGAAAAAATATAGTATATTGAATGTAATACAATTTACGTACGACTGATACCAGCATTAAATAAGAATTAATGTTTTTTTTTTCATCTGAATAAGAATGAATGTTTGATAGTCCAAAAAATAGGGTTTGGTTTGTCAAAGTAAAGTAACTGGACCGTGTTGTCCTTATATCTACGCCACTTGCAGAGTACATAACAAATTAGAGGACCATCAAATTTTTTAAAAGGGGGCAGATAGGTCGGTGGTGGATATGGACGGATGGCAACCTCGACCCTAGCAAATTGTAGAAAATAGGGGAAAAAGTGATAACTATAAAACTCACTTCTCTCAACTTGGAAGTTGCTTCCAACGACATGTCACTTGATGTGTCAAATACATTATGTTTTTGTTTTTGTAATACCATTATTATTACATTATGTTTTCCCTTAATTTCCAAAATACTACCTCCACAAAATGGAGTTTAAAATGTTATCGTCGTTTTATTATACTTAAGATAATGGAGAGGCTCAGTTGCCGTGGCCCCACCTAAAACAATGATTTGGGGACGTGTCGGGTAAGCAGTGGGTTGAGGATAATTATTGGGAGTGGTCAAATTGAATTTTGACTTCAAGGGCATTAATAGCTTGTGTACGAAAACCAGCGAGGAGCACCGTCTTAATTAGAAAACAATAAAATATAAATCCAACGGCCGTGGAATGATTTTATTTTCAATCACTCATTCATTTCCGAGTTGAAGCCACCGCTAGGCATCAGCTACCCTGCCAAATTCCAACCTCTACGCCTTTTTTTTTAACTTTTTTTTATTTAACTATTTTAATTCTCAGACACGATTATTTATTTTCAATAAACTTTGGAGCATTCTCAAACTTTAACATAAATTCTAATAAAAATAATCAAAATATGAGAGATTCTACTACTCTTTAGGTACGAACCTTTTTCGACTAAAACAAAATCTACAGAAGTAAATGAAATCATCATTTTTTTCTAAACGAGAAATAATCATTGTTTTTCAGTATAAACAGATAAAATTATATATCCCTTGTAAATAACAGACAAAATGATAAAATAAAATATCAAATTTGTATGATTGAACTGATGATAACTACAAATCGTATTTGGATCACGCTGGGCCCTAAGCTCCAATGGAGAAGCCCATCAATACTGCGGCGTGACGAAAGATAACCGCTCCAATGGCCCATAGGCAAGTCCCACCAGTAAAAGACCAACCAACATAAAACTGAATTATCGCCAACTACATATATATTCACAAAAAAGAAGACGACGACTAGACGAGGCTACAAATTTCACGGAATGCAAAGTCTTTCAAATCTCGTCTTTCATTTTCACAAAAAAATATATAATATTCAAACACGAGACTTCAAATGCAATGAATAATTCCTATATGAATTGCAAGAAACTATTAAGGAAAGAGAAATCAGAACAAGAAATCTCCAAACTTAAACTACAAAACTCCGCCCATCAGATTCGAGCGTTCAATTTTTGGCCAGAGGGTCGACAATCTTTTTGGCACGCACAAAATGGAACACCATCAAGCGACGTGGACGAGTTGTCCTACTTGTGTATACATGTTTTTTAATTATTTGAGAGATATGTAGTGGGACGTGGGGGCTCGCCTACCTGGCCCAACTTGGGGGAATTAAGTCGGCAGCAAAAACTAGCGAAGAAAATGGAAATTATAAAAAGAATAATGTGAAAACATAAATGAACAAATAAACAATTATCCATACGAAATGATTATTAATAAGAGTATGTAGCTTCAGTTCAGGTTGTCTCTGCCTGGATTTTTAGTTTCTGTCACGGACAGCAATATTCTTGCTTGTCATTCAAGTATCTTAATCACCAACTTATAATGGCTACTAATTAAATTACAGAGTAGTTCAGTTATTAGAAACGAAGACAAACTATTTGGCAACTGAGGAGCTAAATTTCTGTTAGGAGCTGTATATGGAACGCAAGAACTGGGAGAATTGTCTTATTGAATTCAAGAAAACAAGTTCGGCTGTTTTGATAGCCATACAACAGAAAAATGATAGAGAATTTAACAAACCCTAATTACGTGGTAAGCGACTAAACACTAATTCATATAACAAATACTCCCTAAACTATAGGGATTTATTAACTAGGCAGTAACCTATTGTCAAACACGCACTTAACGTCTAGAAACTCTGCAACCTAACAATTTCAACTTAGCATATAAGTCTCTAGTGTTCAAAGTAAATTGATGAAGAATTGGTCTCACCTTCAAATCGGATCCAGAAGCTCAAGGCTAGAAACCTTCAAATTGAATCCAGAAGCTTACGGCTTCTGCTAGCCCAGCACAAGAAGCCATCTGAAACCCCAGCATTCCGTCTTGATATAATTCCAGGACATTGTACAGATCAAATTTGAACATAAACTAAAAAAATTTCATACATGATATATAATAATGAAATTTGGAAAACTCGAGGGTGCCCCAATCAACGAAAACAAGTAGAAACTAAAATTATATCCATGTAGGGTCTTTGAATCTTTAAAGTTGGGTGACGTTTCTATCTAATGAAAGGGCTTGTTGTATATACATGTGGGGAAGAATTACCAGTGTATGAAGTTATGAATCTCTTAACTGAGTGCCCAAAAAGAAGTCTGCTTCCTTGACTCTTGGGGATTAAGTGGAAATGCAAATGCCAAGAGTTGGTAAATTGCAACTATTTCAAGTAATAAACAAGACACTGAATTTAATCAGCCATCTATTGCAATTGTATGTCTGCAAGCATCTCTAGCACACAAAATATGGGCATGTTAAATTAAAGAAATGTTATACTAATACACCTAGTTCAAAGTTCAAACAATTGTATTGAGTTCATCCTAAGCTAATAGAAATGTAATGAAAAGAGATTTGGAACCTTCAAATGTGGACGATGATGATCAAGAAGGAAAAGCTGGTCATAAACCCTGCGGTTCTTTTATGAAGACTATAAACACTTTACATTGTGAAAACAAGCCCACTGCATCCTTTCAAAGAATGATCAATTAGAATAGCCATCCCTCCCTCATCTCCATGTATATTTTACTGTACACCCAAATGCATAGTTGCTCAACTTCAGCAAACTAAACCAGCTCACAACTCAATAATGGTCTCAAAGCAACCATCTTGGCATATCAAAAGAACCAATCTCCATCATCTGTTTCCTCATCCTCACTATCAACAAAATAGTCCTCGCTATCCGACTCGTCTTCTTCCACCCAGTCTCCTTCCAATTCCCCTTCTGAGAAAGCTGAAATCCTCAGTCCACTAGACAGGGGCTTTCCCACAAGTTCATGAACCACATTGTCCAATTCACTCCCACCATCAAAACCCGAATTTGAAAAGAAACCATCACCATTAGGGTCATCCCCATCAAAGAACTCGCTTCTCCTCCTCTTGGGCACCAAATCTTTCTCAGAAACCACCCCATTTTCGACACCAATCCACGGCACCCAAACATCCGCATGCCTTCCCAAAGCTCTATCAAAATCCCCAACCACCACAGTCCCTAATTTGGCATCTCTCGCCTTCCTCAACATCTCTGAAAAATCCGAATCGTCTGAAATCAAGAACAACCAGTCAATCCCACGGCTCATAGAATGCTGCATTTGCTTCTTCAATGCCCAATCAGCAGCCTGAGGCTTATCCTCCACAGTCTTCACAAAAACCCCAGCTCTTCTCAACTCCGACGCCAACCCATACCCAACCTTGGGCTTGATCAAAGTCCTCGCCGCCTCACTGTACTTATGATTTCCAGAAACAAACCTCTCCTTATAACGCTGCCGTTTCTTCCCTTTCAGAGACCTCATTCGATTCAGCTTCTTCTGCCTCTCCCTTTCGTGCAGCTGCTTGAAATGCTTCTTCAAATCCAAATTGGACTTACACTTTCGACCACAAACTCCACAGATGTAAGGTTCCGACGGCGTGACTATACCCTTGCGCTCTAATATGTCCATTTGCTTCCGCTCGCGGCGTTGCTCGATAACCCACTGAGGCAAATGATCGAACGCGTGGCGGTTGGCGTAAGCTGACGCATCGACGACCTCGCCGAAGTGTTGGGCAACCTGTTTCAGTGCTATCGCAGCCTGGTAGGGCGGCCCACGAGGGGGTTTGTTGTCCAAGTCCCACAAGATGACAACTTTCTTCTGTTTGGGCGTGTATATACCCTGCTTGTTTTGCACCATGTCGATTTCGGCGTTTGCTGATGATTTGATAGCAACACCGCTCCAATTCCTTGTGCCCATTAAGGTGGAGATGGGTTGGGGTTGAAACAAGCGTTTTGATTTGAAGAAGGGTGAGTGAGAGGAGTGGAGGGAAATTAGAGGGAAGGGTTTGTAGGGGACACTGTGAATTGGGTTGCAGAGGAGGAGGTTCATGGTTCATTTATGGCGGTGACTCTGTCACTGTGACTGGGGGTGTGTGCCTCCGTTGCTTGATCTTTTCGGTTGCATTATTCCGTTATCTGTTTGGGATATTGACGGATATATCAGAATCCGAGTTTGGTCCATTGAGATTTTAAAGAATGGGCCTTTGGTCAATTTCAGTCTGAAAATAAAAAGAAGAAGCCCGAGCTAGTGATGGAATTAATTATCTAACGTGGTCTGGGCTGCACATGTTAATGGATGAAATTAAACTATGGCATTTAAATCCCTAAAAAAACGGCATTTAGATTCGTAATCTAAATTCGAAATTCATTGAATTATCGATAATTCAATAATTCATTGATAATATCTTAACAAAAAATTAATCAAATATGCTAAGTTTAATGTGAGCTCTTGTAATATGAGATTAGGATTTAAAAGTTCAATTATATTTTTTTCAAAACTTTGATATTAGATTTAGAAATGATAAGATTCATATAAAGTTTAGCATTTGATATTATATATCGGAGAAAGAATTTAAATGTTCTCTAGCCTCCAATATTACAGATTGGAAAAATATTTTTACATATTCTCCAATATGACATTGCTTTTTCTACTGTAGATTTATGTAAACTCTTGCAATATGATATTAGAGTTTCAACGTTAATTTTTTTTTTTTTAAAATGGATGTTAGATCTTGGAATTATAAGGTTCTTAGAAACTCTAGCATTTGATATTACGGATTGGAATTTTTTTTTTTGAAATTCTCCCTTTTTAGTTTAATTTTTCTATAGTTAGTTTGATATGAATTCTCACAAAATAATACTGAGATTTTAAAGTTTTTATTTTTAATTTTATTTTTGAAAATTTCGAGTTTGGAGTTTGAAATTATAAGGTTCATATGCACTTTAGCATTTGATGTCATGTTACAATTCGTTCCGATTAACTATTTTTATTAAGACAATAGTTAAAATATTTCTAGTAAATTTTCGATTTACCATTCCGTGGTCTTAATTTTGGAGTTATCCTTCAGATTCAAACCACTAGAGTAGCTCGGTAGGTTTTGAGTCAATTAGCGTAAAATTGGTCAAAATCGGAGTTTAGAACAAACTTCTATAAATTTCTCAGAATCTAGCCATTGTCGACGGTGGCGATCTGGTCGTCAACTCCGTCGAGACTCTAGCGAATGGTTAGTAAATAGTTCACATAATATGCGAACGACGTTAGTATATTCCGTTAAAAGTTAATGGCATCATCACGAACCCTATCACTGTTAATGCTAACGAAAGATTCTGATTCCATCAGAATATTCAGTCGAGCGGCGAAATATTCTGCAAAGATTGTTCAGGAAAGAGAGACGTGTGTGGGGTGCGCGACCGGTGCGTGTGACCTTTAGCCGATACGTGACATTGCATGCAACCTCTGGCTAGCATGTGACCGTGCGTGCAACCTCCGGCCAGAGCGTGACAGCACGTAAGTACACTTTCCAGCCTTCTACTGGTGCATGGGGTAGTTTCCTAGCTTACAGTGTAGCATGAGCCTAGTTTGGAACATTTTGGAATGACTAAAACACATTTTTTATATGTTTAAAGTCGTTTAAGCAATTTTTGGGCAACCACAAAGGGTTTTCTTAGTGTTTGACTTGGGAAGTGTTTAGTAAATTTTATGATAGTTTTGTAAAGGGTTTGGACAAGCTTTGAGCTTTCGTTACTTGACATGTGAAGTGATTTTGACTCCCCGGTTAGTTAGTGATTGTTTGACTTGCATGTTTTATAGTAATCTTTTACTTGCATGCTTTACGATGATTATTTTATTACATTTCTCCAAGGAGGATTTATGTGATTGCTTTATGATATTCCTCCAACATTATTTCATGGTGTTTTTTCAAGCATGCCGTGAATGCTTATTATATTATATCTCTCTAAGTTTTTCCTTGCATGAATATTATATAATATTCTCGTGTATAACATATTTGTAATTAATTGAGAAATTGGAAAGATGTCCTCGAGATAGTTAATTAATGACTTTTAAGTCGAGGTGTAGTTGTATACCTACCTAGGAGTCATCGGTATCTCAAGTACCTGTTTGATCGGCCACATGCCAACCTCTATATAATTGATCATCCTCGCTCACTCAAATACTAGTTAAATAATGTCAGCTTGTCCTCGAGTTCTACAGGACATGAGGTGATAATGTCTTGCACCCAGCTTTCACGTAGTCGAGGTACATAAGAAAATTATATATACCTAGCACGTCATGTGCGATTGAATTGAGTGACTCAAGAGTATTATTAGTTGGTTATACGTTGTATACTTATGCTCTAGGAATAGTTCTGGAGATGGTATATTCAAGGATGAAAATATCGATATCGACAGATATATCGCTAGTCAAATTTACGGATATCTCGCCCCAAATATCGATATCGTTTACGGTCAACAAAAATGACAGAAATTCGGTCTAAAAGTTGAAAATTTGGAATGAAATTTTGGGAAAAACTTAAGTACCCAATGATGATTATATAGGACTAATAAAAACTATAAAATAATTTGGATATAATAAATATATGATGAATCATATGATAAAATATAGGTATGACGATAACTAACAGTATAAAACCTTAAAGATAAACTTAAATTAAAACATAATTTTATTGATAATGTTGTACTAATCGTGTTATACCTCCACTCTGGAACTAAACTTGACAAAACGAACATATGACACCTTTTTTATTTCCAGGAATTGCAATGGCATATTTCCATGCTAGGTCAATTCATCCAGATCATAGGTGGCTTTCACTTGCACTTCCACTAGCCATATTACGAAGTTTAATTTACATGAAAAATAATTAGAATTTGATAATGAAAAATAATAATAATAAAAATACAAATAATAATAAATTAAAAAAATAATTCTAAATTATAATCACGTTATTTAAATTATTTCAATTAAAACATACATTCTAAATTGAAACATATATTACCAAATATGTGAGTTAAGCCATTTTTTACATTAAACTTAAACATGTATTTTAAATTAAAACATATGTTCTAAAATAAAATATATATATTCTAAAATAAAACATATATTCTAAATTAAAATATATATTACCAGAGTTAAGCCATATTTTATACTAAAACATATATTACTAAAATATATTTTACCAAATAATAAATTTGGAATTTTGAAAAAAAAAAGAAAGATATTTAAGGCTTAACCTTTTTTTTAATATTTGGTAATATATGTTTGATATTTGATATTTACCAAATACTAAAACATATTTTACCAAATAATATATGTTTGTTTTTTTTTTATATTTGGTAATATATCGTAAAATAAAGGTTAAGGCTTAACCGTTAAGTAAACATAAGCAATCTTTAAAATTTACTAATATATGTTTAAGCATAATTGGTAAAAATAATAATCCATATGTTTAAGCATAATTGGTAAAAATAATAATCCATGTTTAAGACTTTAAGCATATAAAAAAGGGCTTAAAAAAGTAAAAAATAAACAATTGGAATGAAACGCTGCGTTTCATCCTTGGTTTTATTTAACTCTGGTTCTCTCTCGAATTCTTGATCGATCGCTTAACTATTTGGAGAGGAAATGTGAGGGGTCGTGAGAAGAAAGGGGGGGGGGGGGGGGGGGGGGGGGGGGGGGGGGGGGGTTGGAAGGAGACTGAGAGATCAAAGTCTAACATGTCGTCCCTGGTGAGTGAGGCGGCGGAAGTGATCGTCAGGGCGAGATAGTGCCAGGTAACGAGATGGGTGGAGCGGCCATCGAGGGTCGAGGAGTAGGCAGCTGAGTAGACTGAGAGAAGCAAAGAAACAGAGGGTTCGAGTGGTGCGTGATGGGCTTCGGCCATCGACAGATTAGGATTGCTTTGAGGTTTTCTTCAAGCCCCTATTTATGTTTTCCCCCGAAGTCGAAGGTGGTGAGTCCGTGAGTGCTTTTTGAAAATTGAAATCCATATATTTTGTTTCCTTCCCAATTTCTATTCGTCTGTGACCAATGAATCATTGCATGTTTGAATCTTGAATTGTTGTTGTGTATGATTGAATCGATTGCTTAAATTAAGTGGGCCAATTTTCTGTTCAATCTATGATGTTTCTGTTGATGATTTTTTGTTTTTGTTCGATTTCGGTTCATGGGTTTCGAACTTCAATCAATTGTTCGATGGGTTGGGATTTTCAGTCCAAAATCGGATATTTCGGTTAATATCGACGATTATTGCCAATACTAGCCGATATTGGCCGAAATCTCCAATTTTGAGGGAAGATTTTCCTTCACCCCCTGCTTAGGTGCCGGTGGTCGGAATTTCCGATATATTGTCTCATATATCGACGATATTGGCGACATTTTCATCAATGGGTATATTAATTTATTATTATTTCTCATTGTTTAATCCAAAATTGGACCTAACAAGATGAGGCCTTGCTGGGCGCTGGGTGCTAGTTCACTTTCTTCTAATCCTGCTGGGTAACGTGCAACGCGGAGAGAAAAGCACTAGACACGGTAGGGTGCCGACCTAATAGGCTCTGATGCTTAAGTCAATAAGAGAGATGGAGATCAATATGCAAATTTGATAACGCTCAAACTACGCATTAAATTAAACACGTAATTTAAGTATTATGCAATTTAAATCCTTTTGTTGTAGATGTAGTATTGGTAAATAGGGATGGTTCTTAACCGGGGAAATTAGGGAATATTAATAATGTGTTAGTGAGAAAGAATAATGAATAAAAGAATAATGAATGAATTAATAAATGAAAGTATTAATGAATGAAAAATTAAAGAATTAAAAAATAAATGAATTAAAAAATTACAGAATTAAAAAATAAAGAATAAAGAATAAAGAATGGAAGAATTAAAGAATGAATTGGGGGGTTTTGAAAGATTGTAATCTAAACTACATTTTAACCAAATTAAGAATTAAATTCAAATTAACAATTACATTATTTAAAACTACTCTTAAAATAAACTTCTTTTAAACACATTTTTTTACCAACACTCTAACATCATGCTTATATTGAACCAATCACGAAATCCTATTTTCATCATCTCCATTACATGCATACATTTTTCATATTATAAATGCACCGAACAGCGGATTATTACTTACAATATGATCTACTTTAAGTTTGTGATTTAATGCATTGAACAGCGATCAAACATTAAATCTCTTCAACCCTATTCTAAATGCCCCGAATAGCGGATCAACAGTTAGCTTCGAATTGAAGTTTAAGCACTAAAATATATGAAGTAAAAGAAATTTAAAAAGTAAAACACATGGAAATTGTACTCGTACTTACAAATTTTAGAAAGAAAATACTCACACATATCTGAAATTATAAGTAAAACTAACAGAATAACAAGAATTCAAGTAGAAAAATATGGTTTTTCAAAAGAATCACCGAATAACAGTAGGAAACTTGTGAAGATAGAAGAAAAAATACGATAAATGCGGTTTTAAAAACTCTTGAATTACCTTAGAATTACCTAGCCTTAGGTTTTTCTTAAGGAAAACATAAAAATGTAATTAAAGAGAAGTTTAAAAAATTCTAAGAACAAAATAAAAAAAGTGAAACTAAGAACAAAATAAAGAAAATGAAACTAAAATAACTAATTAAAAGAAGTTACAAATAGTCCCAAAATAAAGAACAAAATAGAAAGAAGATGAACTAAAAGAAGAGAGAAAAAAAGAGAGAAAAACTAGAACTAAAAAATGCTAAAAATGGAACAAAAGGAGGACAATTGGGGACCCCCAACAAATGAAATTGACAGGACCCATCCCAATCCCCCGGGATTACCGTGGAATGTGCCCTGTTCCCGTCCAACAAGAGGTGTCAGACAAGGGATAACCAAGAGCCACTACCCAACGGGGCATCCAGAGTGCGCAAGGATCGATGGAGGAGGTGTGCAATGTCCCAGTCTCTGCTGCAATCGCATCCGTAATCAACCTGAAGGGCATTAAAACCAAAAGCTGTGAGTGGACAAAAACCAGTAAGTTCATCAAATACATTTATAAGACATTTATGCCCTCCAACAAAAACGTATGCATGCCACGAAAACCAGTAACCAAAACGTTTGCTCAACCGAGCCATTAGGGTCTTAGCCCAAAAACCGTTAACCAAAAACCAAGTGTGGGAACTTAGCCCAAAACAGTGGAATACCACAACCATATATATTAAAACCATGTGGGCCACCGCCCAAAGCCATAAATATAAATCCATAAATCCAAAACCATTTAGGGTCCCTGACCCGACATACCATTTCATAGCCAATAATCCATTTTTACCACATAACACATATCCAACCGAAAAGCCATTTCATAGATCCATTAATCCATATTTTACCATTACCATCACCAGCATCCCAGATGCTTAGAGTCCCAGACGCTAGACGTCCCTGACGTCATATCTCACGGTTTCATAAGCTACGCGTGCTGCCCGGGGTCTCTCCGGGTCCATATATCTGACATCCCTGATGCCTGACGTCCCTGACGTCAATCATAGCAATCCTGCTCCTGAGTCATCATACGGTCCGGCTGCTCCGTATAATGACCCCTCGCAGGCAATGCACCGTGACTTCCCCAGTGTCCCAGACATCTGGAGGAGACCATCATATATCATTGTATCCAGATGGTATATGGAAAACAGTTTTATTAAATCCTTTTAACACATCATTACCATTGGGCCCTGCCCGAAATTTCCATAAAACCATGTAATTCCATTTAGGGTCCCTGACCCAAAATCACATTTATAATCCAACTGGGCCTCATGCCCGATTTTATGAACCACTGGGCCCACGGCCCGATTTGTAAACCAACTGGGCCCGCAGCCCGACTTATAAACCCACTGGTCCCACGGCCCGAACTCATAAATCAACTGGGCCCCTGGCCCGATAGCATAACTCAAATGGGTCTCAGCCCGATTTCATATCAACTGGGCCCCTGGCCCGATTTCATTAACCAACTGGGCCCCCGGCCCGATTCTCAAATGGACTCCAAGTCCGAAATTTCCAACATAATTGGGCCTCAAGCCCGAGTTCATATTTCCAATTTCAAAACCATTTCATCACATTATATCCAAGTTATAAATATGAAAAATCCATGTAAAATCGGAAAACCTCGATTTACGTGCAAGCACGTAAATCGCCTCGAAATACGTGAAACCGTACAATTTACCAACAACAAAATCAACATCACACAATCACAACCATAATCCATATAAAACATTTAAGCATGCATAGAATTTATAAAACCAAAGTCCACTCACAGATCGTTTTAACGGTATGCCTCGATACGCGTGCCACCGGCCCTCCCGGGCCTCACCACTATCACCGGGACTCCCAGTCCTATCCAAATCACAATAGAGGGTCACTAACCTCATCATTAACATCCTGATAAAGTCCCGTAATTTTCCCGAATTTTTAATTATTTTTATCCTTAATTTAAAACCTTCAGACATCCCGAACACTATCGAGACGGTGTCCGATCGACACGAAACCAATCCCAAAATGTCCGTTACATTAAATAGGACAGAAGTCATGTTGACCTCACCTCGAGATCCGTGCCCACGCTCCGTCACGCGCCGCCGTGAGTTGTTGCGCGTGAAATCCACGCGCCTGCTACAGTGCATCGTTTTGACCCGGTTGTCTGATAAACGGGTCACCGTGACCCGCGGCCCAACCCGACTGGTTCTCAGTAATTCCTTGATGATTTTCAATTCTGTTTGTTCCTACAAGATCGTCTCATCAATTCCAGTTGATCCATGATTTTAAAACTGAGAAACCAACACGTTTGACTACCTATTCGTGGAGGTGTGCAGACCGGCCACCTGCAACCGTCGTGTCTGCACGATCCCGGCCACCATTCCTTTCGAAAACGATCCCTATAAACTCGTCTCAACCCCTAGACATCCTGGTCACAAGATCGATTGTAGTACGTTAAAACCCATCCTGCCATTTTTACCCGAAAACAGACTCACGGGTTCGAGGCTTACCTCGCCGCCGTGGCTCCCGCCGTGGCCACCAGCATGCCCAGTTCGACTCCAGGAACATCCTACGTCCATTTAAAACGATCAAAACCAGCCCAAAACGACTTCCAAATTCTGAGTTTTGGACCTCCCCTGTTTTTCCTTTCCGCCGTGTCCGCTGCCGTCTCCCGTCGTCTCCCGTCATTCCTCAGGTGCCCAAATCTCCCACTGGACTTAGTCTAGTAATGGTGTAGGTTTAGTTGGTGCGGGTTGGATGGGTAGTGGATTTGGGGTGGTAGTCATTCACGGTGAAATGAGAAATGAGAGAGGGAGATTAACTGATCAAATTAATTAAGGAAAGGATGAGATGAGATGGACGGTCCAGATGCAATCTGGGAGTGAGATGGAGGGCTGAGATTAAAAGAGGGGATAAATTGTATTTTAACCCATTAATGGAAGCATGATCCAGATTTAGAGCCCCAAATCAAGGGATGAGTGACACTTGTCACTCATCCAAGGGTTCATATTCAATAATCACTATTTATTATTTTATTATTATTTTAATCCCAGTTCGTTCGGTAAACCGAGCATGATTCCTTGACCATAACTTCGTCGTCGTAACTCCGATTTCGGCATGCCGCCTGTCGTTGGATTCGTATCGACGATACCTACGTAACGGTCCTTGGCCCTCGTCCATCGGACCTCCCGGTCAAAAAGTCAACATTTAACCCCTATTACTCGAAATTACCAAAATACCCCTCAACTTTCGAACATCATAACTTTCTCTACGAATGTCGGAATCGAACGTGCCACCTGTCTATGAACTCGTGACGTCCCGAACTACGTCACGGTCATCGGTCAAAGTCCGTTTGACCACCCGATCAAAAAGTAAACATTTTGCCCACGACCAGGGGCAAAACGGTCATTTTGCACAATTTGTCCGATTCCGCCCTACTAACCACCGTTCAATCTCACTAAACGAGATTAGTGACTAAACTAATCCCGGAATTCGGGACGGGTCGTTACAATCTTCCCTCCTTAATTAATTTCGTCCTCGAAATTCCAACCGCTCTAAACTCAAACGTACTTCCCTCCTTAATAAGTTTCGCTCTCGAAACTCGACTACCCTGATTCCACAAACACCCCGTGGAAAGTGGAATCGACCACGCAACACGTGTACACCCGTACACCAACTAACCAGACAAAACTTGTCTGCACTCTACGTACCACTAATACTCTAAACGCAATGACTACATTCGACCCCGTCGAATGACTGAAACTACTTGTTTCAAATTTGACACCACTTGTCAAATCGACCCTCTCGTTGACACAACAACTCGACGGTTCCTTTCCCACTCCCACAAGGAGTCAGCTGACCCCACTCAACAATCTATGTTGACAAATCCTGACAATCTGTCACCACACAGTTGTTGTCAGTCGAAAACTAACACTAGACTCACTCGTGGCTACACATGCCACCAACGTACTTGACTTAAATATATCCTTACCGACATTTTCACACGACCTGTGTGTAATTAAACACATCGGAATTACCATGACCCATTGCATAGTAATGTCCGGTCCACAACCAATCCCATGGTATCGGAACCAATCCGACTACCAACACGTTCACCGACACACCTCGGGTATATCCCGTATACCGTAACTAGACATCACAAGTCTACAAGGTATTGTACCTCGAACCATGTACGAAGTACACACATCTATCTAATAACCAGACTACAACCACCTAGGTCATAGCCGAACGCGTTCCAATAATGGAGTGCGTTTGCCCAATCCAGCATGAGACAAAACGAAACTCCACCCATAATTTAGTTACAATTCTGAATCCGGATCCGCAATTTCTTAAGAAATCCCGGATCCAAGCCCAGACATCAAATTTTAATTTATATTCAAATCCGAATCCGAAATCATTATTCTGTAAGCTAGCATTTGGAATAATCATTCCGTACCCAAATCCAGAAATATACTTTCAAGTTCCAAAATCGAATCCTGAATCGTCACCCAGAAATTCGATTCCAAATCCCGAAATCTCATTCACATTTACCAAGACACACCCAAAACCGAACCTATCGGTCACCTATTCAATACACTTGATTGACTTCATATGGAAGTCAATCCAACCTCCACACGTCTAAGGTTGACAAAATTCAACTACCTTGAAAACCTACGGGCCCCACTTCGAAAAGAAGTTCAATCCCGTCATTTCGACTCACATACCCAAGTTCGTATCGATCCTTGTCATTCCACCTAGGAAAAACCAAGGATGATCCAACACAATGACGCCAAAACTCATCCTACGTGGATGCAACAAAACTCACTGCACTCACCACGCCATGTGACCCCACATCGTCTGCCTCCAAGCAGAAAATGAGAAATCTCGTTTACCTAATTTCGAATACGTAGCTCCTCCTAATGACCCACAAATACACATGGGCCCACCAACCAATACACGCTCAATGTACTGGTAACTACACTCAACGTCTGCCAGGGCAGAAAACAAGAAGTCAACCCCTATGACTTCGGAATACCAATCACCCAAAAACGAGCACTACTTTCGTTCCCCAATCACAACTTTTCTCAAAACTAAGGGTCCAACCATGTTGGAAACAGACATGCTCCCAACGAGATGTCAAGTCTAACCCCTAGACTTCCTACCTCCTCAATTTACTTGGACAACCCCGTGTCCACAATCAATCTGTTATTGTTCCGTTTGCACATCCCAACCTTTACAGGTTCAACACTCGGTTTTCCAAGTTCTCAATTATACCTTTTTATCCACTCATCGCTGGTTATCTCACCACTATTGGGACTTATCCCAACACATCACAATCTTAACTGGATCCCATCCAGTCCATCACTCAATCACTATTGAATCTCAAAGACCGAACATAAGTTCATCATGACGGAGTCACACCCCAACTTGTGGCTCATCGTCAACACCATCACCGACACTAGCACCAGCGCTAGTACCAGCACCAACATACTATCAACAACACTAGTATCAGCACACAGGCATCCATACTAGCATCGGCACAAAAGTACCAACCCACAAACATTCATACTTGCACACCGTGTGCAAATACGATAATCCTGGATCTCCGTTCATACCGAACGATGATCCCGTACCTCACGACTATGGGTACCACCACTCTGACAATCCACATCAGGAAAATGAACGCTCCCTGAACGTCCCCTGATCCCCAAGTATTATAACCACACCAATTACCCTCAATAGCCAGTCATTTCCATATGACTACCGACTAACTGTCATTGCTATCGAGATCCGCATCCACACATTACACCAATACCCGATCCAACACGGGATTCCATAATTTATCTCAAAACCGTATCCGTAGATTGAATCACATAGTTCTGACTAGACTCACCAGAGCCATCCACATGGTCATCCATGACCTCAGCCGCTCGTCGCAGCACAATTTCTCACCCACTAATCGCAATTAAGGTTTACCTTTTTAATACTAGGGTTCCACAATCACACCCTACGGTTCCCCCGAACCCAACCACTTTCCGTAATATAAAATCCACAACCTGACCGACCCCACGGTCCTGACATCGAATAGACGTCAAATCCAATCCTACCATCCCATCAACGTGGATTCCACCACTAAGTCATCGGCCAACTCCGATGAATCAACATCCCTCACACTAGAAACCACCACAAGGGTTCACATTTTTAAACCATTACTCACATGAGGTTCCCCGAACCTGGCTGCACCTAGCAGCAAAACAATTTAATATTACATGACCGAACCGACGGTCCCACAATACCAGTTCATCACAATCAACCCCACTTGGGTCGAATCACATTAACGCACGGCGTATCGGGCCAATCACACTCCATCCACTATCCAAACCCAAAAACTATATATCAGGTTGATAACGAATTTCAGCCCAAAGAGACATCACACCCTCGACCTACGCGCACAAATAGAGCAACCATGCTCTGATACCAAGTTGACAGGACCCATCCCAATCCCCCGGGATTACCGTGGAATGTGCCTTGCTCCCGTCCAACAAGAGGTGTCAGACAAGGGATAACCAAGAGCCACTACCCAACGGGGCATCCAGAGTGCGCAAGGATCGATGGAGGAGGTGTGCAATGTCCCAGTCTCTACTGCAATCGCATCCGTAATCAACCTGAAGGGCATTAAAACCAAAAGTTGTGAGTGGAAAAAAACCAGTAAGTTCATCAAATACATTTATAAGACATTTATGCCCTCCAACAAAAACGTATGCATGCCACGAAAACCAGTAACCAAAACGTTTGCTCAACCGAGCCATTAGGGTCTTAGCCCAAAAACCGTTAACCAAAAACCAAGTGTGGGAACTCAGCCCAAAACAGTGGAATACCACAACCATATATATTAAAACCATGTGGGCCACCGCCTAAAGCCATAAATATAAATCCATAAATCCAAAACCATTTAGGGTCCCTGACCCGACATACCATTTCATAGCCAATAATCCATTTTTACCACATAACACATATCCAACCGAAAAAGCCATTTCATAGATCCATTAATCCATATTTTACCATTACCATCACCAGCATCCCAGATTCTTAGAGTCCCAGACGCTAGACGTCCCTGACGTCATATCTCACGGTTTCATAAGCTACGCGTGCTGCCCGGGGTCTCTCCGGGTCCATATATCTGACATCCCTGATGTCTGACGTCCCTGACGTCAATCATAGCAATCCTGCACCTGAGTCATCATACGGTCCGGCTGCTCCGTATAATGACCCCTCGCAGGCAATGCACCGTGACTTCCCCAGTGTCCCAGACATCTGGAGGAGACCATCATATATCATTGTATCCAGATGGTATATGGAAAACAGTTTTATTAAATCCTTTTAACACATCTTTACCATTGGGCCCTGCCCGAAATTTCCATAAAACCATGTAATTCCATTTAGGGTCCCTGACCCAAAATCACATTTATAATCCAACTGGGCCTCATGCCCGATTTTATGAACCACTGGGCCCACGGCCCGATTTGTAAACCAACTGGGCCCGCAGCCCGACTTATAAACCCACTGGGCCCACGGCCCGAATTCATAAATCAACTGGGCCCCTGGCCCGATAGCATAACTCAAATGGGTCTCAGCCCGATTTCATATCAACTGGGCCCCTGGCCCGATTTCATTAACCAACTGGGCCCCCGGCCCGATTCTCAAATGGACTCCAAGTCCGAAATTTCCAACATAATTGGGCCTCAAGCCCGAGTTCATATTTCCAATTTCAAAACCATTTCATCACATTATATCCAAGTTATAAATATGAAAAATCCATGTAAAACCAGAAAACCTCGATTTACGTGCAAGCACGTAAATCGCCTCGAAATACGTGAAACCGTACAATTTACCAACAACCAAATCAACATCACACAATCACAACCATAATCCATATAAAACATTTAAGCATGCATAGAATTTATAAAACCAAAGTCCACTCACAGATCGTTTTAACGGTATGCCTCGATACGCGTGCCACCGGCCCTCCCGGGCCTCACCACTATCACCGGGACTCCCAGTCCTATCCAAATCACAATAGAGGGTCACTAACCTCATCATTAACATTCTACTAAAGTCCCGTAATTTTCTCGAATTTTTAATTATTTATATCCTTAATTTAAAACCTTCGGACATCCCGAACACTATCGAGACGGTGTCCAATCGACACGAAACCAATCCCAAAATGTTCGTTACATTAAATAGGACAGAAGTCATGTTGACCTCACCTCGAGATCCGTGCCCACGCGCCGTCACGCGCCGCCGTGAGTGGCTGCGCGTGAAATCCACGCGCCTGCTACAGTGCATCATTTTGACCCGGTTGTCTGATAAACGGGTCACCGTGACCCGCGGCCCAACCCGACTGGTTCTCAGTAATTCCTTGATGATTTTCAATTCTGTTTGTTCCTACAAGATCGTCTCATCAATTCCAGTTGATCCATGATTTTAAAACTGAGAAACCAACACGTTTGACTACCTGTTCGTGGAGGTGTGCAGACCGGCCACCTGCAACCGTCGTGTCTGCACGATCCCGGCCACCATTCCTTTCGAAAACGATCCCTATAGACTCGTCTCAACCCCTAGATCATCATCCTGGTCACAAGATCGATTGTAGTACGTTAAAACCCATCCTGCCATTTTTACCCGAAAACAGACTCACGGGTTCGAGGCTTACCTCGCCGCCGTGGCTCCCGCCGTGGCCACCAGCATGCCCAGTTCGACTCCAGGAACATCCTACGTCCATTTAAAACGATCAAAACCAGCCCAAAACGACTTCCAAATTCTAAGTTTTGGACCTCCCCTGTTTTTCCTTTCCACCGTGTCCGCTGCCGTCTCCCGTCGTCTCCCGTCGTTCCTCAGGTGCCCAAATCTCCCACTGGACTTAGTCTAGTAATGGTGTAGGTTTAGTTGGTGCGGGTTGGATGGGTAGTGGATTTGGGGTGGTAGTCGTTCACAGTGAAATGAGAAATGAGAGAGGGAGATTAACTGATCAAATTAATTAAGGAAGGGATGAGATGAGATGGACGGTCCAGATGCAATCTGGGAGTGAGATGGAGGGCTGAGATTAAAAGAGGGGATAAATTGTATTTTAACCCATTAATGGAAGCATGATCCAGATTTAGCGCCCCAAATCAAGGGATGAGTGACACTTGTCACTCATCCAAGGGTTCAGATTCAACAATCACTATTCATTATTTTATTATTATTTTAATCCCGGTTCGTTCGGTAAACCGAGCCCGATTCGTTGACCATAACTTCGTCGTCGTAACTCCGATTTCGGCATGCCGCCTGTCGTTGGATTCGTATCGACGATACCTACGTAACGGTCCTTGGCCCTCGTCCATCGGACCTCCCGGTCAAAAAGTCAACATTTAACCCCTATTACTCGAAATTACCAAAATACCCCTCAACTTCCGAACATCTTAACTTTCTCTACGAATGTCGGAATCGAACGTGCCACCTGTCTATGAACTCGTGACGTCCCGAACTACGTCACGGTCATCGGTCAAAGTCCGTTTGACCACCCGATCAAAAAGTCAACATTTTGCCCACGACCAGGGGCAAAACGGTCATTATGCACAATTTGTCCGATTCCGCCCTACTAACCACCGTTCAACCTCACTAAACGAGATTAGTGACTAAACTAATCCCGGAATTCGGGACGGGTCGTTACAGAAATGGTCTCCCTATTTATAGAGGGAGTGCCAAAATTCAAATAATTAAATACAAAAATAAAATAATAAAATACAAAAATAAAATATAAAAATGAAATGATGAATAATGATGATTAATGATGATTTTGGGGTTAATTTTTGCAAGAAATGTGCTGTAAAAGCTGCAAATGGGAGCAGGTTTGGGGCGTCAGTAGGTAGCAGCTGAGGTGGGGGTAGGCACAGCGGCATGTCATGGCTGAAAAAGGGCTGAGTTGTCGCGCATTTGGCATTGAAAAGGAAGACTGAGCCTCGGTAGAGAGTGATTGAACGGAGTGGGTTGGAGTTGGTGGCAGGCGGCTGACAGGCGCATCAAGTATTTAGCCGGTGTGCGCTGACTTGGAGTAGGTAGGTTCGGCATGGTTGTGCAGTAGGCAGGTAGCCTCAGCGCCTGACGCTCTGATAGGGTATGGATTATTGGTGCACGAGCGCCGAACTGGACAAGCATCGTTCGGGAGGCGCGCTCCGAGCTGGTCGCTGGGCTCTAGCATTTGTCAGTGAATGGGCTAGGGCTGGATTCGCGCGATGAGCTGGGCTGTTTTCGTGGGCTTGGCTTCTGGGCTTTAGCAAATTGGATTGAAGGCTGGGCTGAGAGATGATTTCAGTAGCTTGATAACGCCCAAACTACGTATTAAATTAAATACGTAATTCGAATATTATGCAATTTAAACCCTTTTTGTGTAGATGTAGTATTGGTAAATAAGGATCGTTCTTAACCAGGGAAATTAGGGAATATTAATAATATGTTAGTTAAAAAGAATAATAAATAATCAAAGAATAATGAATTAAATAATTAAATAATTAAATAATAAAGAATTAAAGAATTAAAGAATAAATGAATTAAAGAATAAAAGAATTAATGAATTAATGAAATAAAGAATAAAAGAATAAAAGAATAAAGAATTAAATGGAGGGTTTGAGAAGATTGTAATCATAGGATAAAGAAAATAAGTAAAAATAACTAAGAACTTAATTCTACTTCTACTTTAACTTTTGTGCAAGTGAACTTTCTTCAAACACATATTTTTACCAACACTCTAACATTATACTCATATTGAACCAATCACGAAATCCTACCTTAATCATCTCAAATACATGCATACATTTTTCAATATTATAAATGCACTGAACAACGGTCATGCACACTTATAATACGATTCACCTAACGTTATTGATTTCAATGTGTGTCAAACATTTAAATCTCTTCAATTTTCTACTAAGTGCACCGAACAGCGGTCATAAACACTTAGCGTAGAATTGAAGTTTAAGCACTAAAACATATGAAGTAAAAGAAATTCAAGAAGTAAAACACATGGAGATTGCATTCTTACTTACAAATATTAGAAAAAAAAATATCAACACATATATTGAATTATAAGTAAAACCAAAACAATAACAAGAATTTAAGTAAAGGAAATAAAGTTACACTTTCGGAACCCAAGAACAGCTTGTGATTTCGAAAGTGGATGGAAACAATGGAATGTTATTCATAAGGAACACCGAACAACGGCTAGAACCTTATGAAGATGGAGGATAAAACATAAGAATGCGGACTTAAATTCTAAAATTATTTCAGAAATACTTGGCCTAGGTATTTCTTAAGGAAAGCATAAAAATGTGTTTAAGAGATCTCAAAGAAAAATCACAAGAACAAAGTAAAGAAGAAATGAAATTAAGAAATAACATAAATTAAGAACAAGAATTAAAAGAAAGCTAATTAAATAAAAAATCTACAACAAGTTAAAATGGTCCCCAAAAATAAAGAACAAAAAGAAAGAAGATGAACTAAAATAAGAGAAGAATTAGAGAGAAATATTAGAACCTAGCTACTAAAAGAGAAATAAAATGGGACAAAATGGGGACTCTTAAACAAGTGAAATGCACCCCTATTTATAGGGAGAAAAAACTACTAAAAATAAAATAAAGTAAATAAAAATTACAATAAAAAATAAATAAATGTGAAATGATGAATAATGATGAAATTAGGGATGGGTTGTCGCTGGAAAATCAGAAAAGAAACTGAAAAACTGCTGCAAAGGGAGCAGTTGAAGGGTTGGTTTGCAATTCGAGCCTATTATCAATGATCTTAAACCCTAAAAACCCATCTTTATTATCAATGATCTACCTGAAGCATAATAAAACACACAACTACATCAAATCAATTAACTTTCCCCACAATTCGAGCTTTCAAAACATTAAGGCCACAAATAACACCCAGTAACCCACACTCGCCAACCAAATCCCAAAATTTAACTTCAAAAATGTGTCGTATAAAAGCCAAAGCTACTCCTCAAGCTAAATCAAAAAAGTAGGCTTGAACTCTACCATTCGTACCTGAGATACAATCGAGCTTGAAGATCAAAAACCAGAAGTTGCAGTTGCTGTTCCTGTAACCAAAAAAAAAACTAAGCGAAGAAGATATGAGAGAGATGGTGATCAGTGAAGCTTGAGCACAAATGAAACCCCTAATTTTGTTTTTGTAGTTGAAACAGGGGCAGAGGGTTTTGGATTTGGATTTGGAAGGTTTTCCCTCCAAAGGCGTAGTGGAAAAGAAAGGGAAAATGCAGAGGGATCAAAAATTTTATTTGTTTGAACAAGAATTCGGAGTAGTTGTGGATGGAAACCTGAAAGGTGAGTGAAGGTGATTCGGCTGCTGTGCTTGGGAAAGTAGGGAGAGACTAAGAGAAGGCGGAGAGGGAAGGAGATACTTTAATTAGGGAGAAACTTAGATAGATTCAGGGAGATGCTTCGACATCGACTTAGAGACTTATGGAAATGCTTCGACTTAGAAACTTAGGGAGATACCTCAACTTAGAGACTTAGGGAGAAACTTCAATTAGGGTTAACTCCAGCGAACAGGGAAGGAGATAAATCATGCTCTATGCCCGCGAGAGTCTCACGACTTTCTCGTTTCTTTTCTTTTTTAATTTGTCACAATTGTTTTCCCTCTAATGCTAAAAGGGCGGAAGCCAAACTCTTCCCGCTTGTTAAATTTTTTTTCTTTTCTATATATTCCCTATGTTCACCGCCCAGGGACTGCCTGCGCGAGCTTGCTTATAGAAAGAAGATAGGTCGGTCGGCCGCCTAACAGATGATGAGATTCCGATCAGTTTCAAGTAACAGCAGTTTCTTATCATACACTTATTCTTTGAATGAATGGTCTCCCGCACTGCTCAAGTAAGTGTGCGACTCCGTATGAGGACTAGTAGATGATAATGATAAAGGGCGTCGGAAGCTATCCAAGGGTTACTGATCATATGGTTTCGATCTAAGGTCCGTTGCTTCGGCATGGGTGTCGGAAACTCTACGTTTTGTGACGAATTACACAAGAATATGTAACGCCCATTTTATTCAAGAGTTTACAAATTCAAAATTGCCAAATAGCAATAAATTATTTGTGACGTATTTAGTCTTTTCTCAAATTGATTATATATAATTTTACTTAAAAGTGATGACTCAAAAAATTCCTCACAAATTATTACTAAATGTGAGGAATTTATGGGAGTCGCATATCCATTTTTTCTTGTAGTGTGTCTCGTAGATACCGGATGAACATTAGGTGACAATAGATCTCCTTTCATGTCAACTAGTCATTATTGACATTTGTCAAAGGATCGTACCAAAGGTGCTGATCCATACGTGTCGTGTGAGACTACCGAGTGGCCATGTCATAGGCTTGTTGTAAGGGTGCTTATGGGCATTTCCTGACAAGTGACTTGTGAGCCTGCCGATTGGCTGCATGCTGATAGCCTAGCAACAGATCACACGTCTTTGGTGTTGCTGATCGTGTTGAGTTTTGTTGGTCGATATGGTATCATTACTCATAAAACGTGCATGTTTACTATTTTGATAGCTTTCAATTTTGTTTTTACAAAGTTGAGGGATTAAAGTATGTTTTAAACTTGTGGTTTTTTCCCTGAAGTACTTGTAAGGTCCACTTACCCTTCTGCTTTGTATCTGACAGGACCCATCCCAATCCCCTCGGGATTAGTGCGGGATAACCCTGCTTGACACGAAGTGTCAGACAAGGGATATTTCCGACCTTTGCCCTCCCGGGCTATCAGAGTACGCCAGGATCCGGAGGAGGCAAGTGATCTCTCGTTCTCTGCTACAGTCCACATCCGATGTCAACCTGAAGGGCAGTCAAAACATTAAAAACTGTGAGTGGACAAAACAAAAGTTTATAAAAACATTTCATAAGACATTTGTACCCTCCACTAAAAAGCATGCATGCATTCGAAAACCATTTATCCAAAAAAAAACCATATGTGGGACTAAGCCCAAAGCAGATATAAACCAAGGTCGAAAGAACCACAATGAAAACGACCATACGGGCCGCTGCCCAAATCCATAAGGGACTCGGCCCCAAACCATAAAGAAACCAAGTATACGAGCCACTGCTCAAATCCTGTGCACACCTGTGCACACCACATATCATATATCATATATCATATATATACATATAAGTCACACAACCAATCCTGTCACGGTATCCAAAGCTACGCGCGTGCTACCCGGGTCTCAATCCGAGTCTTCTCAAAGTCAAGGTCAATGTCCGCAGACCACTGATCCTACTCGAGGTAATAGTAACCATAGCCTTCCTGAGAGTAAGGAACCCAACTGGGGGGTGACTACACTCAGTCGGTGCTCCGTGACTACTCCGGGGTCCACCCAGGCCAACGACCCTCCCCGGAGGAGATAGTAGAACATGTAAAGGAAGGTAGATGGACATATATATACATAACATAAACATTCATGTCCGGTTCCCCCCTGAACCGTCATGGTCCATAATATCCATAATCAGGTAACATGCCGGTTCCCATAAACCGTCATGTACCGTAATAACATAATCGAGGTAACATGCCGGTTCCCATAAACCGTCATGTACCGTAATAACATAACCAGGGTTCATGCCGGTCCCCATAAACCGTCAAGAACCAGAATGACCTTACAAAGGTTCATGCCGGTTCCCATAAACCGTCATGAATCACAATGACCTTTCCAGAGTTCATGCCGGTTCCCGTAAACCGTCATGAACTTGGAAATCCATCTAGGGTCCCTAACCCAAAATCATCAGTGTATAACAACTGGGTCTCGTGCCCGAACATATGACTCAACTGGGCACCGTGCCCGATATCTATGGGTCAGTCATGACTCCGATCATAGTGATGCGTGCAACCATCCATCCAGGACCGCCCCCAATCCTGGTATGTCGCCTTGAACGTATCAACCGACGCGACCACCACAAGATCATGGTGCACTCATCACCGATCGATATCCTGAACCGTCAGCACTCCGAAGTCGAGCCTCCCCAGGCTGTTCGACCACGAATCATGCATCGTGACCTCTCCGGAAGGAACACATCCCAATCCGGAGGCGAGCGTCGTATCGTCGATCGCCGTGCACATAGCACCCGTCGCGACCACGATTTAGACCCGAAGGTCGTAAATAGTGTCATATGCCCGAGACCAAACCAAATGGGTCTCATACCCGAGTTTATCCTTTTAGAAATCCAAAACCTTTTCATTAAAACCAATAAAGAAATACAGACCCGTATAAGCACCGTATAAGGCTGAAACCTCGAAATACGTACTTATACGTAACCACATACAAATGCACCCATGGCATCATCAAACAAGTAATAAAACATATAATAAACATTTATGCATGCACCAATTTAGAAAACAAGGTCCACTCACAGACCGTCCGAGCTGCCGCCTCGATTTGTGTGCCATACGGCTCCCCGAGCCGATCACCGTCACCGGGACACCCAAACTTGTCCAAATTGTAATAGAAGGTTACTAACTACTTAATTAACCTCCCACTTAAGCCCCGTAATTTTTCCGTATTTTTAACTATTTTTAATCCCGAACCTAAACCTTCCGATGCCCCGAAACATATCGAGACGGTATCCGATTGACACGAAACCAGTCCCAAAATGTTCGTTACATCGAATAGAAGATTTCGTATGTTAGAACCTTCCCCAGATTCCCTACCACGCGCCCTCACATGCCGCCTGAAGTGGCTGCGCGTGGGCTTCACGCGCCAGCTACAGTACCTGCTGACGTCAGCATGACGTCATCTGACAGCTGTCAGGTCTGACATGTCAGACTCTGACAGGTGCCACGTGTCATGCTCCCATTGGTCCACGTCACTGTGCTGTCAGTGCCATGTGGCAGTCTGACATGTGCCACGTGTCATCACGGCACTGGTCCACGTCAGTGACACGTGTCAGCCCCTGATTGGGCGACGTCACTAACATGTCAGTGCTGACTGTGCACTGACATGTGACACGTGTCGTACTCCTATTGGCCCATTTTCTGACATGTCAGCTGACATTGTCAGATCTGACAATGCTGACGTCATCCCTGACATGATGATGTCAGCAGGATGACGTCACCTGTCATCCCCTACATCGGTCAGACTGGTCCGGTCCGATTTTTCCAGCAACTTGGACCGGCGTAACCGGTCCAGGTCTCCTTCTCCCTCATTTTTGGTCTGTTTGCTTCCATTCCAATTCCTAAATTCCTATTTCTTCATTTCCTATCTAACCCAATTAATAAAACTACCTAAAATCTTCGAAATCCGACCGGTTCAATTTTGAACCTTACGGTTCAATTTTCCCGAAACCTCCCAGGGCTTCCCCGACGTCCAACCACCACCAAAACCTCTCTAACAACTCCCTAGCAACCTATTTAACTCAAACCAATCGTCCAAATCGACCCATAACAACTAGAAATCGAAAATGGATTAAACTGGCAAAACCGATTACCTCGTTCGGGTTTTCTCCTCCGCTGCCCACGGCGGCTCTGCCTGGCCAGCCACCACGTCCAGCCGGTCCTCTCCATCTCTCTGCCCTCTCAGTTATGCTCACAGGTCAAGGGTTTGGATTTTTGGGTGAGAAATGGGATCGGGTTTGTGTTTGGGAACAAAGAAAATGGACGATGCACGGGGATGGGTTTTGGTGCATGAATGGGTGAGGTTGGCCAGTGGATGGGTGACAAGTGTCACTCATCCATTGGTTGCTGAAATGTAACTGGGCCCACAAAAGATAAAACTTACTTTTTGTCTCGTAGAACGTGTCACCGGGAATAGTATCCCGAAACTTTCGTGAACCGTAACTTCGCCGTCGAACGTCCAAATTCGACGTGCCGCCTGTCTATGAACTCGTGACGTCACGAACTACGTCATGGTCATCGGTCAAAGTCCATTTGACCGCCCGATTGAAAAGTCAATGTTTTGCCACCATTAGGGGCAAAACAGTCATTTCGCATCGTTCGTCCGATTTCGCCCAACTAATCACGGATTAGCCTCACTAATCGTGATTAGTCACTAATCTAATCCTGGAATTTGGGACGGGTCGTTACAGTATCCCTGAGGTCCTGGTGATACTTCATGCATTTTGAAGAGTTTACAGTTGCTGCTCCAATATTCACACCGGCAGTTTGGGTTTGACGCAGCGAAAATCTAGTAACTCAAGTAGTTACATGAACTCTATAATCATCAAAATAGTGTAGTATGCGATGTACTTCTGCTGCCATATGAAATGTTAATTGATTTTTACTAATTACATTTCACACGGCCTTTTTAAACACACCATCCTAACTCTTTGGCTTTCGTTATCTAGACATCACTGTTTGGATGTCGACCGACACACCTCAATTTTTATATCCTGGTAGACTTTTCGGGTCGAGGTGTGTCATTGTGGTGACTTGTCCTGGATTAGCGGGATTAATTAAGAATTAATGACAGATTAGCGAGACTAATCGGGGATTAGACGATGATTAACGGACGTTCGGGCGAAATGACGATTTTGCCCTTGGAATGGGCGAATCGTTGACTTTTCATTCAGACAGTCAAATAGACTTTGGCCGATGACTGTGACGTATTTTGGGACGTCACAAGTTCATAGATAGGTGGCACGCTCGATTTCGACATTCAAGGAAGAAGTTATGATTTTCGGAAGTTCGGGGGCATTTTGGTAATTTGGTTGAATAGGAGAAAATAGTTGACTTTTGACCCCGGAGGTCCAATGGCCAAGGGCCGTTACATAGATCGGGATGATACGAATCCGTAGACAGGCGACACGTCGAATTCGGAGGTTCGACGGAGAAGTTACTATTCATGGAAGCTCGAGGGAACTATTGCATGTTTTACGAGACGGCTTAAGTTTTGTCTTTAGTGTGGGGCCCATATATTTTGGGGCAGGCCAATGGATGAATGACACTTGTCATACATCCATTGCCCACCCATTTTCATTCATGCATATCATCTTCATTCTTTGTTCGTGCATACCAAACCCAAACACGAACTCGATCTCACCATTTCAAACCAATCCAAACCCTTACCCCAGATGATCATGCTTGAGAGACTAGAGGATGAAGTGAGGACCAGAGGATGATGATGGCTAGCAGGAGGCAGCTCCGCCATGGACGGCGGTGGGGAAAACCGTGCAAGGAACTCGGTTTTGCACATTTCCTTCCATTTTTAATTTGTGACGTTATGGATCGTTTTAGTCGATTAGAATGGGCTTAATGAGTTGTTAGGGAAGTAATAGGATAGTTTTGGATGAGATTTCATGGATGTGAAGCCTTGGGAGAAATCTGGGTTTTGTTGAACCGTGGAAGAAAATTGAACTCGTGGGTTTTTAGGGGTTTTAAGTAGATTTGGTTGCACAAACTAGTTCCTAGGATCAAATTAGGAAGTTTAGGATTGAAAAGGAGAAGATTGGACGAAAATTTAAGAAAGGGGAGCCCTGTACCGGTCACGCTGGTCTAATTACAGGCCCTGAACCGAACCGGCTGGTCTGGAGGTTGAAGAAGGAGCACTATTCCCGGCACATGAGGCCCACGCGCAGGGCATTCTTGGGGCGCGTGCGGGCGCGTGGTGAGGTTTTTGGGGATGTGTTCAACATATGAAATCATCCTTTCGATGTAATGAACATTTTGGGACTGGTTTCGTGTCAATCGAACATCGTTTCGATATAGTTCGGGACATCCGAAGGTTTAGGAGCGCATTTAAAAATAGTTAGAAATTTCGAAAAATTACGGGGCTTTAGTGAGGGGTTATTTAAGTAGTTAATAAACTTTTGCTACGATTTGGACAGGTTCGGGAATCCCGGAGGCGACGATTGGCCCAGGAGAGGTTTATGTCACGCATATCGAGAAGCCTCTTCGGACGGTCTGTGAGTGGACCTTTCTTTCGAAATTGATGCATGCATAAATATTTTATAAGTGTTTTAATATATGGTTTGTGATGCCATGAGTGCATTTGATTGTGGTAGCTTAGGATCGACATATTTGCACGTTTTTCGAGATTTTCAGCTTTATGTCGTACCTTTGTGTACTGCGTTTTCAATGATGAATGGATTTTGAATTTGGAAATATGAAATCGGGCACGAGACCCATTTGGTTTACGAACTCTCGGACTTGAAGTCCACTTGATTTGACGGGGAATCGGACCGAGGGTCCATTTGAGTATACGATCAGGCCGAGGACCCCGTTGGTTTACGAATCCGGGCTTGAGGCCCAGTTAGTTGTAATCTCAGGCTTAAGACCTCTTTGACTGTAGTATCGGGCTTAAGGCCCCGTTGGTTGTGAAATCGGGCTTATGGCCCCGTTGATTTGTGGTTTCGGGCTCGTGATATCAGGCTAGAGGCCCAGTTGATTGTAACATCGGGCTTGAGTCCCAGTTCGGTTTATGAAATGAGAATTCGGGCATGAGACCCTGTTGAACTGTGGATTTAGGCTGAGGCCTGTGAAATGGATTTGAATCGGATTCGAGGAATCCTATTGAGATGAATCGGGTATGAGACCCAGTTGAGAAATGTTTTGAGAAAGAAAGTATTTGGAAAATGTATATGAACCCTCCATATGATTATATGGTCTCCTCCAGACGTCGACCTGGAGAGTCACGATCCACAGACCAGAGTGGGTATCCCCATAGGGATCCCGTTCCAGGAGTGGGAGATATGAGTTATGATGTGGTCCCGGACCAGATTCCGGAGAGATGTTCAGACTAGATCCAGAGATAGAGCTCGGACTAGATCCAGAGATTGAGCCTCCCAGATGGAGAATTCCTAGGAGAAGACTCAGAGTGAGACCCCGAGTAGTGTGCACACTAGTATAGAGATGATATCGTGACATATATCGGGGATGTGTTCCCTAGGGGTTGTGTGCCCTAGTTGGCATCTTCTCGGAAGTGCCGTGGATGGGTTATACGTATGTCGATACGTATGAGGTTTTACAGAAAGTGATTTGGGGGCGGAGACCCTGTGTTCCATGTTTTATGAAAGTGATTTGGGGCGTAGACCCCGTATTTGATATTTTGGAAAGTGGTTTGGGGCAGAGACCCCGTATTCTGGGTTTTGGTATTTCACTGAGAACAGATTTGGGCAGAGTCCCACTTATGTTGATTTGGGCTGAGTTCTCATATGGTTTGTTTTACGGTTTTGGGCCAAGGCCCAATGGTGTTATAAATGGATTTATGGTTCATAACTGTTTGTGGGGACCGACATGAACCCTTGAAAGGTTTTTATCGGTCATGACGGTTTATGGGGACCGGACATGAACCCTTGAAAGGTTTTGAGAATATTTACAAATGGTTTTATGAATGTTTTGATAAATGGTTTTTCAATGCATGCATATGTTTTTATTGAAGGGCATAAAGGTCTTTTATGAAATGGTTTTTATTAAAATATTATTTTGTCCACTCACGAATTTTGATGTTTTAATGCCCTTCAGGTTGATCGCGGATGCGGGCTGTAGTAGAGACGAGACATCACATTCCTCCTTCTACGATCCTGGCGTACTCTGGAAGCCCGTTGAGGGCTATAGACGGAATTTTCCCTGGTCTGACACTTCGTGTCAGACGAGATCAGGCGCGTCCCATGTTAATCCCGGGGGATTTGGGACGGGTCCTGACAGTCTTGTTATGGGTTAGAGAAGAATTTTTTTAATTTCTCTACTTTGAGTTTGGTTTTTCTATAGTAAGGTTAATGTGAACTCTCATAATCTAAGATTAGAGTTTTGAAGTTCAAATATTTTTTTTCCAATATTTTGAGTTTGAATTTTGGAGGCGTATGGTTCATATGACATCTTGTGCTTGATATTAAAGATTCGAGAAAGAACTTTGAATTTTTTTTTTCATTTTGAGTTTGTTTTTTCTTTGGTAACGTTGGTATGAACTCTCACAATTTAAGATTAGAGTTTCGAAGTTCAAATATTTTTTTTCTCAATATTTTAAGTTTGAATTTTGGAGGCGTGTGGTTCATATGACCTCTTGTGCTTGATATTAAAGATTCAAGAAAGAACTTTGAATTTTTTTTTTCGTTTTGAGTTTGGTTTTTCTATAGTAAGGTTAGTAAGGTTGATGCGAACTCTTTCGAAGTTCAAATTTCTTTCTAAAAATTTGAGTTTTGGATTTAGAATTGTAAGATTCATATGAACTCTAGAGTTTGATATAAAAGATTGGAGAAAAAAAATTTGAATCTTTTTAGTCTTGTGTTCCGTCTTTCCATAGTAATTTATTATCAACTCTAACAATATGATTTGTGTTTTAGAGTAAAATTATTATTTTTCTCAAAATATTTCTCAAAATATGAGACTGTTTCAAAATTCATTATATAAGCTACAATATGAAACATTAAATTCATTTAAACCTCAAAATCCAAAAACTTCAAAAGGAAAGTTTGTAAAAAAAAAATTGAATTTGGAAATCTCAATTTTATATTATGATAGTTCACGTCAACTTTACCACAGAAAAACCAAACTAAAAATAGATAAAATTCAAAACTCTTTAACCTACCTGTAATATAAATGATATATAGAGTTCATATATATGAAACTTATAAATCTAAAATTCAAAATCACAAAGAAATTTAAATCCAAATCTTATATTGTTAGAAGTGTTCACATCAATCTTACCATAACAAAACCAAATTCATAAGTAATTAATTCAAACTTCTTTCTTTAACTGATAATATCTAACGATAGAGTTCATATGAACTTAATAATATTCCAAAAATGAAACCTCAAAATTTTGATAAAATAAAATTGTACCTTACCATAGAAAAACAAACCC
This sequence comes from Prinsepia uniflora, assembly GCA_032719365.1. Lineage (NCBI taxonomy): Eukaryota > Viridiplantae > Streptophyta > Magnoliopsida > Rosales > Rosaceae > Prinsepia > Prinsepia uniflora. The sequence continues at coordinate 73,609,066 of CM064862.1, forward strand.
TAATTTCATATTGTGATCATTCATATCGATCTTTTTGTAGAAAAAGCAAAACTCAAAATAGAGATAATTTAATTTCTTTTTCTCCAATCCGTAATATCAAAAGACTAGAGTTCATTGAAACCTTATAAAGCCAAAAACCAAAATCGAAATTTTGGGAAAAAAAAATTAACTTCGAAATTCCAATCTCATATTGTTCGAGTGATCACATCAATCTTACCATAATATAGATAATTATATAGTTATAAGTTTGAGTAATGTGTATTGTATTTGTATTACCATATGTGTTAGCATAAATTAGAAATAGATTCAATTTAAAATGTTTTTGGCACTCTAATTTGGACTTGACCAGACGGTTTGAAAATTTAAACTATTATGTTATTAAAGGTCTAGTTTTAGATTTTCATATCGTTGGAATCCAAGCCAAACTGTTCGTTTTTATTTATTTATATAATTTATTAGTTAATATTTTTCACCCTTTAATTTAATAGTGTAAGTGTTTATCAGGGACTATACCTCACTAATTTTTTTACTCATCTTGTGCTAGTTTCAAATTTAATTTATATAATAAACATAACTTGACATCTTGGAAGTTAAAAATGTTGGAACTTTTAGTTGTTGACAATTTTTTATTTGTAAATGTATATGAATGAAATCTTGATGAATATGATGTGGAATTTTGAAGTAGATGAATTTTGTTGACATGAATATTGGAATTGTTGAATTGTTGATGTTTTGGAGGAGTCTTTTTTGTGAATAAATTACATGAAAATTTTATATTTAAATTGTCCAAACCGATCAAAACCAAATTTTTATCAATGGTTTGGACTTGAACCGTTTCAATTCTATTTTCTCCCTTAAAATACAAACCACGCCAATTGTTAAAATTTAATTTAACAGTTTTAATTTGATTTTAAGTGATATCCGTATTGATTTAAATTATGTCTACTTCTATATGTATGTGTCCATCTTTTTCATCCTATCACTAGAGTTTTGTTTTATATGATCATGTTTTTATCACTTGATTAGTATAACTAGTTTGTACTAATAGCAAGTAAACTAGTCGAAGTTAAAATTAAATTTACAAGTTTCATGTAAGATTACAGAAAAATTACTGCATACCATACGCCCACTTATATCTTGTTGGATTCCTCAATACAATGAGTTTTATAATAAATTATAGTCCTATAATAAAAGAGATTCGATGCTATATATAGTAGATTCTAATTCTTTCTTTAAAATATGTAGTGATTATTTAGCAGTGACGCAATTTTGACGTCCAGTGATGCAATTATCTTTTGTTTTCCCGAAGTCTTAGATTATCCACCTCCTATGAAACCCTAGCCAATGATAGCCAACGGCAAGTGTGTCTATGAGAAGTGAGACAAACGAAATGGATGAGCTTCTCTCCTTACTTAGATGGCTTTGCTTGGAAAACGTTGTGCCATAAAAAGGCCTTACTATTTCGCATGTCATAATTAATAATCTTCAATGGTGGCTTTCATCCTTTAATTATTTTTGCTCTTTTGATGAGAAATCAGTTTCCACTTTCTCTTTTCCTTTTTCAAAAGTAGTTTAGCCATTTTCCAATTTTAGAGAAAGAGAGACAACATATAATCGGATTCATGTTGTTTTAGAAGTTAGCTGACGAAATATATTCTTTTACTATTAATTGAGTTTGAAAATATATATTAATTCTCATGTATTATTTCCGAAAGTTGAATTCAAAATTCTATATATATAGCACAATAAGGAAAAAAAGTATTTTAAAGTTGGAGTTTGTTATCACTGATCACCCTCTCGATATATAAATTGTTCAAACTTGGAAAAGTCTTCTCGATCCATACACAGAGTAAAAAGAGACAAAGGGGATTAAGGTTGAAATCCGAAATCTAATGCCTATTTAGTCATTTTTAATCAAGAGAATAAACTGACAGATTTTTTGTATGAGTTGTGAATTACCTTCAAAGTGAAGTGAGCCCTTCAATTTATAAAGAAGGCTCATGAGTCCTTGAGCATTTTGATTGGTTGAGAGATTTTATAATTAATAAATAATATTTTTTAAGAAAAGATATTATTTGTAGTTGTCTTTTAACAATAAATCATTCTTAAGGGGAATATTATTTTTTTGATAAAAAAGGAGAATATTATTTTATTATTGGGCAAAAATTCGATAACAAAATAACGGATAAATCCATTATCTAATGTGTGGACTTTAAACGCTACTAATGTCATTATCATAAGTAATTTGAACATTATATAAATTATGAGCTATATAGTTGCTTCAAAATTTTTAAGTGATTTATGGTTCACACACCCAACTCAAGTTAAGATTTTATAAATTTGTAAGCATAAAAAATGAAAAACCATCCCGACTCGACTGATACAGCTTCCCGGCCTACGTAAATTATAAGTGCTAAATACTCCTTTTTCTTCAATAAAATAAGTAATTCGGGAAAAAGCCACCATGTTCACTTTGTAATATATAAATTTCCCTCGATTAGTTGAATAAATATTGTACTTTTGATCAATAAGAAGAAAATCATCCTATTAAGGATCCATAAACGGTTTACACAAAAAAGAAAAGGATCGATGAATAAATGGTCAATTTACGTTTGATTATTTCCTCCTTGATTCATGGACAATTTTCAGAATTATTATAAACCCGGCCATATCCTTGAATCCTCGATCACCCACCCATTACCATTTACCAATCCCAAAAGGCAGTCAATTATATAATATATATATTCTTGAGTCCTGAGATGATTAGTCACAAGATGATAACTAATTATTTAATTTGTCTCTTAATTTAAATTATGGTATGGTGATGAATGATAAGGAATTAAATGAACCACTTTGGTGGGTCTTCTGTGGTTGAGTAGCTGCCAATTCAGTTCTGCAATAAACACCTGAAATTATGAAATTAGGCTAATTGGCGAACCCAAGGCCCCATTACTTATAATGCGACACCATTTTTTTTTCTTTGTTAGTGAAGATAAACTTGTTTATTCGTCTTAACTAAGCAAATAAGAAAAAAAATAGTTTCTAGCTAGCTAGTCTTTAAGGTTTTGCATGTTTTACTAAGTACGAAATTCCACCTTTATTGCAGGCTTGTATTTATTGAAGTGGAATTCAGAGGCAGGTGTACAAAGCCATTATATATTGTATATCGTAAATGGTGATCGGAAGCAATGGGCAAAATATTAAGAAAAAACGAAACATATATGAAAGGTTTATTGTGCTAGCTATTTTGTATTTGATTTGAGGGAATTAACCTAACAAATATATAAAATGAGAATTTGGGGTGTACTAGTGTTTTCTTTCTTTATTTGTTATATATATATATACGTATATAAGTAGAATTTGACAAACAAACAACAAATAGTACAAATCAAAGAATTTGATGGAAATATATGGTTAAACAAAATACTGAGATGGGTTTTTAAGATTATAAGTAAAGGTACATAATGTATAAATAACTTTTATGTTGAAAACAAAATAGAGAAGGGGTGATTTCATCACCAATTGAATGTGGTATACTAAAAAAACCTCACCTCTTGGGACTGGGAAAAAATGTTACTTTCTGTTTTCTCTCCTTTTAGTCTTAAAAAAAGAAAGCAAATTAAGATATTCTTCACCTCTCTTTTCAACCTTTTTTTTTTTTTTTCTTTTGTGTTAGTAATAAGAGTGCATTGTGGTGATTTTATGGTCTAAACTATGTTCAGATTTAAGTTCTCCATCATTAGTATTGACAGGACCCATCCCAATCCCCCCGGGATTAGTGCGGGATGACCCTGCTCCCGTCTGACACGAAGTGTCAGACAAGGGATATTTTCGTCCTTTGCCCTCCCGGGCTATCAGAGTACGCCAGGATCCGGAGGAGGTATGTGATATCTCGGTCTCTGCTACAGTCCACATCCGATGTCAACCTGAAGGGCAGTCAAAACATTAAAAACTGTGAGTGGACAAAACAAGAGTTTATAAAAACATTTAATAAGGAAGACATTTGTACCCTCCACTAAAAAGCATGCATGCATTCGAAAACCATTTATCCAAAACAACCATATGTGGGACTAAGCCCAAAGCAGATATAACTAAGGTCGAAAGGACCACAATGAAAACGACCATGCGGGCCACTGCCCAAATCCTGTGCACACCTGTACACACCACATATCATATATCATATATCCATCACATACATATATATAAGTCACACAACCAATCCTGTCACGGTATCTAAAGCCACGCGCGTGCTACCCGGGTCTCAATCCGAGTCATCTCAAAGTCAAGATCAATGTCCGCAGACCACTGACCCTACCCGAGGTAATAGTAACCATAGCCTTCCTGAGAGTAAGGAACCCAACTGGGGGGTGACTCCACTCAGTCGGTGCTCCGTGACTACTCCGGGGTCCACCCAGGCCAACGACCCTCCCCGGAGGAGATAATAGAAGTAAAGGAAGGTAGACAAACATATATATACATAACATAAACATTCATGACCGGTTCCCCTAAACCGTCATGATCCATAATATCCATAATAAGGGTTCATGCCGGTTCCCATAAACCGTCATGAACCTGAGACTCCGTTTAAGGTTCCCTGACCTGAAATCATAAACTGTAAAGTGACGGGGTCTCGTACCCGAACATAGGACACCAACTGGGCACCGTGCCCGGAATCTGAGGTCATATGCCCAAGACAAAACCAAATGGGTCTCATACCCGAGTTTATCATTTTGAAATCCAAATTCAGTTCATTTAAATCAATAAAGAAATACAGACCCGTATAAGCACCGTATAAGGCCGAAACCTCGAAATACGTGCTTATACGTAACCACATACAAATGCACCCATGGCATCATCAAACAAGTAATAAAACATATAATAAACATTTATGCATGCACCAATTTAGAAAACAAGGTCCACTCACAGACCGTCCGAGCTGCCGCCTCGATTTGCGTGCCATACGGCTCCCCTAGCCGATCACCGTCACCGGGACTCCCAAACCTGTCCAAATCGTAATATAAGGTTACTAACTACTTAATTAACCTCCCACTAAAGCCCCGTAATTTTCCCGTATTTTTAACTATTTTTAATCCCGAACCTAAACCTTCCGATGCCCCGAAACACATCGAGACGGTGTCCGATTGACACGAAACCAGTCCCAAAATGTTCGTTACATCGAATAGAGGATTTCGTATGTTGGAACCTTCCCCAGATTCCCTGCCACGCGCCCTCACGCGCCGCATGAAGTGGCTGCGCGTGGGCTTCACGCGCCTGCTACAGTACCTGCTGACATCATCGCTGACGTCAGCATGACGTCATCTGAAAGCTGTCAGGTCTGACATGTCAGACTCTGACAGGTGCCACGTGTCATGCTCTCATTGGTCCACGTCACTGTGCTGTTAGTGCCACGTGGCAGTCTGACAGGTGCCACGTGTCATCACGGCACTGGTCCACGTCAGTGCCACGTGTCATCACGGCACTGGTCCACGTCAGTGCCACGTGTTAGCCCCTGATTGGGCCACGTCACTGACATGTCAGTGCTGACTGTGCACTGACATGTGACACGTGTCGGCTGATGAGTGGTCCACGTCACTTGACAACCTGACAGGTGCCACGTCATCATGCCACGTCACCACCTTCAACCGCTCGACGGGTCGACCCGAACCCTGCAACCGAGTCGCCGTGACCCGCGACTTGACCCGGCCGGTTCTCCGCCGTCCGACCACCAAAATGCTTCCCGTTTGTCCCATTTTCATCCTCTAATCCTAACCTAGGGTTCTACGACATTAAAATGGAAGGAAAACACCGAAAACCATACCTTCGTGCTTGGCCATGGCGGCCGTGCATTCCTCCGCCGTTCACGGCTGTTCCAGGCCGCTCTAACCTTCGAAAACATTCCCATTTCTCTCCTAGGTCCCCCAGAAGCACAACCCAATCATTAGTTCCAATTAAAACCTAACAAAAACAAAACTTGGATTTTTAAATATTTTCACCTCACGGGTCGAGCTCCTCCGCCGTGTCCTCCATCGTCCGTCGCCGTGACTCGCCGTCCCAGCCCCTCTGTCCTTCCCTCCCGTCACTCACGGTCACACCCAAGCAATGAATGGTGATGGGTGTGAGTGTTTCGGTTTTTGGAAGAAAATGGAGAAAATGGGGTTATGGGGTTTCGGGTGGTAAGGAAACAAAGAAGAATGATGGCTGATGAGAGGGAGATGGGATGGATGGTGTGGATTTAAGGATGAATTGAAATGGATGGCCAAGATTGAATGGTGGGTGGGTTTGGTTAAAAAAAATTAATTAAATAATATTATTTTATTATATAGATCCACATTTTGGGGGATCAAATCAATGGGATGAGTGACACTTGTCACTCATCCATGGGGCCCACCAAAATATCCACCCAATCAGATTTCGCCAAAACGTCCCCGTCTCGAAGTTCGTGCATAGTGAAATCGAACTTCCGTGACCCATAACTCTCCCGTTCGAAGTCCGATTTCAGTGTTCCGCCTGTCTATGGATTCGTATCGTCCTTATCTACGTAACGGTCTTCGGCCCTCGGCCATCGGACCTCCCGGTCAAAAAGTCAACTTTTGACCCCATTTAACCTAAATTACCAAAATGCCCCTAAACTTCCGAACGTCATAACTTCCTCCTCGAACGTCGGAATTGAACGTGCCACCTGTCTATGAACTCGTGACGTCACGAACTACGTCACGGTCATCGGTCAAAGTCCATTTGACCGCCCGATTAAAAAGTCAACGTTTTGCCACCATCAGGGGCAAAACGGTCATTTCGCACCGCTCGTCCGATTTCGCTCTACTAATCACGGATTAGCCTCACTAATCGTGATTAGTCACTAATCTAATCTAGGAATTTGGGACGGGTCGTTACAAGTATTTTGTTATTTTTTTCAAACCATACCCCTTACCCAAAATCTTCCTTTAAAATTTTTATGTCTTGCTAAATCTGGTTCTACCTTGTTGTTGGAGGAATTTGTCGCAATATCTCACATTGGTTTTAGTCGCAGTAGTTAGATTAGCACTTTTGGTCATTTATTCACTTTTATGCATAATTCGATCGCTAAGATCAAGTCTTACAAAGATCCACTATGCTCTACATGTGCTTGAAAACTGTGATAGGTTTGATAACAGTGACTGTTTCTTTTAGTGGAGGCAATGTTAGGGTTTTAGCTGTTTTGGGCTTTGTGGCCTTAGTTTGTAATTTTGCATAATTTTAGTAGTATAGATTTGTTAGTTAGATAGTGCGGTGTTAGTATATATGATTTTATTAGCGTTAATATTGTCGTATTGACTTGTAAGTTTTATTGTTATAACTTGATTTTGATGATATGATACACCTTTGCATAATAATAATAATAATAATAATAATAATAATACTAATAATAATAATAATAATAATAATAATAATAATAATAATTGTTGATGTACAAAATGTGCCAACTTAGGGAGCGAATGCTGCTCTACCACGTGCCCTGTGTAGACCTGAAAAGGAAGGAAGTTGGTCGGTCGATCAGAGTATAGGTACCGGTGTGGTACTAGCCCAAAGGTACTCCGACGCCCAAGTCAGTAGTCGGTCTAAGGTGTAGAGTGAGTGGTAGAATGTATACTGTAAAAGTAGTTGTGAACAGTAAAAATGCTTAGTTACCTTTGTACGACAAATGAACCTCTTTTGTATGGGTGTGGTGAATATAATAATTGTATTATCCCGATGTGGGACAAATGTCAATTACTGTGGGACTGACACGTGGAAGTGCTATCCAGACCCGACTAGGATTTGTTCGCATGAGTGGGCCTGGACCCCTTGGGCTTGTGCTAGGCGGCAGTGTTGGGCCGTCAGGTCGGTCTGGGCCGATTCACCGACCGACAGGGCTGGGCCTCCAGAGTCGACCAGTGGCATGGTGTTGAAAGAGGGCTGGGCCTCTAGGTCGGTCTGGACCAACATACCGAGCCGGTCAGAGGGCTGGGCCTCCAAGATTGGTACGGATTGGTCGCCGTTTTGGTAGTGGGCTGGGCCTGCAGTCAGTATGGGCTTCATGCTCGATATGGGCCGATATGGTATGAACAATAATAATAATAAAATGTGGTTTACTATTTTAAAAATCATTTTTTCAAGTCGGAATTATGCTAACACGATTGAAAATGTGAGGAGCATACTTGAATGCTTAAAGTTGAAACACCAAAGCCTAAGTAAGAATTGTAGCAGCTGCGAATTGCCATAGCCGCTACATAAAGATCAAAGTAAGGACAGTGGGCTCAAATTTCGAATAACCATTCTCATTTGACACATAAGTCAGTGGGCAGCTCAGATGAATCCATTTAACAATAAATTAATATTACACTTTTAGTGTGTTGAATTAGGGTTAAAACCACGATTTTTATTTGAAAATTAAGAAAACCACGATTTTTATTTGAAAATTAAGAAAACCATCAAAATTTAGTTGACCACTTCTAGAGAAGGAAAGAAAAGTAGGAGGTCAATACAAATAGAAGAGCAATCATTCATTTTAATTATATTAATTATTTTAATTGTTCAAAATCTAAGAAAAGTATACCCAATTTAAATCCAGCGAATAAAATTATATTCTGAATCTATTAACTCTAAATACAAATACAAGATTTTTAATTGTCTTCAATTATATGAATAGTGTACTCCAATTCAAAAGACTATAGTATTAGACTCTTGTTGAATCAAAGATTGAACTCGTCGTGAAAAGTCCTCACAATTCCTGCAAACAGCAAACAATTAGCTATCGTTGCTTCGATCGATTTACCCGGGGGGTTGTTCGACCAAGAACACTCCGATGCCTAAGTTAGCTTTGAGAGAGAAAAAGGATATACTTCGAAACGAAGAATTAACGTACCTTGGAAATGAAATGTGTCTTGCTATTTATAGGAAAATCTTGGGAGCCTGGGAGAGTTCTGATTGGTCGATTTGAATATTTAATTAGTAAATAATATATTATTATTAAATATATTATTTAATAATTGTAATGATGGCTCATCATGATAGTAATGATATTTATTGTATTTTAATATTAATATTAATTATCCATTATTAAGAATAACGATAATTAACTCTCGGGGAGAATATCAATATTACGGAGACTTTAACCCGATCAAATTACGTATTTAACTGGTAAATAGATTATTTAATGTGCGGGTGTTTTTCAAATGATCAGCGTTATTTGCCAAGGGCAATTTGGTCATTTTTGGGAATTACGGGACACGTGGCAGCTCCATAATTTTCGGATGATTTTGGGTTCCATAACTCTCTTTCCCTTTCTGTTTTTTTTTTCTTTCTTAAATTAATAACTTTGAGAAACAAATAAGCTGGGCTATAAAACCATTTGATTGCCTAAAATTTTCAACTAATTTGTTCAATTTTTATTGATAAACGATAAAATGTGTACTTTGTGTGTGTTTAATTTCAGTCCATAATCTCGATGGTAAAACGATTACCTAAAAAATTAGAAGATAATATATTACTTGCATCCACCCTAATTATACCTCTGCGTACCATCCTCCCCATGTACAGGGACAGATCAGTAGAGGGGGCAGTTTAGGCTATAGCCCAAGTCAATTTATCTCTTTTATATACAGGATAAGGGTACTTCGGCATAAAAAGCAACATAGGTCAGTTTGCTTTGTCATTTGTGTTGCCTTTGTTGGGGTTGTGTGTTCGATTCCCCTTGTGTTCACACATCTCCAATAAGTTCGTTTTATCATTTTTGTTTCATTTTTAATTAAATTTGACCTTATTTTATCATTTTCTTTCAATTTTTAAATAAAAGGTGTCACTATTTTATCTTTTTCTTCAATTTTGAATAAAATTTATTTTTATTTTATCATTTTCTTTCAATTTTTGAACAAAATTTGTCCATATTTGATCTCTTTTTTTTTTCTTTTTTTTTTTCAATTTAGCCCTCTTAATTTTTTATTAAAAATTTGATGAATTTAGCCCATCCAATATTTAGTTACTGGATCCGTCCCTGCCCATGTATCAAACTGTTTTTATACAGATATCATAATCAAACATTTCATTCTCTAAATTATCCTTACAAGATTATCTAGATAAAAAATCAATAAGATTTGAGGTCGTTTAGTCGTTCATATATATCAAATAAATCAACGATTTTAGTAGCAATTAAAATTCTAAAGGCTAACGGTACATTTAGTTGATATATGAATAAATAAATGATCTCCAATTTTTTTCATTTTTTCTGTAAATGATAATAAATTGATGATTTAGGAGTTTGAAGATTTCAATTATGATATATGTATGACGAAAGTTAAATAAATTGAAACGGATTACGAGAAGACCACTAAGGTGAGATGCAAGTATTATCCAAACTTTCTATTACTTTCACCATACCTTTCCCATATTTTAGACCTTTTTGAATCATAAAAAAAAAATTGTTTTTCTATTATTGAGTCGGATGTGATAGTTTCTCTTTTTTGTTGAATTGTGAAGATTAATTGTAATATTAACTTTGATGATGATTAGGATATTCATGTTATATCTTATTTTGTGTATGAATCTCTTCAGGTTTTTTCAAGAAATGTTGAACCTGGTCATTGATAGTATTAAATATCCATATTCGTATTCAGCTATCTATCTAACTTGTTTTTATTTTATTTATTTTTCTATGGATAAAATTCTGTATTGCTTGATTTGCGATTGCTTGGGGCACGCGACTAGGGTTTCCGAAGCAAAGTTTTATGAGGACCAAGAACGAGGGGATTCAACCTCTATTTAGCAGTTAATAACGTTCAAAGAACTTGATGTAGTTAATAGTTTTATGTTGGAACTGCTAGGGTATTAGCGGCGCTGGTGGCCTAGCAATTCATAATCTGGAGGTGTTGGTTCGTCTCCTCAACCGTTGTAGTTCAAAGCACCTTTGACCGCCTGAAATTGAACTGCAACGGGTCCTGGATCGCAAGTACAGGGCCGGGAAGCCATGGCTAGTTGCTGCGGTCATTTCTGGACAGTTTCGAGATGGGTGGAGGAAAAGGAGGCTTTATTTGTCATTCTAGTCTTCAGGCAGAGGCGACGACGGTGATGGCAGCGTTGGAGACCTATCTTGCAGCTCGTGTTCGAAGCTTAGAGATGGAATTAGATTCACTGGTACTCATGTAGTCGTTGTCATATGGTATAGTCAGTCATGTTTCAATTAAGAGTATCTTTCATGATGTTCTAGTGCTTAGGGCTCGTTTTGAGTCCATTTCATTTACGTTTATCCCGCGCTTATGTAACACGGCCGCACCCTCGATCAATTGCCACGTTTATTAGGAGAATGAGGGTTAGCCATCGATGGGTAGGTTTGGAGCTTGAGTGGCTCTTTCAAGTTCTAATAACTGATATAAATATGTTGATTCGTTTTTAATTGAAAAATTTTCTTTGGAGAAAAAAAAATTCATTTCTATCCATAATTTCTCTTAAATAAAAAAGAAATCAATTAGTGGATTTGGTAGATACTAGACAATCCAATTATCCAAGCATAGAAAACTATTCAATGAAAATTGAGGCCTAGCCATACTTTTATTTGGTAGCGACCTAGGCATATTTTTCACTCCAATCATTGACCAACAAAAGAAAAAAAACTAAATTCCATGGATGACCTCTACCCATATCCCCCATGTTAGGGACTCCGTCTGTCCTTGTGATTATCTTATTAATTATTAATTACTTTTCACATTTTTCATTTATTAAGCCTTTCGTCATCCACATAATTTTTTTTTATATAAAAATAACAAAACTCTTCTGATAAATCAACATGTTTAATAACTTCAATATAAAACAGAAAGATGAAGACTGTAAAATCAAATTAACGACCATGCCACGTGTAACTGCCAAATTTGTTTGCACCTTTTGTCACTGTATTTTAATTTTTTAAACAAGCTTACCCAAAGCCTCACTATCCCCTCACATAATCCAAGCATTCAAGTGTGTACTGTATCCGGTTTCGAATTAACAAAAAAAAAAAACAAATATTAAAATTAAATTAAAAGAAAAAGAAAAAAAACTTCTTTGTAAATATTTAGAACCATTATGGCTTCTAGAAGTGCATGCTAGTTGTTAATAACTTAATAAGCACAAAAGAAGCCACCATATTCATATAAGCATGTCTATTTAGGAGAAGAAACATAATGAAAAAACACCAACGCGTATTTTAATTTTATAAATGAGAAAAAGACTGTCGGTTCATATGAATTAAAAAAAGTCTCTGCCTTTGAAAAACGTTAAGCCCATCTCTCTGGACTCTCAAATCAAATGAGGTACTTTGCCACTTTGCCACTTTGCCATCGCCCTTTTTCTTGAACCAGTCCTAGTCCACGCCTCCTCTGCCCTTTCTGGGTTTCTCTCTCTCACCTTATAATCTCTCTTCCCTTCTCAAACTCAAATCTTTGCAGCAATTCCCATTTGCCCATTTCCAGACATGTTCGGTTTGACACATGCCGCGCTTTTGGTTGTGTGCGTAGCAATTCTTTCAGTCGTCGTTGTTGTCATTTTCTGGACATGGAATTGCTACAAGAAAAAGAGCCAAAATGGCCGAAATGTTGGTGGTGGCACGGCGGCGGAAACGACGGCGGTTTCTAGAACCGACCGCTTGCAAGCTGGGATAGCGCAGCTTCATCACCAACCGGAAAGGTATGGTGCAGAAATCAAAAGATCATCCACCGGAAACAATTACTACCGTCGAGGGGTTTCCGGGAAGTCTCTGTTTAATTGGGCGAATCATCCGACTTTCGTCACCGACGCCGTCGAGAACGGATGGTCCCGATTCGCCTTCACGAGCTTCATGACCTCCCCTTCCACAAGATCAAAGCTTTTAGGCCTGTGCGCGGTGGGTGATCAAAGAGTGAGGGAAACAGAGCCGGAGATAAGCTGGGAAGTGTCCCAAGGATCAGCTGATTTCATGCAGAAAATCAGACTAAATTCTGGGTTGAACAAAAAAGCGTTGAATTTAGGCTTTTCGAATTCGAACTCTGCTGGGTCTGTGATCAGGTCGTCTCTCCCTCTGCCTGGGCCGGCGCTGGGCAACAACAGTTTCCCACAAGAGGCTTATTTTGAGATCACCATTTTGGGTTCTCGTGGAGATGAAGTTATGGAAGGCGAGAAGACAAAATTGATTCAAGAGAGTTACGATGGGAACCCAAGTTCAGATTCTCTGGTTCATGTCACGAGCAGTCAAAGAATGAGCAAAATGGAGGAACTGAGGCTGAGTGTGAAAGATGAACATCATAATAATAATCATGGAAAAAGTGATTGTGTTTTTTTGTCTGTTGGACTCGCTGTTGGTGGCTCTTTACCTCTCAAACTCCCTGGGAGTTATCCAGGAAGCATCGGATTCAGCTCCAATGGCTCTGTTCATCTGGATGGTAATTCAGTTTTTCTCATCATTCAATTTTTGGCCTCGCACCTTCTATGTGTTCAATCCAAAGACTAGAAACTCGGAAATAAAGTGTAAATATCACTAAATTGAAAATATATCAACAAACATAATAAATGGTTTGCATAACTTATCATTTTAATTCATAATCTTCAAATTCGATCAATATCATCTTCATACACATTTTTCCTAGGAGTAAATTTTATAATTTAGGGTTAAAAAAAAAAGAAAAAACGAAAGCATCAATGCATCAAACATCTACCTAAAGAATATCACATCAGGATGTCATGCATTATAAATGGAGTTTAATGTTGGGGTGGACCCATTACATGGTGCCATCATCCTTGGTTGTATCTTGAAGTAGGTTTGGGTTTGTTGATAAAACTTAAAAACAAATCATAAAAATGGTACGCTTGTTACGTATTATTGCAACACCGCACACCTATCTTCACCCATAATTCTCAGAAGACGAAGCGGTCCGACCATAGAGATGACATGATTAGACCGCTTGATCCAAATTTGACCTTGGTTTTCTGAATTTCACTACGAACATTAGATTACAATGACTTTCTTTATGTGACTTTTTTCTTAATTGGATTCTTTTTCTTTCAGGGATTAAACTTGTCTTTGAATCAGAAAAAGCAACATGGGGTAAAACAGACAGAGTGATTGGATGTGGGTTTGATCCCAGACAAAAGAAGGTATACTTCACATTAGAATCAGAGCTAGTGCATGTGGTCCATTGCAAGTCAGAGGAATTCAGCGCTCCCTTATATCCAACCCTCGCAGCAAACACTGACATTACAGTCCTGGTCAATCTTGGTCAAAGTGTCTTCAAGTATGCACCAGCCAATGCCCAAAGGACACCCAACCCTTGCTTTGTAGGACCTCTTGTGAGATCATCAGCTGCTGCTTTCTATGAAGACAGCATGGAGCTCTTCTCAATGGAGAGAATTGACTCTCAGTGGCTTAACAGATGCACAACCGCCAAAAGCAGCCAACACCCTAACCATGAACTTGAGTTTGATGAAGAATCTGAGGCTGATTTGTTTGAGATTGTCTTGGAGAGTTGTGGTCGATCCCCCCACGCAGTATCATAGATATATATAAACCATAAATTAACCTGAAAATATAGAGATAGCAACAGCTTCTTCACACACACTCAAATTTTTTTGTTCCCTTTATGATTTTGTTTATCTGTTTCTCTTTGGAGAGATTTTTTTTTTGTCTCCTCCCCTTTGTATATATATTCCAAAACTCAAATCTTTTATTTAGGTTGTAATTGAGAATTGAAATATTCCTTTGTTTCAATAAAAATTTAAAGTGATTGTATACCACAAGTCATGTTTCTTCCTAGTTGTTTGTACATCAATCAATATCGTGTTTGATAATCTATAATCGGAGCTTTCTATTTAATTTGTAATCAGAATTCTCTATCTAATTCTAAACCGAAATTTTATGAGCTAATCTTCTAGTTAATTCCACTGCTAGGGAGAAACTGAGCACTTCTAGCATAGAGGCATTACGGAGATTATTAACATGTTTTTCCAGCCCGTATCTTACCACTTTTGATCACATGAGGTTTTGACAGCTAGGTACGGATATGAGTTTTTACTCGGCATTAAAATAAAGAGTTTGATTACTCTTAAGTGACATTAACAGTGGGTTTGAAAGGAGAATGGAATGGCCAGGTAGGACTTTGATTCACCGCCACTCCATTCTCCGTAGACTAATAGGAATGCAGCATGTTAATTTTAATGAATGGGATTGACAAAAGTGGGAAAAAAACAAAAGAAACGAATTCAATGAAACAAACGTCTAAACCCAAAAAGAAACAGATAAAAAAAAAAACCCAAAAAGAAACAGATCAAAAGCCAATTGAATTCCTCTCCAAGGCATCTTCAGGTGCCCTTCAATCTTTGAAAAAGTACTTTCTCACATAGACAAACATTTTGGGCATCTTGCCAAGTATTCTTGAGCGAGGAGGTCATAGCATACACAATTTACAAATTATACAATCCTGTCACGTTAACTATTGACTTTCTAGATTGATATTATCCATTAAATTATAATGTGAATAAATATGTATTCATTTAATGACATATCGAATTGAATATACTATGCGATAATAGTATGATATCACTTCATGATGTATGCGATATTAATATGATATCATTTAATGATGTATGCGATATTAATATCATATCATCTAATGATGTATCAACATTGAGAGAAATTGGAATCTTTGCTACAAGCCCTAGCTACTTATTCTTATTCGAAAACTTTTACATATCATAGTAAACATTAAGGCTACCTTCGGCACGCCATATAAACCGAAGAGAATAATATAGTATGAAATTGGTATTTGACACTGCTCATATTAATTAGTTACCAAATAAGTTAGGGTATGTTTAATCCCAAGTGTGAATAACAGGAAATGCGAGAAGTATGTAATCGTAGAAGTGAGTTATCGAAAGAGCAGGTAATCATTCATATTGAGGTATTTACTAACTATATATAATCAAAATATTAATGGAAGTTATTTTCATTATTATTATATATTAACCGTTATCAATCAGAATAAAAATTAAATAAATAAATTACCCTTTTTTTTCAATTTTATCAAAATCTCGTTCTTTTCTTACCATCATTGATACATTTGGACTACGCATTTAAATAAATACGTAATTCAAGTATATGCAATTAAATTTTTTTTTTTTGTAGATGTAGTATTGATAAATAGGGATAGTTCTTAACTGGGAAAATTAGGAAATATTAAATAATGGTTAGTGAAAAAGAATAATAAATAATTAAAGAATAAAATAATAAATGAATTAAAGAATTAAAGAATTAAAGAATTAAATGGGAAGTTTTGAAAAAAGTTGTAGTCGAAACTACATTTTAACAAACTAAGAATTAAAATGCCCATGCTTATACTAATTAGAATTTACAAACTATAGATTAGTTTCATAGACAAAATCGACACTTTTACGTAAGTAAATCTAAATTAACAATCACATTATTTAAACTACTTATACTTTAACATTTGTACAATGGACTTTCTTTAAACGCAAATTTTACCAACACACTAACATTTTGCACATATTGAACCAATCACGAGATCCTTCCTTCATCATCTTAATTTCCTTAATACATTTTTCATATTATACATGCACCAAATATCACATTATTACTTATAATATGATTCACCTTAAGTTGTTGATTTAATGCGCCGAACAGTAGTCAAACATTAAATTTCTTCAATCCTATTTTAAATGCCCCGAACAACAGACCAACACTTAGCATTGAATTAAAGGTTAAGCACTAAAACATATGAAGTAAATGAAATTCATAAAATAAAACACATGGAGATTGTATTCACATTTACAAATGTTAGAAAGAAAATACCAACACATATATTGAATTATAAGCAAAACCGAAACGATAACAAGAGTTAAAGTAGAAAAAGATGATTTTTCACAAGGATCATCGAACAACGGTATGAAACTTGTGAAGATGGAGAAAGAAAGACGAGGACTTCAGACTTAAAACTTTCGAATTTTCTCGGAAACTACTCGGGCTAGGTTTTTCTTAATGAAAACATAAAATTGTGTATAAAGAGAAGTCAAATAAAATCTAAGAACAAAAACTAAAAACAAGTCTAAAAACAAAATTTAAAAGAGAACTAAGATGAAAAATTTAAAAGAAGGTAAAAGAGGTCCCAAAATGTATCTACAAAGAGAGAAAAATGAACTAAAAAGGGGGCTTAGAGGGACCTTAAACAATGAAATGGCCTATTTATTTATAGAGGAAGTGCCAAAAAATTAGAAAAACAAAATAAAATTTAAAATAATAAAAACAAATAAATTAAATAAAGATGAAATGATGAATTTAGGATGAAATTGTGCTGAAATGAACACGAAAACCTGCAAACGTGGGCAGGTTTGAT
The DNA here is from genome assembly GCA_032719365.1 of Prinsepia uniflora. Lineage (NCBI taxonomy): Eukaryota > Viridiplantae > Streptophyta > Magnoliopsida > Rosales > Rosaceae > Prinsepia > Prinsepia uniflora. The sequence goes on from CM064862.1 coordinate 73,626,426, forward strand.
GCAGAGCATGATTATCGATATGGGCTGGCTGAACTGGAGCAAGTAGGTAGCGCGTCAGGTGTAACGACCCGTTCCTGATCTTAAGGATTAATTAAGACTAATTATGGATTAGTGAGGCTAATCGGGGATTAGCCGAGGATTAACGGACGTTCATGGCAAAATTACGATTTTGTCCCTGAACGAGGGTAAAAAGTTGACTTTTGACCTGTGAGGTTCGATGCCCGAGGACTGAGTACCGTTAGATCGAGTTGATACGAGTCCGTAGACAAGCGACACGTCGAAATAGGACGTTCGACGGGAAAGTTATGATTCACGGAAGGTTCGAGGTACTATTGCACGTTTTACGAGACAGATGGACTTTTGTCCTGAGTGGGCTCACAAACACCCATACATGTATCTATCATTTTCCTTCGTCCATTCGAACCAACCCAAAACCCTCTTCCCCCTTCCCCATTTCAACCATCTCCTTGCTCCTGGACTGAGGGTGTGAGGCAGAGTGAGGGAGAGGCTGAGGAGTGGCCAAGGACGGCTAGACCACCGTGGATGACGGAGGTGGCTACGGTCAGGTAAAACCGATAAACCTGTTGAGTTCAAAATTGGATTTGTAAGTTTGGACGTTTGGGGGTTAGTTTTCATCTTTGGGTTCTATTTTTGGGTGTTGTACGAGGCAGTTGTGGCCGGGATCGAAGGCCGTGGTGGCCTGAGTCGACTGGACAGAAAAGGGAAAAACAGAACCATGAAGATCAATCTGAAAGGTAAATTTCTAGGCCCTTCTCGTATATTTTGAGGACATAGAATGATAGGAAATATGACAGAACCCGTTCCAACTGGACTTTGATAACCGCGCCTGATCCTGCTCTCGTCTGACTAGTCCACTGAAGTCCCCAAAATTACCCCTAAGCACCTGTCAAATAAGGGATAACTGCACTGATTCCCGCTCATGCCTCCGCCTCTTGATCAGCCCTGAACGTCGTGTCACAGCCTGAAGGGTCATCAAAACAGAAAAGATGTGAGTGGACAAAAATAATATCATTGAAAAACACATTTCAAAATACATTATATACCCTCCAGTTTATCAAACCATGCATGGATAGGGTCAAACATATGAATCATCGGCTTACAAGCCAAAACACATGAAAATCATTTCATAAAACCATTTTATCATAAACCAAATCATATAACTCGGGAATTACACATCTGAGGTTCCTCCAGGAATTACACAGCCAGATCTGCTGGGAATTACACATCCAGGTTTACCGGGAATTACACATCCGGTCCCTCTGGGAATTACATATCCAGAGTCTACCCAGGAATTACACATCTGGGGGCATTGATCATAAATCCAATCAAAATCTTTCAAAATTATCTTTAAAACCAAGTCAAAACCATTTACAACAGGGTCTCAAGCCCGAAAGCTCATTTCACGTAAATCCGTAAAATCACATCCGTAAATCATTAAATATGCCATAAATCACAATCCCAGTCAAAACATCATTTTAAAATCCGGGGCCTAGCCCAAAACATCAATTGCAATTTTCTCGTAAAATGTGCCCGAAAATCCGATTAAATAATCCATAAATCCAATAAATAATCGTATCAAATCATCAAGCAATCATTGCAAATCAAATCATGCAATAAATCATGTAAAATATTTAACTATGCATGCATCATAATTTAGAAAACAAATGTCCACTCACACACCGTCCATATCGCTCGCTTTCCGAGTTCTACGCCTTTCCGTAATTTCTGGTACTTTCCAGGAATCCCAAGTCCTGTCCAAAATCATCATGAAGGGTCACTAATGACTCAATTAATATCCTATTAATTTCCCATAATTTTTTGGGAATTAAATATGAATTTAAAACGTAACATAATCCTTCGGACTCTCGAAACAATATCGAAATGGTGTCCGATCGACTCGAAACCAACGTCAAAATGTTCGTTACATTACATAGAATAAAATTCATGTTGACCTCACCTTGGGAATCGTGCCCACGGGCCTTCACGCGCCACCGCAAGCGACCTTAATTAGCCTTCAATTAAACCTTATTTCAATCGTTTCTTTCATTTGATCTCTTCTAAGTCATCTTAATTGAAGTTTTATATGGTTTAATTCACACACTTCATACTATAACCCGTAATTCTTTAATTCCATACCGTCGAATTCAAATTCCCGATTCATCCAATTCAACCTTAATTGTTCCTACTAATTAACCAGAAAGTAGCGTCAGGTTAATATACACATAAACACAACATCAATTTGGGAATTTCTTACCTTCACTTACACGAATGGAATTCGAATTTTTCAGGGATTTCGCAGGAACTGTTCTTGATGGTTCCTTCGTCAATTGCCTTCGTTTTTGATGTGGTTCGACACGAAATGGTCCCAGAAGACTAATTTGAACCTTACTTCGACCTGGGTTGGGCTACAACTTGAAAATTGAATCGTAATTTCCCCAAGAACAATATCGGGTTTTCTCTACGGGTTTATTGGTTTCCTGTCTATTGTCTCTCTATTTCCTTCTCGTTTTTCACTCTAAAATTCCCTCCTAAACTCGCTATGTCTCTGGTCGAGTAACTCTCCTTCCTGATCAAATCAATTTGAAGTTACTCAAATCCATTGTTTTATATTATTTGTGTTTGAGTTTCAAGAGGCAATCTTACCACTAACCTAATAATCTTAATGACAGGTGTCACCTAAGAGGATACCTGAATCATTAAACGGCTGAATCAGCCAAATACCCACCAATTTACTTTTTTACCCTTTTCTTAACAAATGACCAAAATGCTCATAGTGTTCTAAGGTTCGTAACTTCTCCATCCGAACTCTGATTTTGGCATGCCGCCTATCTACGGACTCAGTGTCTCAGGACCTACCCAACAGTCCTTACGGAAAGTCCAAACAAGGTCCCGATCAAAAAGTCAACTTTTGCCCCTCCATGACCAAGGGCAACATCGTTTTTCCAATTTTTCCTTTTTCGAATTTCCGTGTCGTCACAACCTTCCCCCCTTAAGGAATTTTGTCCTTGAAATTTGAACGTACCCCTCCAACAACAACCCTGGAGACTAAATCTACATCGATATCTCGGGTTCCCACGTGAACCCTCGTTCACTATGTACAACTACAATCAATTGTTCCAATTTTTCGGCTCGTCTTGAGTCCTATCACAACTCATCCCGAGTCCAAAACCAACTTCGGACTCCCTCTGAGTCCCATTCGATATCCAAAATCCAAAGGTCACTCATCCCCCCTATCCTCGGGTTAATTTCGTCCTGGGCCCAACACGCCCATTCATATAACATATCCCATCGTTAGATTGAACCTTCATCCGGACCAACACAAGTCCGACGTAACTAGAACAAAAAATGCAATGCCCGACCCTCAGTCTAAGTTCATGTTCACACCAGGGATTTCCTATACAATCGTATCTCGCCTCATCACCAGGCCACACACGGGGCTCGCGTTTCGGAGGGATGACGTGATAACAAAAATTAGTAACCAAATGCTATGATACTAATTTAACAGGACCCGTCCTAACAGGACTTTGATAACCGCGCCTGATCCTGCTCCCGTCTCACTAGTCCACTGAAGCCCCCAAAATTACCCCTCAGCACCTGTCAGACGAAGGATAACTGCACTGATTCTCACTCATGCCACCGCCTCTCGATTAGCCACGAACGTCGTGCCACGGCCTGGAGGGTCATCAAAACAGAAAAGGTGTGAGTGGAAAAAAATAATATCATTGAAAAACACATTTCAAAATACATTATTTACTCTCCAGTTTATCAAAACATCCATGCATAGGGTCAAACACATGAATCACCGGCTTTCAAGCCAAAACACATGAAAATCATTTCATAAAACCATTTTATCATAAAAAAAAATCATATAACTCGAGAATTACACATCCAAGGTTCCTCTAGGGATTACACATCCAGATCTGCTGCGAATTACGCATCCAGACTTACCAGGAATTACACATCCGGTCCCTCTGGGAATTACACATCTGGAGTCTACCCAGAAATTACACATCTGGGGGCACTGAACATAAATCCAATCAAAATCTTTCAAAATTATCTTCAAAACCAAGTTAAAACCATTTACAACAGGGTCTCAAGCCCGAAAGCTCATTTCGCGTAAATCCATAAAATCACATCCGTAAATTATTAAATATGCCACAAAATCACAATCTGAGTCAAAACATCATTTTAAAATCCAGGGCCTAGCCCAAAACATCAATTGCACTTTCCTCGTAAAATGTGCCCAAAAAGCCGAGTAAATAATCCATAAATCCAATAAATAATCGTATCAAATCATCAAGCAATCATTGAAAATCAAATCATGCAATAAATCATGTAAAAAATTTAACTATGCATGCATCATAATTTAGAAAATAAACGTCCACTCACACACCGTCCATATCGCTCGCTTTCCGAGCTGTACGCCTTTCCGTAATTTTAGGTACTTTTTAGCAATCCCAAGTCCTGTCCAAAATCATTATGAAGGATCGCTAATGACTCAATTAAAATCCTATTAATTTCCCATAATTTTTCGGGAGTTAAATATGAATTTAAAACGTAATATAATCCTTCGGATCCTCGAAACAATATCGAAACGGTGTCCGATCGACTTGAAACCAACGTCAAAATGTTCGTTACATTACATAAAATAAAAGTCATGTTAACCTTACCTTGGGTGTCAGGACCCACCCCGGTTTCACCCAGAAAACCGAGGTAAATCCTGCTCCCGTCTGACACCCCGACACTAAACCCAAAATAAACTCACGAAAAACCACCAAAATACACAATCAGACGCAGGAGAAACTTTAAACATCCCGAAGTTAAGTTTTACAGCGCATAGTACCAAAAACAAAGGAAAGAAATCCAATAAACAAGGTACACGCACAACGGAAAAGTTTAAGCACTCCGGGGTCACTCTCGAAAATTCTATGCCTCCGACGCTGCCTCGACGTCACAACCCCGCGCTAGCTCCACGATCTGGAGGGCAATTTAAAACAGAAGGTGTGAGTGGACCATAAATAATAAAATACTTTCCGAAAACCATTTCATGATAAAACCAGGGTTTTAGCCCTCTATTTTGAAATCACACATGCATAACCCAGTTACCAAAAATAGTTATAATGCACATAAAGATCGTCATAAAAACAATTGCAGAACATTATAAAAACAGTTATAGAAATCATATCATAAACATCATAAAACCGTATCACAAAACATAAATATCAAGCCATCATTATCCGATCAAACCTACTGGATCTATCCGAGTCTTTAAACTCCCGAGTCTTTAAACTCAATCCAGACCTCAATAATATCCGAGTCTTTAAACTCCCGAGTCTTTAAACTCAACAGGCCTACGGGGGAAAATCAATATATCCGAGTCTTTAAACTCTCGAGTCTTTAAACTCAATCCGGGTCTTTAAACCCAATCCGGGCCCGTCCCCTGTCAATCACAATATCCGGGTCTTTAAACCCAATAACCAGATCCAGCAAATCCAATCCAAAACCATTTGAAAACCATTTCTAAATCCACATCCAAACTCGAATCCGAAATCACCGGCCCGATGCCCTTCCGGCGTCCCGAACCGTCATTCCGAACCCAAATCTGGAAATCCCACGTTTCAACTTTAAAATCAAACCTCGCTTTTCGAAATCTGATTTTAAAACCGAAAACCCTTAATCATCAAACCACATTCCAAAATCCCTTTATAACCATTAGAAATCATTTATCATTTGAAATCCCGAAACTATACTATCATAGTCAGAAATCCACCTTTTATCGTAAAACGTACTGAAAACCGAACTTTCTCGAAAAACATGCCATGAGGTAAAACCAACATATAACCGTATGAGAAACATAAAAACATACTTAATAACGTAAAACAAAAATAAAAGCAGTTATGCATGCTCGAGTTTAAAGAAAGGGTCCACTCACAAATACCGGGCACGTCACTCGTGTCCCGTACGTTCCTCAGCTTCCTCGGGAAATCCTGATCCTATCAACAAGCACCAAAGTACGTCACTAACACGTCTACGAAGGTCCACCTAATTTTCCCCAAAACTCCCTGGGTCCTACACGTAACGAACCGAAACCCTAAACCTTCAACCTCGCGGACCTAAGCTCAAACGACGTCCGATTAACCCGAAACCAATTCCATTAGACTCGTTATGACATTTAGAACTAAACTCAGCTGACCGTTTTCCCAAACACCGCCGCACGCGCCCCCACGCGCCGCCCAAAGTGGCTGCGCGAGGGCCTCACGCTCCAGTACACAAAGTACTGTTCATCATCGTATTCCTCACGTGAACCGGTCTAAACCGACGTTCCCGGTTCTCCGCCATCCTGTCTCCGTTTTCCTCCCTTTCTTCACCCTCTTCATCGTCCAATCCTAAGGAACCTATCCCCCTCACTCAAACACCACGACACCGTCCCTAACCCGTCGACTCAAGCTCGAAGCCAAAACCCAAATTGTCCCCTGTTTCACGATCCGACCACCTACGTCTTCCCCCGTCATGGTGGCAACACTAGAAGTTTCCTAGGACCTCCCTGAGTCTCACCCAACTCACCAAAACCATTGACTCAACCCCAAAAGCCACGACTTTTGGTTTGAAGTTCACGGCCAAAACAGAGCAAACTTACGGGGAGAAGAAATTACATGTCGTCGATCGTCGCCGTGCTCACCGCCGCACTCCCAGGAGTCCACATAGTCGTCCTCGCCCCCTGTCGAGCCCAAACGAACAACACACGGCCGCACCACCACCCAAACTCCTCTCTGTCTCTCTGTTTTTCCCGTGAACTCTCCCCCTTCTCAAACCCGTTCCCGTACACGAGCAGTCCTCACCACTCAATCCTCACCCTCTCAGCTTCCCTTAGTCACTTACACACTCACCAATTCGCACAAACACACAAAGTCACCGATCAATTCTCCCAATCTCTCAGTCTCTGTTTCTCTTTGGTTCGAACACACACACGGGCACACTCACTTGAACGATTGTCAAACACCCGTGCACTCACTAGAACCCTCTAGCCAAGCCCCACGTGTCACCATCCCCTAAAGCCTCACACAAAAATCTCCTCTCTGCCCTAGACACTTGTCCAAATCCGGCTGCACCAAGCCCAAAGTACAAAAGACCAAACTGCCCTTCCTTTTAAGTCCAAATTACCATTTTGCCACTACCTTTCTAGACCCATAGCGTACACATCCCAACTCCATTGAACACGTGCCGCCTGTCATCGAACTCAGGACGACAAGATCTACCTAACGGTCCTAGGTCAACGTGTCAAAACCCGATCGTACGAAAAGTCACCTTTTCCCCTATTTTAGCCAAATTACGATAATGCCCCCAACCTTCCGAACATCATAACTTCCTCCTCGGATGTCGGAATCGGGCGTACCACCTGTCTACGAACTCGTGACGTCCCAAAATACGTCATAGTCATCGGTCACTACCCATTTGACCGCTCGAACTAAAAGTCAACTATTGGCCCAAACTAGGGGCAAAATCGTCATTCTACGCTAACCGACCAAAAGTAACCAACTAGACACTAATTAAGCTCACTAATCCCATCTTAATCACTGTCTTAACCCTAATTTCCAGGACGGGTCGTTACAACCTACCCTCCTAAAAAGAATTTCATCCCCGAAATTCCACAGCTCGTTCCCAACACTAGGGTCTCCTACCCGGTGATCAACACTAGATCAACAACAACTTCTCCTGGGTTTCCTGTCTATCATCTCCACCTTGGGTATTTCACTCCATCCCCACCTACCAGTTCACCACTTCTAACCCTCTCTCAGTACAACTAAAACTTCATGGTGTACGCAAGGGAAACTCTATGAACAGAAAATAAAGGTATTTTAAAATACCTTATATGGAGTACAATAGAATTCATAGAGTACAATAGAATTCATAGAGTACATCCTCACGTACTACCATCGACACTTCTCGGAACCAACTAAAATCCTAACCCAGAACAATCTAGGCCAACCAGGCAACCCTACCTACTGGCTTACTTCCCCCGGCTGCTACTTCGACCACTTGTTGGAATAAATCGACAAAGTCCTAAAGGCAAATCCTAGATTGTGGGTTCTCTTCCTTCAATAACCTCATATCGATCAGTTATAGTCACTCATTTCCCGTTTCTTCCGTCCTCCTTCAACGGAACTCATCGTAAGCTATAACCTCGTCACTCCAGGTCACCTAGGGTAAATCCTAACTATACCCCGAAATCCAACAACAAAGAGGTACGACACAACCAAGGATAATAAAAGTACATGTCTCCGCACCTGGTGCCGACTGAACCTCTTGCCGAGTCATCGCAAACACTCGGGCCTGAGATCCTGAAGATCTACCACGTCCTCCCACACCACTAGTGGCACCACCACCTCCTCTAGTGCCTGCTGTCCCTGACGCTGACGCTGTACTCCGTCCGGGCTCCGCTGATCCTCGACCTACACCACATTCCTGTGGTAACAGTGGACACTCACGTCGGAAATGAACTCGCTCCCCACAGTAGAAACTAACATCCCAACCAGAAGGACTCGGTCTCCCCGTCGACGCAACAGACGTCACACTAGCTTGTGGAGTCGGCTGTGCTCGGTAACCACGAAATCCTGAACTCTGGGAACTACCAGGTCTACCAAAACGATCATCGCCCGTCGATGATGCTCCACTGAAGGTACCTCTCTTCGGTGTCCTCAGACTCGAAGCTCCAAAAAAAGGTGGCTCTCGTCGTCGTACTGGCAAGCTAGCCTCAACTCGCACCGCAGCGTCCGACAACTCTCGGAGGGTAGTAAACGATTCAGCCGTCACTATGGCTCGAATCTCACCTCGCAGTCCCAACTCAAACCTACGACACTTCTCGGCTTCAGTAGCCACAAACGCAGGAGCAAACCGAGACAACATCTGGAACTTCTATTCGTACTCAGCCACACTCAGATTCCCCTGTTCAAGTTGCAGAAACTCAGCCTCCTTGGCATCTCGGAAAGAACGAGGGTAATACTGATCTAAGAACCTCTCCTGAAACCTCTCCCAGGTCACAGTGTGGGCGTCCCAACCAGACAACTCGAAGGTATACCACCACTCGTACGCCGCACCGTCCAGTAAGAAGGTATCCAGTAACACGCGATCCGCTCAAGTCTCATAATCCACCTTTGGGCTTCCTCAAAATCTGCCCCACCACTAAAAGTCATAGCCCCGAGCCGCTGGGCTCGCTCAATTGTAGCACTCTGTCCCTCTCGCCGCTTCCTCTTCAAGTCGTGGAGGGGGTTCACGTCTCGGAGGCATCGTCAGCCGCACCCTGAAAGAGGCATAGAAGCAATCAGACAACCTAAACACAACCTCACAACAAACACAAACCCAGCAAACTCGACAAACCTATGCTCTGATACCAATTGTCAGGACCCACCCCGGTTTCACCCCGAAAACCAAGGTAAATCCTACTCCCGTTTGACACCCCGACACTAAACCCAAAATAAACTCACGAAAAACCACCAAAATACACAGTCAGACGCAGGAGAAACTTTAAACATCCCGAAGTTAAGTTTTACAGAGCATAGTACCAAAAACAAAGGAAAGAAATCCGATAAACAAGGTACACGCACAACGGAAAAGTTTAAGCACTCTGGGGTCACTCTCGAAAATTCTATGCCTCCGACGCTGCCTCGACGTCACAACCTCGCGCTAGCTCCACGACCTAGAGGGCAATTTAAAACAGAAGGTGTGAGTAGACCATAAATAATAAAATACTTTCCGAAAACCATTTCATAATAAAACTAGGGTTTTAACCCTCCGTTTTGAAATCACACATGCATAACCCAGTTACCAAAAATAGTTATAATGCACATAAAGATCGTCATAAATACAATTGCAGAACATTATAAAAACAGTTATAGAAATCATATCATAAACATCATAAAACCGTATCACAAAACATAAATATCAAGCCATCATTATCCGATCAAACCTGCTGGATCTATCCGAGTCTTTAAACTCCCGAGTCTTTAAACTCAATTCAGGCCTCAATAATATCCGAGTCTTTAAACTCCCGAGTCTTTAAACTCAACAGGCCTACGGGGGAAAATCAATATATCCGAGTCTTTAAACTCCCGAGTCTTTAAACTCAATCCGGGTCTTTAAACCCAATCTGGGCCCGTCCCCCGTCAATCACAATATCCGGGTCTTTAAACCCAATAACCAGATCCAGAAAATCCAATCCAAAACCATTTGAAAACCATTTCTAAATCCACATCCAAACTCGAATCCGAAATCACCGGCCCGATGCCCTTCCGGCGTCCCGAACCGTCATTCCGAACCCAAATCCGGAAATACCACGTTTCAACTTTAAAATCAAACCTCGCTTTTCGAAATCTGATTTTAAAACCGAAAACCCTTAATCATCAAACCACATTCCAAAATCCCTTTATAACCATTAGAAATCATTTATCATTTGAACACACACACGGGCACACACACTTGCACGATTGTGAAACACCCGTGTAGTCACTAGAACCCTCTAGCCAAGCCCCACGTGTCACCATCCCCTAAAGCCTCACACAAAAATCTCCTCTCTGCCCTAGACACTTGTCCAAATCCGGCTGCACCGAGCCCAAAGTACAAAAGACCAAACTGCCCTTCCTTTTAAGTCCAAATTACCATTTTGCCACTACCTTTCTAGACCCGTAACGCACACATCCCAACTCCGATGAACACGTGCCGCCTGTCATCGAACTCAGGACGACAAGATCTACCTAACGGTCCTAGGTCAACGTGTCAAAACCCGATCGTACGAAAAGACAACTTTTCCCCATATTTTAGCCAAATTACGGTAATGCCCCCAACCTTCCGAACATCATAACTTCCTTCTCGGATGTCGGAATCGAGCGTACCACCTGTCTACGGACTTGTGACGTCCTGAACTACGTCACAGTCATCGGTCACTACCCATTTGACCGCTCGAACTAAAAGTCAACTACTGGCCCAGACGAGGGGCAAAATCGTCATTCTACGCTAACAGACCAAAAGTAACCAACTAGACACCAATTAAGCTCACTAATCCCATCTTAATCACTGTCTTAACCCTAATTTTCGAGACGGGTCGTTACATTGGGAATCGTGCCCACGCGCCCTCACGCGCCTGCACAGTAACTGCTATAGTGCATCGTCCTCACCCGATTTTCCTGCAATTAGGTCCTTCGACCCGCAACATAAACTGGTTAATTAGCCTTCAATTAAACCTTATTTCAATCGTTTCTTTCATTTGATCTCTTCTAATTCATCTTAATTGAAGTTTTGTATGGTTTAATTCACACACTTCATACTATAACCCATAATTCTCCAATTCCGTACCGTCGAATTCAAATTCCCAATTCATCCAATTCGACCTTAATTGTTCCTTCTAATTTACCGGAAGGTAGCATTAGGTTAATATACACATAAACACAACATCAATTTGGGAATTTCTTACCTTCACTTACACGAAAGGAATTCGATTTTTTCAGGGATTTTGCAGGAATTGTTCTTGATGGTTTCTTCATCTATTTCCTTCGCTTTTGATGTGGTTTGACACGAAATGGTCCCAGAAGACTGATTTGGACCTTACTTCGACTTGGGTTAGGCTACAACTTGAAAATTGAATCTCAATTTCCCCAAAACAATATCGGGTTTTCTCTACGGGTTTATTGGTTTCCTGTCTATTGTCTCTCTATTTCCTTCCCGTTTTTCACTCTAAAATTCCCTCCTAAACTCACTATGTCTCTGGTCGAGTAACTCTCTTTCTTGATCAAATCAATCTGAAGTTACTCAAATCCATTGTTTTATATTATTTGTGTTTGAGTTTCAAGCGGCAATCTTGCCACTAACCTAATAATCTCAATGACAGGTGTCACCTAAGAGGATACTTGAATCATTGAACTGCTGATGCCCCTAGTGTTCTATGATTCGTAACTTTTCCATCCGAACTCCGATTTTGGCATGCCGCCTGTCTACGAACTCAGTGTCTCGGGACCAACCCAAACATCCTTACGGAAAGTAGAAACAAGATCCCGATCAAAAAGTCAACTTTTGCCCCTCCATGACCAAGGGCAAGATTGTCTTTTCCTTCTTATTTTTCCTTTTTCGAATTTCCGGGTCGTCACAACCTTCCCCCCATTAAGGAATTTCGTCCTCAAAACTCGAACGTACCTCTCCAACAACAATCCTAGAGACTAAATTTACATCGATATCTCGGGTTCCCACGTGAACCCTCGTTCACTATGTACAACCACAATCACTTGTTCCAATTTACCGGCTCGTCCTTAGTCCTATCACAACTAATCAGTCCTAAACCAACTCCGGACTCCCTCTGAGTCTCATTCGTTATCCAAAATCCAAAGGTCACTCATCCTCATATCCTCGGGTTAATTTCGTCCTGGGCCCAACACGCCCATTCATATAACATATCCCATCGTTAGATTGAACCATCATCCGGACCAACACAAGTCCGACGTAACTAGAACACAAAATTCTCAATCCAAGGTCATGTTCACTTCAGGGATTTCCTATACAATCATATCTCGTCTCATCACCAGGCCGCACACGAGGCTCGTGTTTCGGAGGCATAACGTGATAACATAAATCAGTAACCAAATGCTCTGATACCAATTTGACAGGACCCATCCCAACTGGACTTTGATAAAAGCACCTGGTCCTGCTCCAGTCTGACTAGTCCACTGAAGCCCCTAAAATTACCCCTCAGCACCTTTCAGACAAGGAATAACTGCACTGATTCCCGCTCATGCCTCCGCCTCTCGATCAGCCCCGAACGTCGTGCCACGGCCTGAAGGGTCATCAAAACAGAAAAGCTGTGAGTGGACAAAAATAGTATCATTGAAAAACACATTTCAAAATACACTTTTACCCTCTATTTTATCAAACCATGCATGCATAGGGTCAAACACATGAATCACCGGCTTCCAAGGAAAAACATATGAAAATCATTTCATAAAACCATTTTATCATAAAACAAATCATATAACCCAGGAATTACGAGGATCCTCTGGGAATTAAACATTCAAATCTGCTAGGAATTAACTATCCAGCCTTACCGGGAATTACACATCCGGTCCATCTGCGAATTATACATCCAGAGTCACACCGGGAATTACACATCCGGAGTCTACCTAGGAATTACACATCTAGGGGCATTGAACATAAATCCAATCAAAATCTTTCAAAATTATCTTTAAAACAAGGTCAAAACCATTTACAACAGGGTCTCATGTAACACCCCGGAAATTCGAAGATTTTAATATTGTAATTTAATGTATGAATTGACGTTTTTACCCTTGTGAATGGTATGGCTAAATTGTTGACTTTTTGATTGGTGGGTCAAATGGACTTTGACCAATGACCGTGATGTAGTTTGGGACGTCACGAGTCCATAGACAGGTGGCACGTTCAATTCGGACGATCAGGGAAAACGTTATGACTATCGGAAGTTCAGGGGCATTACCGTAATTTGGACTTTTGGGGCGAAAATGTTGACTTTTCGTTTGGAAACTAATTTTCACATGACTCAAGGACCGTTAGGTAGGTCTCGATGCCCTGAGTCCATAGACAGGTGGCACGCCGAAATCGAACTTCGTACGAGGAAGTTATGGTCAGAAACGTGAATTCGGGAGGTTCGCGTCTTGGTAATCGTGTCGAATATTTTATTCTGATGTTATGATTGGAGGACACCTGGATGAGTGACAAGTGTCACTCATCCATTGGCTAGATTGGATCAGATCCACTATGGGATTAAATAGCATTAAAACCAACTTTTAATCCTAGCCACTCATCAAAAGTTCCCAGATTTCCTCTCGGCCATTGATCTCATTTTTGAGATTGAATCTGGACCCTCCATTTCATGTATCAGATTCCCTCTCCATCTTTATATTTTCCTACCCGATTCCACACATGGTCCATTTCGAACAAACACCCCAGCTCATCACCCATTCCCTGTTTTTGTGTGTTGCTGGACTGAGCTGGTGAGGCTGAGAGACGGCGGTGAACGGCGGCAGACGGCGGTGAGGTAAGCGGGTTCAAACCCGAAAACATTCTAAAAACTCAGAAATGGAAGCTTGATGGTTCAACGTTATCTTCGATTCCTTTTGATTCTGTTCACTTACAGGGACTGATAGGAACCCATTTGACTCGATTTCGTGACCAGTGGTGGCCTGAACAGAGTGTAAACGGCGACGGGAGAACTGGGTCTGTTCATCAAGGTAAGCCTTCGATCCAGTCTCTGTGTGATGATTTTAATTAGATAGAACCGTTTATGGGATTGAGACGAGCATTTAGGAACAAACTAGAACGAAAATGGTTGAAAATTGAAGGATTGAGGACCGGGTCATCTCGCGGGTCTGAACGACCCAGTTTCAGAGAAACGGGTGACCCGTCGAGAGGACAGAAGTGATGACGTGGCACCCTGTCAGACCTGTCAGGTGACGTGGACCACTCTTCAGCCGACACGTGTCACTTGTCAGTGCACGGTCAGCACTGACATGTCAGTGACGTGGCCAATCAGGGACTGCCACGTGTCACTGACATGTCAGTGACATGGACCAGTGTCGTGCTGACACGTGGCACATGTCAGATCTGACACGTGGCCTGACAGATCAGTGAGGTGGAGCAATCGTGTGTTGACACGTGGCACCTGTTAGAGTCTGACATGTCAGACCTGACAGCTGTCAGATGACGTCAACATGACATCAGCAGTGACGTTAGCATGAACTATTCCTGCGTTGACCAGAGCATTGACCGGCGCGTGTGGGCGCATGTGAACAGTGTTTTTGGTGGGACCACCACCATTATTTAGGTTTCGACGATCCGAATCCAATGGCGGTGGTTTCGGGTCGATTAGAGATCATTAAGTTGGTCAAAATGAGGTTTATTGCCTCAGGAAGCGCGTTCGGGCGGCTTTTCCAGGCCGGTTTCAGTCTAGGGTTTCATGGTTGAATGTTAAGGGTTTATATTGACCTCTACGTATACTTTAGACATGACAGGAATTGTACAATAGTACCAGGACGAGGGTATACGTTCAGTTTTCAGCAGGATTGTACTGTGAGTGGGCCCGATTTCATTAATCCCTTGCATGCTTAAATGTTTTTCGATTTACTTATATGTTCACATGCTGGAATCAAAAAATGGTTTTGATAATATTAAAATTATGGTTATGGCACGTTTCACGATATTTGGGTTTGAGACCCGTCTGATGAAACTTAAAGATCGGTTTGGATTTTATCTATGTATATATATGTTTTGCATGTGGATATCAATAAAATTTATTTGGTACTGCACTGTATAGATCCATTCTTATGATACTGTCTCCTCCAGATGTGGTACCCCGGAGTGGTCATGGCGCATTGCCTACGAGGGGTCATTCTACGGAGGAACCAGACCGTAAAATGGCTCAGGAGCAGGATTGCTTATTGGACGTCAGGGACGTTGAGCGTCTAGGATGCTAGGCATTTGAGATGCCATACGCGGACAGGGTTCGGGGATCGGACTCGGAATTGAGACCCGAGTGGCACGCGTAGCCTTGAGACTGTGACCTTATTGGACGTCAGGGACGTCAGACATCGGGGATGTCAGGATTGGAGTGTATAGTGCAGTGACTATCATTATGTTATGATTTTATTACATGCCTTATGGTTCATATTATACGATTTATGGTTTTAAATTCTGATGCATGCATGTTTGGAAAACGGAGGGGTAAATTATATGTTTTACTTATTAAACGATTTTATAAACTTTGAGTTTCGGCCCACTCACCCTTAATGTTTTGGTAACCCCTCCAGGCTGTGCTACTGAGGTAGAGGACGATCCTGAGGCTGAGGCATAGATCTACTTCTGCGTACCTGAATCCCTGTTGGGTGGTTTACCCGCAGGTTTATTTTAGAGTCGTGCTCGCAACTTGTAATTTTGGTTTTCATCCCTTGTCTGACATCTGTTTAATTCGGATTTGATGTATAACTTTAATTTGGTTATTTATGCATTTGATTGTTTGAGGTTAAAATTGGTATGTATTTTGGGTGTCAGACGGGAGCAGGGCACGTCTCCATGTGGTCCTAGGGAGGATCGGGGCGGGTCCTGTCATCTCAAGCCCGAAAGCTCATTTCACGTAAATCCGTAAAATCACATCCGTAAATCATTAAATATGCCATAAAATCACAATCCGAGTCAAAACATCATTTTAAAATTCGGGGTCTAGCCCAAAACATCAATTGCACTTTCCTCGTAAAATGTGCCCGAAAAGCCGATTAAATAATCCCTAAATCTAATAAATAATCGTATCAAATCATCAAGAAATCATTGAAAATCAAATCATGCAATAAATCATGTAAAACATTTAACTATGCATGCATCATAATTTAGAAAAAAACGTCCACTCACATATAGTCTATATCGCTCTCTTTCCGAGATGCACGAGTTCCCATAATTTCTAGTACTTTCCTGGAATCTCAAGTCCTATCCAAAATCATCATGAAGGGTCACTAATGACTCAATTAATACCCTAATAATTTCCCATATTTTTTCGGGAATTAAAAATTTAAAACGTAATATAATCCTTCTGACCCTCGAAACAATTTCGAAACGGTGTCTGATCGACTCGAAACCAACGTCAAAATGTTCGTTACATTACATAGAATAAAATTCATGTTGATCTCACCTTGGGAATCGTGCCCACGCGCCCTCACACGCTGCCGCAAGCGGCTTCTCGTGAAACCCACGCGCCTGCACAGTAACTGCTACAGTGCCTTGTCCTCACCCGTTTTCCCTGCAATTGGGTCCTTCGACCCGGGACATAACCAAGTTAATTAGCCTTCAATTAAACCTTATTTCAATCTTTTCTTTCATTTGATCTCTTCTAAGTCATCTTAATTGAAGTTCTGTATGGTTTAATTCACACACTTCATACTATAACCCGTAATTCTCCAATTTCATACCGTCGAATTCAAATTCCCAATTCATCCAATTCGACCTTAATTGTTCCTTCTAATTTACCAGAAGGTAGCGTCAGGTTAATATACACATAAACACAACATCAATTTGGGAATTTCTTACCTTCACTTACACGAATGGAATTCGATTTTTTCAGGGATTTCGCAGGAACTGTTCTTGATGGTTCCTACGTCTATTTCCTTCATTTTTGTTGTGGTTTGACACGATAATAAGAAGGCGTAGGAATTGAAATGGATGAAAACAGACCAAAAATGAGAGTGATATGGGCTTGGATCGGAATTGCAGGGCTGAACCGAACCAGGTCCAACGAAAGGATAGGGATGAATAGTGGTTGGAGCGTGGCTCCCACGTGCAGCCACTTTGGTCGGCGCGTGAGGGCTCGTGGGGCCTTGTCTCCGGTCACGGTCAACATGACTTTTAATCTATTCGATGTGACGAACATTTTTTGACTAGTTTCTTATCTATCAGACATCGTTTTGATATAGTTCGGAGCGTCTGAAGATTTAGGATCGAGTTTAAAAATAGTTAAAAATTCAGAAAAATTACGGGACTTTAATGAGGGGTTATAGAAGTAGTTAGTAACCCTCTAGTACGATTTAGACTAGTTTGGGAGTCCTGGTGATGGTGATTAGCTCGGGAACGCTTATGGTGTAACAACCCATACCTTCGGGAAGGGTACAAATGTAATTTTGTAAATATTTGTATATAAAGGACGATTTTTCCCTTGTGAATAATCTGCCAAAAGTTGACTTTTTGATTTGTTTGTTGAACAAGCATTGACCTTTGACTGTGACGTAGTTCGGGACGCCACGAGTCCGTAGACAGGTGGCACGTCCGATTTGGACAATCGGAGGAAAAGTTTTGGTGTTCGGAAGGTTAAGGGCATTACCGTAATTTTGGATAATAGAGAGGAAAATATTGACTTTTTGTTGGACTTTTGATTTTCACGTAGACCGAGGACCGTTAGCTAGTTCTCGACGTCCTGAGTACAATGACAGGGGGCACGCTGTCATCGGACGTCGGACGGAGAAGTTATGGGCCTAGGAAGTTGAAGGGTAAAATGGTAATTTTGGACCTAGGGGCATTTTGGTCTTTTCACACTTGGGCCAATCAAATAAGACCATCTGGGATTGTGTGATTGGATATTTATTTTCTGTCCAGGGAGAGTGGGACACGTGGGGTAAGCCTAGAGGATTCTAGGAAGGCTTTGGTGTACACGGCTATAACTTGTTCAATGTTAAACCGTGCATTTGGTTCGAAGAACAGAAACAGGGAGAGGGGAATTGTGAGGATTCTTGAGCGATTCAGTGTGTGTGTGTGTGTGTGTGTGTGTGTGTGTGTGTGTGTGTGTGTGTGTGTGTGTGTGTGTGTGTGTGTGTGTGTGTGTGTGTGTGTGTGTGTGTGTGTGTGTGTGAAGCTTTGTAGCTTGGTGAGAGTGAGCAGGGAAAAGAGAGAAGCTAGTGAGTGAGTGGGAGTGAGAACCGTGTAAGAAATCAAGGTGGGTGAAAGGTTTGAGTCTCAGGAAAACAGAGAGGGTCGAGGTTGTGGTGCAATCACAGACGACCATTTTGATCCAATCAAGTCGATGGGAAGCTAAGACGGTTGAGGGAAACACTGTGGACTCAGTGGACCACGGCGGCGTGTACGGCGGAGGAAAGAAAGACGGTAAGCCCTGTTTGTCCTTTTTTTCCCGTTTTATTCAAATCGATAGTTGTGAGTGCTGTGAGACTCAGTAGGTTCCTAGGAGTCGTTTTAGGTTGAAGCCGTGATGGGGGATTTCCTGGTTGGCCGGGAACCGAAACAGAGGTTTCAGGCAGTTTTCATTCGAGCTTGGGGACGATGGGTTAGAGGTAGGATTGACGTGTTTGGTTAAGGGGAATGGATGGTTGGGTTGAGGATGATTCTACTGGTGAAAAAAAGGAAAGAAAATGGTGGACGAACGGCGGAGAATCGGCCACGCCGGTCCAGAACAGTCACGGGCTCGAGGTAGGAGATGAACAGTGTTTGTGTGCAGGCGCGTGAGGCCCACGCGCAGCCACTTTGGGCGGCGCATTGGGGCGCGTGGGGCATTTTCTGGGGAAGTGTCCAACTAGGTTTTTGGTCTAAATTTTATAACGAATCTATTGGGATAGGTTTCGAGTTAATCGGACGTCATTTCGGGTTAGTTCGAGGATCCGAACGGTTTAGGATTTTCGTGTAATTCGCGTTCAAAATCCCGAGAAATTGGGGAAATTAGGATAAGCGTATTTGAAGTAATTGTGACCCGATTTTGTGACTTTTCACAGGATGGGACACTCTTGAGATGGTTGAGGAGCATATGGAGCGCGATTGACGCGTACGAATTTGTGAGTGGACTCCTTCTCTTTTAACGAGCATGCCTAACTATTTTTATCTACATGTTTTAAGTTTTTAAGCATGTTTTTATGATCATTGCTTATATTATATCTGTTTTACCTGTTTGCACGTTTAACGAGGCGATTACGGGTTTTAGTACGTTTTCCGAGAAATGTTATATATATGATTCTCATGACATGCTTTTTGTTACTGAGCTTATATGATGATAGTGGATTTTGAAACATGATTTCACAAACAAGGTTTTCGGTTTTAGAATCAGATTTCGGAAACAAGAAATTTGGTTTTTAAGTTGAAAAGTGGGTTTCCGGATTTGGGTTCGGAATGACGGTTCTGAACGCCGGAAGGGCTTCAAACTAGTGATTTTGGATTCGGGTTTGGATATGGACTTAGAAATTGTTTTCAAATGATTTAGATTAGATTTGCTGGATCTGGTTATTGGGTTTAAAGACCCGGATTATATATGACGGGGGCAGGCCCGGATTGAGTTTAAAGACTCGGATATTACGCTATTACCCCCGTAGGCCTGTTGAGTTTAAAGACTCGGGAATTTAAAGACTCGGATTACATTTGAGGCTTGGATTGAGTTTAAAGACTCGGATAGACCCAGCAGGTTTGATCAGGACATTACTATTGGTACATCTTGTTTTTGTGATACGTTTTTGGAATGCTTAATTACTGTTTATATCACTGTTTTCTAGTACTTAGTTAGGCATGCATGTTTTCTTTAAAACGGAGGGAAAATCCTGTTTTTGTTTCATAAATTGTATGAATCCTGTTTTTGTTTCATAAATTGTTTTCATACGTTTGTTTTCTTTTTAGTTCACTCACGTTTATCTGGTTTTAAATTACCCTCCAAGTCGTGCTGAAAAGCGTTGGGGTGATCGTTGAGGTAGGGACAGAGGCATAGAGCTTTGCAGTGTTTTCCGTTGCGTGAATAGCCTAGTAGGACTTTTGTGCCTGTTTTGTATAACACTATGCCCTGTGTTACTGTTGTATTATATTTTCTCCCTGGTCTGACAGTTATACTTTTGTTTTCATGAGTTTGTTTTGGTACTTTAAGTGTGATTGTCAGACGGGAGGAGGGTTCATCCCGGTTATCGAGGTGATAATCGGGGTGGGTCCTGTCGATTGGTACCAGAGCATAGGTTTGTCGGTTGTGTCTGTATGAGGTCGTATTTAGGTCGTTTTACTTACTCTATGCCTCTTTCAGCGGACGATCGACCATCCCTCCGAGACGTGAACCCCATCCACGACCTGAAGACGCGGCGAGAGAAGCAGAGAGTGCGTCTATAGAGCGATCTCAGAGTCTAGGGGCTACAACGTTCAGTGGTGGGGCAGACCCAGAGGAAGCCCATCGGTGAATCACCCGGCTTGAGTGGATTTTCGGAGTGATGCGATGCCCTCCAGAGGATCGCGTGTTGTTGGCTACTTTTCTGTTAGACGGTGCAGCGTATGACTGGTGGTATACGCTGGAGTTGTCAGGCTGGGACGCTCATACTGTGACTTGGGAGACTTTCCGTGAGCGGTTCATGGATCAGTACTATCCCCGCTCTTTCCGAGATGGCAAGGAGGCGGAGTTTCTTCAGCTGAAACAGGGGAGCATGACAGTAGCCGAGTATGAGCAGAGGTTCTAGATGTTGTCCCGTTTCGCTCCTGTATTTGTGGCTACCGAGGCTGAGAAGTGTCGTCGGTTTGAGTTAGGTCTACGAGGAGAGATTAGAGCCATTTTGACAGCCGACTCATTTGCTACCTTCAGGGAGCTATCAGACGTTGTAGTGAGAGTAGAGGCTAGTTTGCCTGCACGGCCACAGTACTCGGGCAGTGTGTGACGCCGCCAGCATTCTTTTCCTGGAGCGTCGAGTCGGAGGAACCCGAAGCGAGGCAACTATGGTGGTACTTCATCGGCCGGTGGTGCCCGATTTGGCAGGCTAGGTAGTTTTCATGTCAGGGCCTACCCTTAATGTCAGGACCCGTCCCAAATATCACCTCGATATCCGGGACGAACCCTGCTCCCGTCTGACAATCACACTTACAGTACCACAATTAACCTTAATACAATTATAAGCATAACCATCAGACGAAGGAGTAAATATGTACAACAGTAAGTCAGAGCATAGCTCTACAAAATGGGCACAAAAGTCCTACAATTCTAAGTCCGCAACGGAAGAACGTCGGAAGCTCTATGCCTCGATATCTGCCTCAACGTTCACCCCAGCGCTATCACCACGACCTGGAGGGGAATTTAAAAACAGAAGGTGTGAGTGGACTGAAAGGAATAAAAGTTTTAAAACCGTTTACCATCAAATCAAAGTTAAGGAAAAATAATCATTTGTTCCCTCCGTTTTGAAAACAGGCATGCCCAACGAAGTATTAGAAAATCCATAATATGGAACATCATAAGAAACAGAAACACTATAAAACATCATAAGAAACAGATACACTATAAAACTGATATAGAAACCAGAGCATAAACATCAAACCACTTTTTCCGATCAAACCTGCTGGACCTATCCGAGTCTTTAAACTCAACCAGGCCTCACAAAAATCCGAGTCTTTAAACTCCCGAGTCTTTAAACTCAATAGGCCTATGGGGGTAATGTCATAAATATCCGAGTCTTTAAACTCCCGAGTCTTTAAACTCAATCCGGGCCTGTCCCCCGTCAAACAATATCCGGGTCTTTAAACCCATAACCAGATCCAGCAAATCCAATCCATTTCAGTGTAAAACCGTTCCGAAACCCATCACCAAACTCGAATTCGGAATCCCTAGTTCGAAGCCCTTCCGGCGTTCAGAACCGACATTCCGAACCCAAATCCGGAAAGTCCATGTTTATACCAAAAACCATACCATCATCAGAAAACGTTTCTAGGTTGAATTTTTCAAATATAGCATCAAAATCTGAAAACCAGCTTTTTCTCGAAAAACGTGCAAACATCTCAATCACGTATAATCATCATTTAAAACATAAAAACACACATAATATCATAAAACATTGATAAAAACAGTTAGGCATGCTTGGAAGTAGGAAAGAGTCCACTCACATATCAGAACAAGTCACTCGCGCCCCGTGCGCTCCTCGACCGTCTCTGGTGTCTCCCGTCCTGTCAATAGATACCAAATAGGGTCACAAATACATCAAGGATACCTTCCCTATTTTCCCCAATTTTCCGGGAATTAAATAATATTTTAATCCTAAACCCGTAACCATCTGGATTCCCGAACAACTCCGTAACACTGTCCGATTCACCCGAAAACTACACCATTGGATTCCTTAGAACATTTAGGACTAAACTCATGTTGGAAGCTTGGCCGGATTCCTTCCCACGCGCCTCCATGCGCCGCCCAAAGTGGCTGCGCGTGGGCCTCACGCGCCTGCTACAGTGCATCTCCTTCCTCGAGTCACCCGGTTCAACACAGTTGAACCGGCGTGAACGGTTCTCTGTAATCCGACCACCATTTCAGTCCAATCCAATCTCATCCTTTTCGTCCCGTCCTAAGCAACCTGACCATGTCCTAACCTCGAAGAATCACGGCCGGAAACCCGCCGTTCACGGCCTCGAAACAGACGGCCCGTAGCCCCTGTTTTGGCCGCCAGCCGCCCAGGTCCTCCCCCGTCACGGCGTTCATCTTAATCGACGCCTAGGACCCTCCTGAACTTCACCCTAACCTTCTTATCCCTCGACTCTACGCCCAACTCCACGACTTTGCATTTGAAAGCCACGACCAAACAGAGTACAGAGTACTCTCCGTCGACTGGGCTCCGCCGTGTACGCCCCCGTCA
Source organism: Prinsepia uniflora (assembly GCA_032719365.1). Classification (NCBI taxonomy): domain Eukaryota; kingdom Viridiplantae; phylum Streptophyta; class Magnoliopsida; order Rosales; family Rosaceae; genus Prinsepia; species Prinsepia uniflora. Next base: position 73,649,567 of record CM064862.1, read on the forward strand.
CGGCGACCGTTCTACACCCTTCCTAGAACCTCCCTGAACACCACTGCACTCACCACTCCCCTCGATTCTCGTCCTACCTTCACGACTTTTGAATTTAAAATCCACGGGAAAACAGAGCCAAGAAATTTACCTTTCGATTCCGGCGCCGCCGTGAGAACCGTCACCTACCACGGTGCTCGTGGAACTCCCCGTAGCCTCCTGAGTCTCCTAGTGGCTTGAATCGATCCACCACACGGCACAGAAGCCACCCCAGTCCACCGCCTTCTCTGTTTTCTCCAAACTCCAGCCGTCCACCGTGTAGCCTCCGTGCACGGTTGCAACTCCAAACCGCGATCACTAGCTCACCCTCGTCTCTCTTTCACTTCCACCAGTCATCAACTCCCTCACTCTTACACGAAATCGATCGAAGTCTCTCCAATTTTCCTCTCTGTTTTCTGTGTTCTTCGAAGGAGTGCACGGTTCAAATGAGGGTAAAGTGTGGCCGTGCACACTTGAGAACATTATGGAACCATCCAGTCCCCTGCACGTGTCCACCATCCATAGGCCAGCCCAAAAAAATCTCTGCCACTTGCCCTTATCTGATTGGGCTGAGGGAAAATGACCAAAATACCCCTTCTACAATTAATTATCGTTTTGCCCTCAAACGTTCTAGACCCGCAACTATTCCGTCCGACGTCCGATGACAGCGTGCCGCCTGTCGTTGAACTCAAGACGTCGAGACCTATCTAACGGTCCTCGGTCTACGTGAAAATCACAAGTCCTCCAAAAAGTCAACATTTCCCTCGTTTACTCAAAATTACGGTAACGCCCCCAAACTTCCGAACGTCATAACTTTTCCTCCGGTTGTCCGAATCGAGCCTGCCACCTGTCTACGGACTCGTGACGTCCTAAACTACGTCACAGTCAAGGGCTAACACTCAACCAATCGGTAATTCAAAAAGTCAACTTTCCGTCTACTATTCACAAGGGCAAAATCGTCCATTTACACAAAATTTTACAAAATTACCTTTTTACCCTTCCCGAAGGTACGGGTTGTTACACTTAATCCCCTAGGATTAGGGACTAAACCCTGCTCCCGTTTGATAACCCAAAAACGAAAGACCGAAACAACCTCACAAAAACAAAAAATTGCATTGTCAGACGCAGGAGAATTTAAAACATCCCAGAGTCAACAGTTACACAGAGCATAGTACCAACTTAAGGAAAACAAACCGATATACAGAATATACGCACAACGGAAAACTTAAATGACTCCGGGGTCACTCTCGAGTATTCTATGTCTCCGATGCTGCCTCAACGTCAACCCCCGCGCTAACTCCACGACCTGGAGGGCAATTAAAAACAGAAAAGTGTGAGTGGACCATAAATAAAAATAATAGTTTCCAAAAACCATTTCATAAGCAAACCACGGTTTTAGCCCTCCGTTTTGAAAACATACATGCATAACCCATTAGTTGAAAACAGTCATAAATCACATAAGGATCGTCATAAAAATAATTGTAGAATCATCATAAAACGAGTTATAGAAATTACGTCAGAAACATCATAAAACCACATCATAAAGCATAAATACCAAGCAATCCGATCAAACCTGCTGGACCTATCCGAGTTTTTAAACTCCCGAGTCTTTAAACTCAATCCAGGCCTCAATAATATCTAAGTCTTTAAACTCCGAGTCTTTAAACTCAACAGGCCTACGGGGGAAATATCAATATATCCGAGTCTTTAAACTCAATCCGGGTCTTTAAACCCAATCTGGGCACGTCCCCCGTCAATCACAATATCCGGGTCTTTAAACCCAATAATCAGATCCAGCAAATCCAATCCAAAACCATTAAAAACCAATTCGAAATCCATATCCAAACCCGAATCCGAAATCACTGGTCTGAAGCCCTTCTGGCATCCAGAACCGTCATTCCGAACCCAAATCCGGAATTCCACGTTTCAACGTTAAAACCAAATTCCGCTTTCCGAAATCCGATTCTAAAACTGAAAACCTTGATCATCGAAATCATGTTCCAAAACCCCTTTATAATCATTGAAAACCCTTATCGTTTGAAATCCCAAAACCATAGCATCATAATCAGAGATCAAGCCTTTCTCGTAAAACGTGCTGAAAACCATATTTCCTCGTAAAACGTGCTGAAAACCATATTTCCTCGAAAAACGTGCAATAATGTAAAACAGTTATAGCATCTTCAAATAACCATGAAATCACATATAAAACCGTAAAACAAGTAATTAAAAACAGTTATGCAAAAAAGGGTCCACTCACAAATACCGGGTATGTCACTCTCGTCCCGTACGTCCCGTACGTTCCTCAGCCTCCTCGGGGATTCCCGATTCTGTCAACAGTCACCAAAATACGTCACTAACACGTCCACTAAGATTCTTCTAATTTTTTTTTCCAATTTTCCTGAACTTCTAAACATAACGAACCGAGACCCTAAACCTTCAACCTTGTCGAACTAACCTCAAACGACGTCCGATTAACCCGAAACCTATTCCAAAAGATCCGTTATAACATTTAGACCAAAAACCTAGTTGACAGTTTCCCTAGAAACCGCCGCAAGCGCCTCCACGTGCCGCCTAAAGTGGCTGCACGTGGGCCTCACCCACCTGCACAGCCACTGTTCTTCGTCTTCCTCAGCCACTCGACCAGTCTGAACCAACGATGGCGGTTATTCGTCATTTCCAGTCCGTTTTTGTTCCTTTCAAACCCAGTAATTTCGTCCTATCCTAAGCAACTCAATCCCACCTTAAAAACTCAACATCACGACCTAAAACACACCTCCCTAACTCGAACCCATAACCTCCCAAAACTCTGTTCTTCCTCCCAGCCACCCGTGTACTCGCCCGTCACGGTGTCGACCTTAAACGACTCCTAGGGACCTACTGAACTCACCAGACCTCACCAAACACCTTGACTCAGCCCCTACCTTCGCGACTATCGATTTTAATCTAAACGGTAAAACAGAGCAAACAACAGTGTTTGAAGAAATTACCTATACTCAGGCCGCCGCCGTGAGCTCCACCATGGTTATGCGACCCTTCTAATCCTCCTTCGTCCTCTGAACACCACCACCAGCCTCGATTGACCAAGCACGGCTGCACCACCACCAAACACCCTCTCTGTTTCCCTGAGAACTCATCCCTCACCTCACACCAGTTTTCCTCACAAATCTCTCACTCCAACTCACTCATCAGTTCTCCCTTCATCTCTGTTCACTCTCACCAGATCACAACAACTCACACACTCCCTTCACCTGATCGATTTCCCTCTCAAACCTCACTATGTTTCCTCTCGAATGCACGATACACACACTGCACAGTTTTAAAACACCCGTGCACACTTGTGTAGAAACCACTACACACACCACGCGTCACAATCCCGCCAAATCCAAAATATCCAATTAAATCCTGGACACTTGTCCTGATCCTATTTGCACAAATCCCAATGTGAAAAAGACCAAAATGCCCCTACTTGTGAGTCAAAATTACGATTATTCCATTGTCGTTCTAGACCCGTATCTTGCCCGTCCAATGTCCGATGAAAACGTGCCGCCTGCCGTTGAATTCAGGACGACGAGATCTACCTAACGGTCCTCGATCTACGTGTCAAAACCTCGTTACACGAAACCACGGTTCCCCCTATTTTACCCAAATTACGATAATGCCCTCAACCTTCCGAACATCATAACTTCCTCCTCGGATGTCGGAATCCGACGTGCCACCTGTCTACGGACTTATGACGTCCCAAACTACGACACGGTCATCGGTCAATGTCCAATTGACCACCCGAACTCAAAGTCAACATTTTGCCCAAAATGCAAGGGAAAAATCATCATTCTATGCTAACGGCCCAACTAAACACCGATTAGGCTCACTAATCCGTTACTAATCACTGTACTAATCTCGGCTCTCGGGACGGGTCGTTACATTTCAGGGGTCTGGATTTTGAGGAGCTAGAGCACAGCCGACGCCGCAGGCGAGTGCGACTTATGTTGCTTCTACTGGGAGGCAGACTGGTGAACCCGGTAGAGATGTCTGTTACTATTGTGGAGAGCAAGGCCACTTTCGGCGTGAGTGCCCGTTGTTACCCCATGAGGGTGGAGCAGGCAGAGGTACGACAGAGCCCGGGCGGAGTACTGCATCATTGTTAGGGGCGGCAGGCCCTAGAGGTGGCGGTGGTGCCACGAGTAGTTCGAGAGGACACGGTCGGTCATCAGGACCTCAGGCGTGAGTTTTTGCTATGACCCAGCAGGAGGCCAGATCAGCACCCGAAGTGGTGACAGGTACACTTACCATACTTGGCCATGCTGTTTTTGCTTTGATAGATCCCGGGGCTACTCACTCCTTTATAGCCCGGAGTTGTAGTTTGGTTACGGAGAGAGAGGTGTCTACCTTGGATTGTGCCTTGGGGGTGAGTACGCCTACTGGGGAGGTGTTGGTGGTGACTCAGGTTTTGAGAGAGTGTCCGGTGTTGGTAGGTGAGGTAGAGTTAGTGGCAGACTTGTTACTGTTGGATCTACAGGACTTCGATGTTAATTTGGGTATGGACTGGTTAACTAGACATCATGCTTCTATCGAGTGTTTCGATAGGAGGGTGACCTTCCGGAGTCCAGGGTTACCAGAGACTACGTTCCAAGGGGATCAGCGTGCACTCCCTACATGTGTTATTTCAGCACTGGAAGCTAGGAAGTTGTTGAGGAAGGGATGTTAGGGTTACATAGCTCACCTAGTGGATACACGAGCTACACCAGTGAGGGCGGAGGACATTCCAGTTGTGCGGGAGTTTCCCGAAGTCTTTCTGGATGAGTTTACAGGATTGCCCCTTCACCGAGATATCGAGTTTACGATTGATTTACGTCCAGGTACGCAACCTATCTCCCAGACTCCTTATCGCATGGCACCTGCCGAATTGAGGGAACTAAAGGCACAACTACAAGAGTTGTTCGATATGGGATTTATTCGACCGAGTGTATCGCCTTGGGGAGCGCCAGTACTGTTTGTCAAGAAAAGGGATGGAGGTTTGAGATTGTGTATTGACTACAGGCAGTTGAATAAGGTAACCATTAGGAACAAGTATCCCCTACCCCGGATTGATGATTTGTTCGACCAGCTCAAGGGAGCATGGTACTTTTAGAAGATTGATCTTCGTTCTGGATATCATCAGCTACGAGTCAGAGAGGAGGACATACCTAAGACAGCCTTTCGGACCAGGTACGGCCACTATGAGTTTGTAGTGATGCCTTTTGGATTGACTAACGCCCCATCAACATTTATGGATCTCATGAACCGAGTGTTCCGATCACACCTGGATCGTTTCGTGATTGTGTTCATTGATGATATCTTAGTGTATTCTAAAAGTGCGAAGGCGCACGAGAAGCACTTAAGGGTAGTGCTTAACACCTTGAGAGAGCATCAGTTGTATGCGAAGTTGAGTAAGTGCCAGTTTTGGTTGACCAGTGTTGGTTTTCTGGGGCATGTGATTTCAGCCGAGGGCATTAGAGTAGATTCCCAGAAGGTTGAGGCGGCAGCGAATTGGGAATAGCCCAAGACGGTGACTGAGATCAAGAGCTTTTTGGGGTTAACAGGCTATTACCGGCGTTTCATTGAGGGATTTTCCATTCTTGCTGCTCCGTTGACACGATTGACTCGGAAGGGAGTCCGGTTTGACTGGGATGAGAGCTGTGAGCAGAGTTTCCAGGAGCTTAAAAGGCGGTTGACATCTGCTCCTGTGTTAGCCCTTCCAGACGATAGTGGGGAGTTTGAGGTTTACAGTGATGCTTATTTGCAGGGTTTGGGCTGTGTGTTGATGCAGCATGGGAAGGTGATTGCTTACGCTTCCCGACAGTTGAAACCTCATGAGATGAATTCCCTACTCATGACTTGGAGCTTGCAGCAGTAGTTCATGCATTGAAGATTTGGCGACATTATTTGTACGGCAAGAGGTGCAGGATCTTCACGGACCACTAGAACTTGAAGTATCTGTTTACTAAAAAGGAGCTGAATCTGAAACATCGTCGTTGGTTAGAGCTGCTTAAGGACTATAACTGTACTATCGATTATCACCCAGGGAAGGCTAATGTGGTAGCCGATGCTTTGAGTAGGAAGTTAGCTAGTTCTTTGTCGCATTTGAAGACAGTCTGGTTGCCTTTGTTGGTTGAACTCCGCAGGATTGGAGTAGATTTGACTGTGGATAGCCAGGGAGCGCTACTAACAAGTTTTCATGTATGACCTGTTTTGGTTGATCAGGTTATTGATGCTCAGTTTGAGGACCCCATTTTGGGCATCATTCGGATTGAGGTCGAGGCTGGAGAGAGACAGAACTTTGGGATTCGTGAGGATGAAGCCTTGGTTAAGGATGGACGATTGTGTGTACCTGAGGACGAATCATTGAAGAAAACGATACTGGATGAGGCTCACTGTTCAGCCTATGCGATGCATCCTGGAGGAACCAAGATGTATCGTACACTTCAGGAGCACTATTGGTGGTCAGGTATGAAACGTGAGACTGCGGAGTATGTCAGTAGATGCTTGATTTGTCAACAGGTGAAAGCCGAGCGGCAGAGACCCTACGGAGAAATGCAACCTTTTTCGATCCCATAGTGGAAATGGGATCACTTGACGATAGACTTTGTGTTCAAGCTTCCCAGGACGCCGAAGGGACATGATGGTGTGTGGGTGATTGTGGATCTACTCACGAAGTCTACTCATTTCTTGCCAGTACGGGAGAACTTCCGGATGACACAGTTTGCACAGCTGTTTATTGATGAGATTATTCGTATGCATGGTACTCCAGAGTCGATAGTCTCCGACAGAGATCCGAGGTTTACTTCCCGGTTTTGGCGAAGTCTACAGGAAGCTTTTGGGGCGAAGCTGCATTTCAGTACTGCCTTTCATCCTCAGACCGATGGACAGTCTGAGCGGGCCATCCAGATTTTAGAGGATATGATGCGAGCTTGTGTCTTACAGTTCCAGGGTACTTGGGAGTCACATTTAGCTTTGAAGGAGTTCGCCTACAATAACAGTTATCAGGCGAGTATTGGGATGGCTCCTTACGAGGCTTTGTACGGGCAACAGTGTAGGACTCCTTTGTGTTGGACTGAGGTTGGTGAGAGGAGACTGACGACTTCCGAGCTGGTAGACCTTACCCAAGAAAAGGTTGCACTGATCAGAGATTGACTGAAAGCAGCTCAGGACCGACAAAAGAGCTACACCGACCGTAGGATCAGAGATCTGGAGTTTGAGGTAGGAGACTGGGTTTTCTTGAAGTTATCTGCTTGGAAGGGGATCGTACGGTTTGGCAGGCGAGGGAAGTTGAGTCCTCGTTTCATTGGACCTTATGAGATCTTGGAGCGGATTGGTCCTGTTGCTTATCGATTGGCCTTACCAGCAGACTTGGCAAAGGTACATAATGTCTTTCATGTATCTATGCTTCGGAAGTATATTCGGGATGATTCTCATATTTTGGAGGCACAACCTGTTGAGCTTAGAAAAGATTTGAGCTTTGAAGAGCAGCCTGTAGCGATTTTGGATCGGAAGGATAAAGTTTTACGGAGAAGGACGGTTCCCTTGGTTAAGGTTTTGTGGAGGAATCATCAGGTGGAAGAAGCTACATGGGAACCAGAAGCCTTAATGAGGGAACAGTACCCTTATTTGTGTCACTGAATTTCAGGGGCGAAATTCTTTTAAGGAGGGTAGATTGTAACAACCCGTACCATCGGGAAGGGTACAAATGTAATTTTGTAAATATTTGTATATAAAAGACAATTTTGCCCTTGTGAATAATGTGTCAAAAGTTGACTTTTGATTTGTTTGTTGAACGAGCGTTGACCGTTGACCGTGACGTAATTCGGGACGTCACGAGTCCGTAGACAGGTGGCACGTCCGATTTGGACAATCGGAGGAAAAGTTTTGGTGCTCGGAAGGTTAAGGGCATTACCGTAATTTTGGTTAATAGAGAGAAAACTGTTGACTTTTTGTTGGACTTTTGATTTTCACGTAGATCGAGGACCGTTAGCTAGGTCTCGACGTCCTGAGTACAACGACAGGCGGCACGCTATCATCGGTCGTCAGACGGATAAGTTATGGACCTAGGAAGTTGAAGGGTAAAATGGTAATTTTGGAACTAGGGGCATTTTGGTCTTTTCACACTTGGGCCAATCAGATAAGACCATCTGGGATTGTGTGATTGGATATTTATTTTCTGTCCAGGGAGAGTCGGACACGTGGGGTAAGCCTAGAGGATTCTAGGAAGGCTTTGGTGTGCATGGCTATAACTTGTTCAATTTTAAACCGTGCATTTGGGTTCGAAGAACAGAAACAGGGAGAAGGGAATTGTGAGGATTCTTGAGCGATTCAGTGTGTGTGTGAAGCTTTGTAGCTTGGTGAGAGTGAGCAGGGAAAAGAGAGAAGCTAGTGAGTGAGTGGGAGTGAGAACCGTGCAAGAAATCAAGGTGGGTGAAAGGTTTGAGTCTCAGGAAAACAGAGAGGCTCGAGGTTGTGGTGCAATCACAGACGACCATTTTGATCCAATCAAGGTCGAGGGAAAGCTAAGACGGTTGAGGGCAACACAGTGGACTCAGTGGACCACGGCGGCGTGTACGGCGGAGGAGAGAAATACAGTAAGCCCTGTTTCCCTTGTTTTTCCCGTTTTATTCAAATCGATAGTTGTGGCTTTTGGGGCTGAGTCGAGGGATTCCGTGAGTGTTGTGAGACTCAGTAGGTTCCTAGGAGTCATTTTAGGTTGAATCCGTGATGGGGGATTGCCTGGTTAGCTGGGAACCGAAACAGAGGTTTCGGGCAGTTTTCATTCGAGCTTGGGGACGATAGGTTAGAGGTAGGATTGACGTGTTTGGTTGAGGGGAATGGATGGTTGGGTTGAGGACGATGCTACTGGTGAAAAGGGAAGGAAAATGGTGGACGGACGGCGGAGAACCGGCCACGCCTGTCCAGAATAGTCACGGGCTCGAGGTAGGAGATGAACAGTGTTTGTGTGCAGGCGAGTGAGGCCCACGCGCATCCACTTTGGGCGGCGCATGGGGGCGCGTGGGGCGTTTTCCGGGGAAGTGTCCAACTAGGTTTTTGGTCTAAATGTTATAACGAATCTATTGGGACAGGTTTCAAGTTAATCGAACGTCATTTCAGGTTAGTTCGAGGATCCGAACAGTTTAGGGTTTTCGTGTAATTCGCGTTTAAAATCCCGAGAAATTGGGGAAATTAGGATAAGCGTATTTGAAGTAATTATGACCCGATTTTGTGACTTTTGACAGGACGGGACACTCCTGAGACGGTTGAGGAGCGTACGGAGCGCGATTGACGCGTACGGATTTGTGAGTGGACTCCTTCTCTTTTAACGAGCATGCCTAACTGTTTTTATCTACATGTTTTATGTTTTTAAGCATGTTTTTATGATCATTGCTTATATTATATCTGTTTTACCTGTTTGCACGTTTATCTAGGCGATTACGGGTTTTAGCACGTTTTCTGAGAAATGTTATATATATGATTCTCATGCCATGCTTTTTGTTACTAGGTTTATATGATGATAGTGGATTTGAAACATGATTTGACAAACAAGGTTTTCGGTTTTAAAATCGGATTTCGGAAACACAAAATTTGGTTTTTAAGTTGAAAAGTGGGTTTCCGGATTTGGGTTCGGAATGACGGTTCTGAATGCCGGAAGGGCTTTAGACTAGTGATTTCGGATTCGAGCTTGGATATGGACTTAGAAATGGTTTTCAAATGATTTAGATTAGATTTGCTGGATCTGGTTATTGGGTTTAAAGACTCGAATTATATATGACGGGGGCGGGCCTAGATTGAGTTTAAAGACTCGAGAGTTTAAAGACTCGGATATTACGCTATTACCCCCGTAGGCATGTTGAGTTTAAAGACTCGGATAGACCCAGCAGGTTTGATCAGGACATTACTATTGGTACATCTTGTTTTTGTGATACGTTTTTGGAATGCTTAATTACTGTTTATATCACTGTTTTCTAGTACTTAGTTAGGCATGAATGTTTTCTTTAAAACGGAGGGAAAATATTGTTTTTGTTTCATAAATTGTTTTCATACGTTTGTTTTCTTTTTAGTCCACTCACGTTTTTCTGGTTTTAAATTACCCTCCAGGTCGTGGTGAAAAGCATCGGGGTGATCGTTGAGGCAGGGACAGAGGCATAGAGCTTTGCGGCGTTTTCCGTTGTGTGAATAGCCTAGTAGGACTTTTGTGCCTGTTTTGTATAACACTATACTCTGTGTTACTGTTGTATTATATTTTCTCCCTGGTCTGACAGTTATACTTATGTTTTCTTGAGGTTATTTTGGTACTTTAAGTGTGATTGTCAGACGCGAGCAGGGTTCGTCCCGGTTATCGAGGTGATAATCGGGGTGGGTCCTGTCATATGGCACGCATATCGAGGCGACAGCTAGGACGTTCTGTGAGTGGACCTTGTTTTCTAAATTGAGGTATGCATAAATGTTTTATATGAGTTTAAATACATGTTTTGAGATGCCTTGAGTGCATTTGGATATTGTAGTTAGTATTTACGTATTTGCACGTATTTCGAGATTTTAGGCTTTATACCGTGCTTACACGTGTTGTGCTTTCTATGATGATTTGACGAAAGGTTTTGGAATTAGAAATATAGAATCGGGCATGAGACCCATTTGATTGGAATCAATCGGACTTGAAGTCCATTTGACTTAATGAGATATCGGGCGGGAGACCCATTTGGTTTATATGATTAGGCCGGGGGCCCCGTTGGTTTACGAATTCGGGTTTGAGGCCTAATTGGTTATGATATCGGGCATGAGGCCCAGTTATGGTTTATGAATGTGATTTCGGGTCGGGGACCCCAAATGGATATGGATTTACGATGGTTTTATGGAAAATTCGGGCGTAGCCCTTAAATCGGTTTTGAGATGATTTCAAAATGGTTTTTCATACACTATCCTTTATTTATGGATTGTCTCCTCCGGGGAGGGTCGTTGGCTTGTGTGGACCCCGAAGTAGTCACGGAGCACTAACTGAGTGGAGTCGCCCCCGTGGGGTACGTTACTCTCAGGAAGTCATATATGGATTATAACCCCCAGGGAGGGTCATTGATCTGCGAACATTGACCTGGGTGGACCCTGGGGAGACTTGGTATTTGAGACCTCGTGCAACATGACTAAGGCCCTAATGAGTTCTATTAAATGTCTTGGAATTATGAAAACTTTAGAAACCGTGACAGGATTGGTTATATGATATTTGGTAAACAAGATTTCTTGGAATTATGAAATGATGTAAAGGGCATAAATGTCTTGTGTTAAATGAGTTCTATTAAATTATTTATTTTCGTCCACTCACAGCTTTTGTTATTTTTAATGCCCTTCAGGTTGTTCGACGATGCAGACTGTAGTAGGGACCGAGACATCACACTCCTCCTCCGAATCCTGGTGCATTTTGGAAGTCCCGTTCGGGCTGAGGTTAGAATAATCCCTTGTCTGACACTTCGTGTCAGACGGGAGCAGACACGTCCCATGTTAATCCAGAGGGAATTGGGACGGGTCCTGTCATCAGGCGCTAAAGAGGAAGAGTGGGCTTCAGCGTAATGGAGCAAAACTGGGCAGGTGAATGCGCGTGTCAGGCGCTGAGAAGGGCATGGGACACTCAGTGTACGCGCACTGAAATGGAAGAGGGGAGTTCGGTAGGCACTGTTCAAGGATTGCGTTGGGCTGGCAAAGAATTGGGCCATACGAATCTGGGTTGGGTTGAAGGCGCGAGTCTAGGCCACGTCACAAATGGGCTGAGCTTTGCTGATGGATTGGGCTGAGAAAATATGGATTTGGGATACGATTAAAGGATTGGTTCTGGGCCGCATGCAAGACTTTTGGATTCGGTAGAAGTCCACCGGATTTCCTTGAGATTTTTGGTGGCCTTCCTTGTTTTGTCCATAAGTTCTTCGTTATAATTCTGATTGGAACGATTCTTTCGTCAAAATGCTCAGAATTCCAAGCTTTATTTAATTCTGTAAATTTCCCACAAAATATATTATTTTCTCCAATTGTTTGGTATTTTAACATTAAAAGATAAGTATAAAAGGTATAAAATAATATAAAATAAAACTTAATTAAATGCCTATCAACCATCTTAGAACACATTTTCTAAAAGATTCAATTCATTAAAAAATAAATAATTCATTAAAAATGAATAAAGTGTTCTTCTTTATTTTCTGAAAGATTTCCATCTTAAAAAAAATAATATTTCATTACTTTCCGACTTGTATGAAATCAATTTGAGTTATAATAATATATCACTATATTTTTTTTTTCATTTCATTTTTTGGATAAACTTTGTAATTATTTGTAAAATTTATATGACAATTTTTGGTACATAAAAATTAAAATAAGAAACGAGAATCATTAACATCTCCTCATAGTTAAAAAAAAAAGTTAAGGCGAACATCATTTAACACCACAAAATGAACAATTAGATTTCAATTTTATCATTTTACTCCATGTGACTTTAAGATCACATTAATTTATTCCATATTTTTATTTCATTAGTAAATCATCAGTTAAGTTAATAGCATACTTGGTACTCATTACAAATTCTTACTCATTTTATTTTTGATTAAGTGACTAATTATTTTAATTTAGCTATTATTTTTTTTCAAATTAGTGCAGTTAACAAACTATAAGGGCACTACATTTAAGTTTACATTAAGTTTAATTAATTATATTCTTATAGTTTGTTTAAATACACTGATTTGAAGAGTAAATAAATTAAGGACTATGTATTCAATTAGGACATTTAAATATTTTACATTTAAATTTTTTTAAAGACATTTATATGTTTTAAAAGACTTTTAAAAAGTTCTAGTGTATTCAATTAAGACTTTTAATATTATTAAAAATGTCAAAACAAGTCTTGAGATATTCAATTAGGACTTATTTTTTAAGGACTACTTTAAGTTGTGGACTTTGTGAGATTTAGTGTTAAAAATATACATATGATAAGACAAAAAATATCTAGCCTCAAGTAGAAAGATTTACTTTTGAACCTCATAAAACATTTTTCTCAAGAACGTTCCCTTCTTCCCAAAAGGTTTATCCTATAGTAAAAATTAATTTGAAAAAACATACACCAAAAGCAGCAAAAAAATTCTTTATTTTAGTGCAAATTTTTTTGGGCATAATTTTGAATAATTTTTTCATAATTTGAAGAAACATACACAAAAAGTGTTATTCGGTTTTTAGTGACGAAAACTTCATAGTAATCTAAGATTTTCAAGAAAATTAAAAAATCTAAAAAATTGCATAAAATTTCATAACCACTTTAGAACGATTCCAAAGTATCCAAGATATTCAAAATTAGATCAATTCTAATTAATACCAAAAATGCTTTTAAATTAATTGATGATTTAATGTTGAAATATACAGATAGAGTAAATAGATATGATCTAAAAATTGCATGAAGTAAAATGATAAAATTGAAACCTAATAATTTATTCTGATATTAACTCTCAAACTTTGGAGTGTAAAATAATGTTTGCCTTAAAATTTACTTTCGCAAGTAGACACAAGACTACTCTGTAATGAGAATCATTACCTTTTATTTTATTCTTATTACCCCTAAATAAACACACCCGTAATGTAATTGAGCATTTTTATACAATCAAAACCTACTAAAATAGTACTCAAAATTTGTCCGTATTGAATAATTGAATGACTAGTAAACTTAAAAAAAATTAATAATAATAATAATAAAATTAATAACTAAATATTATAATAATATCAATATTTAAAATTTAAATTAGTATTTAATATTTATTATATATGAATCAACTGATATAATATAACCTAATCAATATAATATAATATGTATTTTAATTATCAAAATTAGCTTAGCCCAATTGGCTTTGATTATGTGCAATAATTCCTATTTTGTCAATTTTTAAAATATATATATTAATTTGATAAAGTATCAAATATCTGATTAAATAAAAAATTTATCATATATAAATTAGTCCATCCAACTAAAATAATCAGTACAAAACAATGTTCAAGTGACAAATTATAATAAACATTGAGTGATTATGGCTTTATCATGTAAAAAAGGAAACATAAAAGCAACCATGCGAAAGAGGTTTGTCTTTGGCAAAAAAGAAAGAAAGAAAGAGGTTTGTCTTGACACATCTGAAAAAAAACAAAAAAACAAAAGTTTCGAAGTCATTAGCCGCAATGCAGGTGATGGTAGCATGTCCATCTGCCCGAACAGCAACTACCATAAATATTTTATATATTAAAAAAAAAAACTGCATATAATATTTGCAGGTCAACTGAGAGAGCCTTGGGGAATGAATGAGTAGAGCAGACTAACGAGTTTATAATCATATGTATTGATAGCATAGATCAGATCAGAGAGCTGGTGGATATTGCTTCGCCTGCTGTCGCACTCTTCGCTTGTACTCAGCTGGTTGCTGCACATCAGTGTCATCAACATAGGTCATATTTAACGAGCAATCACAAGAGAGAAGGAGAGCAACTAGAATTCGAATTCAAGACAAACCTGGATGAAGAGCTGATAGCCATCTGTTTGTGCTGGATCAGCAGGGTTAGGCTGGTCTAGCAAATCCTGAATACCTACCAGGATTTGCTTCACAGTAATGGCCGGTCTCCAACCCTGGAAAAAGATGTTCGCGTTACTTGACTTGATCAATTTACGCAATTTTCTTATACGGGTTAGAGCAATGCGGGCTACTTACGCTGTCTTCGTTGAGAATTGAAAGGCAAACAGTTCCAGAAGGATAGACGTTAGGGTGGAAAAAACCCTGTGGGAACTTGCACTTTGGGGGCCTGCTGGGGTAATCCTCACTGAAGTTGAGTGTAAGGGGAAAGTAGCCACCTTCCCAATCAGTCTACAATGGCAATAACCGCAATACCAAAAACAAAACCAGACATCAAGAAAATATATTTTTATGAATGTTTACAACAGCAATCAACCGCTTTCATGACAACAAGCATTTCTGAATATCAGCATTTATGAAGAAAGAAAGAAGGATTAATTTGTCAATTTGCCTTAACCCCTTGCTAATTGTCCCCATATAGTCACATTTACTCGGATTTCAACCAATATTTTTCTAACCGTCACATATCAAATCATTAAAATACAGTTCGTTATGAGAAATTCTTTATTTATTAAAGTTTACTTGATACTTTTTCTTTGTTGAAGTGTGCCAAATTCAACCAAAAATTGGACAAATGTGACCAGAAGGGAAAAATTGGCAACGGGATACAATTTCTCCAGGTTTATAGATCTTCTCCTAATTTGAGATGCTAAAACCAGAATAAAATTTCTGAAGGCTAATTCATCATTCCAAATTGCACATTATATTCAAGTGCCACTTTTATCTAAATTGCTAGCCAACACACAAAAACTAAACAATAATATGAACCAGCAGTCCACCTAACAACTTCTGAACAAGTCTATATGCTAAGAATTTCTCTTTTCTTTTTCTTCTTTTTTGGTGAGAATTCTCTATAGAATTTTAGACATTCAAACATTAGTAAAACAAATCTAAAACCCTAGTGCACCAATTGAGGGGCTGACTGACTTAAACTCTGAACTAAAATCTCAAAATTCTCACGAAAATATTAAAGAGAAGAAGAAAACGACTTACAGAGGGCTTGCCAGGGATGATGCACTTCCAGACCATCAAATTGATGGCGCCGTCTGAACCAGTCTCCGGCTTGGCCACAAAACCCTAATTGGCCATAAATAAAAATAAGACTTTAGGTCGTGAAATTGAATTAAAAACAACCAATAAACAAGAATTTGGATGATGATTGGTACGGACATGGGGGTGATTCTTACGCCAGGCTTTTCGCTCCTCGGTGAGACGACTACGAGCGATACCTCCAGACATTCTCTCAAGTCTCAATCAAACCAAACGAAGATTTGATTTCGGCTTCTGATAGGAACAATCAATCGATCACTTGTATCTACGAATACGAGGAGTCTTGTGTTGTTGTCAATATCGAATGAATTGGAGATCGACTAAAGTAAGATGACTCCAGAACCTTCCCTGCGCCGCCAGCTAACAGCTTTTACGCGCGGCTTCTGATAAAGCGTGTGAGCGTATATCTACTTACTAGCGGTAGGCTCCTACCGAGCAGATGCAGGATACTTCGGTAGGATAGCACTGATTCTGTCTGCATTGTTTCTGCAACATTAATTTTTTTTATAATCCAATTGGAGATATCATCGATGATAAAGAATTACAATAAAGCATTTGAGGTTGTGAAAGGCAAGAGGACCTCTTCGAAAAAAAAAAAAAAGGCAAGAGGATCTCATTAAAAAAACATATGAGGAAGCTGAAAACAGAGCCAAACATAGGCCTTTTCTCAAGAATAAAATCTAAAACCTAGTTTTAGTCCCTGTTTCCCTTTGGGGACTGCGGTAGCCCGTTTTCATCTCGTTTTTGGTTTTCCTGTTCTCACCTCCCCCTCATTTTGCCTCAGGCTTAGGGTTGTTCTAGCTTTTCTGGCCGCTCTATGCAGTTGGGTGGTGATGCGACAACCGGAAGATGTTGGCTTGCCTCCTTGGTGGCTCACCTCTCTGATTCGATGCAGGACGCATGTTGTGGTGTACCTATTGGGTGGGTTGAGGTGGTAACCCAGATCTGCCTCTGTGTTCTAAGAATGGTATTCTCTTACTGCGACGACAGTGTTGCTCATGGATACTCGATTTCACTGCGATACTGGCAGCTTCACTGCGTAGGAAGTGGGTCAAATATGCGACGGCGGCGGGATGAGAAGGTTGCAGCGACTACGACGTTGTTTTGGGGATGGTGGTGCTACGGTTGTAGCGTGGCACGTCGTTGTGCTGCTGCAGTTGTGACTACCCTTTGGGCTGGCATTAGTTACAGTTGCGGTGGCACATTCTCTGTTCTACTACGACTGGTGTATGTGCTCTGTTGTTTGGTATCTTCGATCTACTCTCCTCTAGGCTGCAAGCGTGGCTGCCTTGGACTACAGTGGCGACGACTGTTGTAGCGATAACTGCAATCGTGACATGGTTGCGGGTCTGGTTCAAGGTTTCCTTTCTATTAGGCCAGGTAATGGAACTTAGTGTTCTCAATAGTTCTTGGGCCTATCTAGTTACTTGGGCCAAGTGTTGGTCCAGCTCATTAAGTTGGGCCTTTATCTCTATTTTCTATCCTAGCCTTTTGGGTTCGGATGGAATTAGTTTAGTCTAGTGTTGGGCTGGGCTCCTATTTAATTTTAGGTCTATTGGGCTTAGAGTTACGAGTTTGGATCAAATTGTTGAATTTGTTTTTGCCTTGTGCTTATATTTACGAGTCTATTTGTGGATGTAATCTAGGATTTTTTTTTCCTGGAGAATTCCCCTTGTAAACTTGTAGTGTTTTATTTTTGAATATTACTTTTTAACTATAAAAAAAAGGACCTCATTAAAACCTCGCTTTGAAAACTTAGCTAGATTGGAAAAAATCCATCGAGGAAAAAGAATGCCTTACCCTATAACAACACAGCGAAAATATAAAACTGAAAAAACATGAACAGACAGCAGCTATGTTGACATGTCTGATTTTGCTATCTGCTCCAACCATGGTGGCGCAGGTGAAATCCATCGAATCCACCTGTTGCAACATTTAATTTTTCATTAAAATGTTTATTTGTCTATTTATTTAAATACATGATAATTCTGAGTCCATTGGTTTGCAAATAAACGCTGTAACCAACTGAATTAGACCAATTTGACAACTTTACAATGTCTATAAATATGGGGTAGTAATAATACTAAGCTAATTTGTGCTTGAAAGTTGACTTCCCTTATACATTCAAATGTTGGGTGGACTGCTCTACATTCAGCGATGCTAGAGTGACCCCAAACTTCTAGTTGGGGGTCGAAATTCGGAAGCCAATTGCTAAGGTATTTTATTCGTCCAGTAATTTTTTTATTAGTGTCTTTTTTTTTTTAATAAAACTAGCTGCATTCCTATGTTATGTAATGGATGATGTCGAACCCGACGCTTACAAAGTGTAAAGTCAAATGCTCAATCGGTATAAATCTCACTACATGAATATTTTTCTAGCTAAACTCTGAGACACTCCATTAAAGAAGGGTTGCACATGATAATACTTATGTCACACTCTTAGGGCAACCTTCTTATTCTATCCTTTTAATTTAGGGAGCTTTTCATATTTAAGTCATAATGGAAACTCTCGTTCTCTAAATCAATATCAAGATCATCTTTGTCAAAATCAACAAGATTGAAAATCATAAAATCATTTATATGTATTAAACAAATCAACAGTACTCATAACAATTAAGATTATCTTAATGAACCGCCTATTTAATTAATACATATAAATGACTATACACTCAAATTTGAATGATTTTTTTTAGATAATTTTAAATAATGATTTAGGAATTGGACAATTCCAAGTATAAGCTATGTATAAGAACATTGCGATAATACAAATACCGAAGTAAGAAATCACTCTACAGTGGGATACAAGTATTTTTCTTATTTACACTTGATAGGAAATTTTGATTCCAACACAATGTCCAACATTATGTACCATGTCGTAGCTTAAACTTAAAATGAAACTCTAAGAAGATCGAATATTAGTTTTGTTGATGCACAAAATGTATCAACTTAGGGGTTGAACCATACTCAACCACGTGTCCTTTAGACCGACCTGTCAAAAAAGGGTAATTGGTCGTCAGTAACTTTATTGGGAAAATGACCCCTTTTGTATAGGTGTGAGAGTGATGGTAAATATGTTCTTCCGATGTAGGAGAATTTGCATTCGATGTGGGGCTGACACGTGTCCCAAGGATGAAAAGAGGGGTATGTCCACGTGTCAGCGTTGGTCAACCCTTGTTAGGGCAATTTGGTAATTTTTATAAGAAGGGTATTTTGGTAAATTTGTCTTGAGTTATTGTGTTGGAACAATTGGACAGGGACAAGTGTCCCTTATCCCCTAGATTGGTGTGTTGCCGACTTAGTTAGGGGATATCAGTATTATGCTTTGATTAAAATTGATTTTTGGGTGTTTTGATGGTTTTGGCCGAGAAAGAAAAGTTGGGGAGAAAGTGAATGAAACACAGAGGAGAAGCAAGCAGAGATGAAGGAAGAGAGAAGAGAAAGAGAGGAAGATCTGGAAGGAAGAAGAAGAGGTCGAGTTTGAGGAGGCAAGGTGATGAACCCGTGAAGATTTTCGAGTTTTGGGTTGAGCACCTAGAGTTTGATGAGGTAAGCTTGAAGTTGAATTGACGAACATATTCCTTAGGTCATTGTGATCCTAACTAGTACTTTAGGTGCAGTTTTAGACGTGAGAAGTGTCTAGAAACCGAGAACAAACCTCGGTCGTGAGTCCTCGACAGTGACCTAATTTTGGGTAAGTTTTCAAATATTTGATTGTATAGATTTATTCCTAAGCTAATTTAGAGAAGATTGGTCGAACCGAATTGAAAAAGGACTAGAAATGAGGGATTTAGAGCCGGGTCGGGTTGTTGGGTCTGACAGGACCCGTCCCAAATCCCCAGGGATTAACGTGGGACGTTTCTGCTCCCGTCTGACACTTCGTGTCAGACCAGGGATAATTCCGTCCTTTGCCCAACCTGGCCTATTAGAGGGCACCAGGATCAGGAGGAGGAATGTGATGTCTCGTCTCTACTATAGCCCGCATCCGCGATCAACCTGAAGGGCATTCAAAATACAAAAGCTGTGAGTGGAAAAAACAATTATTTTATAAAAACATTTCATAAAACGATCTTTATGCCCTTCACTAAAAATATATGCATGCATTCGAAAACCATTTCTCAAACAAAGGACATTGGGCCTTGGCCCAAAATCATCTCAAAGTACCTAGGACCTCAGCTGTAACGACCCATTCCGAATTAGCGGGATTAATTAAGGATTAATGACAGATTAGCGAGACTAATCGGGGATTAGACGAGGATTAGCGGACGTTCAAGGCGAAATGACGATTTTGCCCCTAGAATGGGCAAAACATTGACTTTTCATTCGGACGCTTAGATGGACTTTGGCCGACGACTGTGACGTAGTTCGGGACGTCACGAGTTCATAGATAGGTGGCACGTTCGATTCCGACATTCGAGGAAGAAGTTGTGACGATCGGAAGTTCAAGGGCATTTTGATAATTTGGGTGAATAGGGGCCAATAGTTGACTTTTGAACCGGGAGGTCCAATGATCGAGGGCCGAGTACCGTTACGTAGATCGAGAAGATACGAATCCATAGACAGGCGGCACGTCGAATTTGGACGTTCGACGGCGAAGTTACGGTTCACAGAAGTTCGAGTGCACTATTGCACGTTTTACGAGACGATGACTTTTGGCAGCAAGTGGGGCCCAGATATTTGTCTCAAGGCCCAATGGATGAGTGACAAGTGTCACTCATCCACTAAACATCATTTTCATTCTTGCATCCATCCCCCCCGTGCATCCATCATTTTTCATTTTTCCAATCCAAACCCGATCACCATTTCTCACCCAAAACCCAAACCCTTGACCTGTGAGCTTAACTGAGAGGACAGAGGGGGAGAGGAGTACCAGCTGGACGTGGTGGCTGGCCAGGCAGAGCTGCCGTGGACAGCGGAGGAGGAAAAACCGATCGAGGTAATCGGTTAGCCCATTTTCAATCCATTTTTCATTTCAGTTGTTATGGGTCGAATTGGACGATTGGTTTGAGTTAAATAGGTTGCTAGGGAGTTGTTAGAGAGGTTTTGAGGGTGGTTAGACGTGAAGGAACCCTGGGGTGAGTTTTGGAAAATTTGAACCGTGAGGAAGAATTGGACCGGTCGGATTTTGGGTGTTTTAGGAGTTCTAATTAATTGGTGTAGGTTTCTAGGGTCGATATATGAAGATTAGGATTTATTAGAGTTGAAAACATCGAAGATTAGACCTTGTAGGGACCTGGACCGGTCACGCCGGTCCAAGTTGTAGAGAAAATCGGGCCGGATCGGTCGAACAGAGGTTGAAGATGGGTACTGTAGCTGGCACGTGAGGCCCACGCACAGCCACTTCAAGCGGCGCGTGCGGGAGAATTTAGGGAAGGTTCCAACATGTAAAATCATCTATTCGATGTAACCAACATTTTGGGACTGGTTTCTAGTCGATCGGACATCGTCTCGATATAGTTCGGGTTGTCCGAAGGTTTCGGTGCGCGTTTAAAAATAATTAAAAATCCCGGAAAATTAGGGGGGTGAGTCGGGTCCTGACTGAGGAGAGTCTGGTCCTGACAGAATGGTATCAGAGCCAGACCCCGACCGAGAAGTGTGCCAGCGAGGACGCTGGGCCCTAAGGGGGGTGGATTGTAAAACCCGTGTCCTGGAGGAAACGGTGAACAATCTCATATTCATGCGAGGGGGAATGGTCTGGGAAAGGAATGGTGGTGTGCCTTAAAGGTGTAGACACACACCTATCTAGCACGAGGCCTTTTGGGAGCTCAGTGTCTTTGGGTTCGGTTGGAACCCCAAAGTTAAGCGAGTTGAGGTTGGTGCAATTCCATGATGGGTGACCCCCTGGGAAGTTGCACCGTGAGCTCCCGAAAACAAAACTGTGAGGGCAAGGGCAAGGAGGCCCAAACGGACAATATCGTGCTAGGAGAGTCGGGTCCTGACTGAGGAGAGTCGGGTCCTGACATCAGCCCAAACCGAAACACGTGGGAACTCGTTCCAAATCCAGCTCGTATGGGTCTCAGCCCAAAACCAATACGCGTGGGTCTCAGCCCAACGCAGTCTCAGTGAAAACTCATACACATATACATATATACATATATAACCCATCCTAGGCACTTCAAAGAAGATGCCAACTCGAGGCACACATCCCCTAGGGAACTCATCCCCGATATATGTCACGATTTCTTTATATATATAAGTATGCATACTACTCGGGATCTCACTCCTAGCCTTCTCTCAGGAATTCTCTATCTGGGAGGCTCTATCTTCGGACCTAATCCAATCATCTCTCCGAAATCTGGTCCTCGACCACATCATAACTCGCACTCCTAGAACGGGATCCCTATGGGGATACCCATTCTGGTCTGTGGATCATGACTCTCTAGGTCGACATATGGAGAAGACCAATCAATACGCTTGTAGGGAGGGTATATACATACTAGTATACAAAACCATAAACGGAACTCACACCCGATAACACAAAGCAACTGGGCTTCCAGCCCGAACTTGTGACTTAATAGGGTCTCTAACCCGATTTCACAATGAACTAGGCATCAAGCCCGAACTCGTAAATCAACGGGGCATCGAGCCCAAAACCTCAGGGTCAGTCACGATTCTCGATTAGAGTGATGCGTGCAACCATCAGTCCAGGACCGCTCTCAATCTTGGTATGTCGCCGTGAACACATCACTGCCGCGACCACCTATCGAAAATGGTGCACACGTCACTAATCGATCCTCTAAACCGTCAGCACTCCGAAGTCGAGCCTCCAGTGGCTGCTCGACAACGAAACGTGCATCGTGACCTCTCCGGAAGGAACGCATCCCAATCTGTAGACGAGCGTTACGTCGTCTGTCGCCGTGCACATAGCACCCGTCGCGACCATGATTCAGACCCGTAGGTCATCAATAGGGCCACATGCCCGAGTCAAAACCAAATCCAAATGGGTCTCATGCCCGGTTTTACCTTTTCAAAACCATTTCATTAAAACCGAAAGCGTAAGCGCGTATAAGCACGTATAAAATCCAAAAACCACGAAGTACGTGCCCATACGTAGACACAAACACAAAATGCACTCAAGGCATCCCAAAACACATATTAAAACACATATAAAACATTTATGCATGCATCGATTTCAGAAAGAAATTCCACTCACAGACTGTCCGGGCTGCCGTCTCGATACGCGCGTCGTACTCCTTCCCGGGCCAATCGTCATCTCCGGGGTTCCCAAACCTGTCCAAATCACTTTAGAGAGTTACTAACTACTTAATTAACCCCTCACTAAAGCCCCCTATTTTTTTGGGATTTTTAACTATTTTTAAAGGCGCTCTGAAACCTTCGGACAGCCCGAACTATATTGAGACGATGTCCAATCGACTCGAAACCAGTCCCAAAATGTTCGTTACATTGAATAGATGATTTCACATGTTGGAACTTTCCCCAAAAGCCTCACCATGCTCCGCTGGATGGCTCTGCATGTGGGCCTCAAGCGCCACTACACAAGGTCATCGTTTTCCTCGGCTAGACCGGTCCGAACTGGCCGGTCCGATTTTTCCTGCAACTTGGACCGGCGTGACCGGTTCAGACTCCTACAATGTTCAATCTTCGTCCTTTCTCTTCCTAATCAATCCTATTCTTCCTATTTTGATCCTAGGAACCTAAATATGGAATTAAAACAACCTAAAACCTCCTAAAATCCATGAACCCGATTTGTCCCTCACGGTTCAATATTTTCAAAATCTCCCTAGGGCTTCCTCAGCCTCTAACCACCACCCAAACCTTCTTAGAACTCCCCTAGCAACCTAACTAACTCATTATAATCGATTAAAACCATCCCCAACATCAAGAATAAAAAATAACATGAAAAGGGCCAAACTGATACCTTGCTCGGGTTTTGCCTCCGCCGTCCTGGCCAGCCACCAAAATCCTCCAGTGCTCCCTCTCACTCTCTTGGTTTCTCAAACATGATCATAAGTGGAAGGGTTTGGATTGGGGTTGAAGGTTTGATCAGTTTTGGGTTTGGTGAGGGAAATGGTCGAACAATGAAAAAGGGATGGATATGCATGAAGGGAAAATGATGGGGAATGGATGAATGACACTTGGCATTCATCCATTGGGCCTGGGAAGGATCTGGGGCCCACTAAATTCCAAAAAGGCCTCCGTCTCGTAAAACATGCAATAGTACGTTCGAACTTCCGTGAACCGTAACTTCTCCGTCGTACGTCGGAATTCGACGTGCCGCCTGTCTACGAATTCGTATCGTCCCAATCTACGTAACGGTCCTTGACCATTGGCCATCGGACCTCCCGGGTTAAAAGTTAACTGTTTTCCCTTTTCAACCAAATTACCAAAATACCCCCAAACTTTCGAACGTCATAACTTCTTCATCGAAATGTCAGAATCGGACGTGCCACCTGTCTATGAACTCGTGACGTCCCGAACTACGTCACAGTCAACGTCCAAAGCCCATTTGACCGCCTGAACGAAGAGTCAACGTTTTGCTCATTCTAGGGGCAAAATCGTCATTTTTCCCTGAACGTTTGTTAATCATTGTATAATCCTTGATTAGCCTTACTAATTCGTCATTAAGTCTTAATTAATCTTGATAATTCGGGAAGGGTCGTTACAGGGTCGACCTACCCAAACTGTAGGAAAATAGGCTGGCAAGAGGTTGAAGACGCTACTACAGTGCAGGTGCGTGGCTCCCACGCGTAGCCACTTTGGGTGGCACGTGGGGGCGTGTGCGAGGGTATTTTGGGAAATAAACAACATGGTTTTCAATGCAATCATTGTAACAAATATTTTGACGCAGGTTTCGAGGCAATTAGACATCATCTCGGGGTAGTTTCGGGTGTCTGAATCGTATATTTATTATTTTAAAATTAATAGAAAATTTCCGGAAGTTATGGTTTGTGTTGGGAGGTTACCTAAAGGTTCGAAAAACCTTAATAACTTTGTATTGTGTTATTGGACAGGAGGCGAGACCCCCAAAATTGACAAGGAATGCGATTAAGTGACAGAACTACACTACCGTGGCACGACGACTTCAGGGGAATCTTTTGGAGCGGAGGCATGAACGTGGTTGAGGTGTTAGTGTAAGAGTTGTATATTGTTATGTTTTCCGAACTGATGCTCTGTACATGTAAATATGGAAGTATGTATCCCTAGTCTGACAGTTGAACATTTGAGGTTATGAATTTCCCTTGTCTTTTCTGTCTTTTGAAATGGTAACTTTCAGATGGGAGCGGAATCCCTCGAGGTTGTCTAGCGGTTTCGAGAGGGGTCTTGTCATGTCGGCTACTGAGGGGAAGGCTGAGTGTTGGAGTGAGTTGGTTGGTATGTGCTGACGGAATCCCTAGCGCTAGGCCGATAAGTATTGGCCGGTGTAGTGTCACCCTTGTTGGTCAACAGCTCAGACTTAAGATGAATCGCGGTTTATTTCATCAACTCATTGTAGGTTGACCAATCTTGGGTATGTGTGGCGTACCTGAAGTGTGATTCGCGTAGACCGCCCTTGAAAGTGGTGAAGGCAACGTTATCATCCTTCTAGCGCATCCTCTCTTTGCTTCAGTAAAAACAGGTCCTCGGTTGCCCCAAGTCGGTGTTTGGGTGGCCCTTTCTCAGCCTCAAGGTTCCTCACTCGATCAAGGAGTGGCTGGACTAGTAGGTCAGCACTGGGCCTTTACTTTAACTCTTGTAATCGGTGTGTTGTGCATGTCAATGGACCTCTCACCGGGAAGAGGTTTCTTTGTGTCCCTTTGATCGAGTGTTGTGAAGAGTTCGGTTGAATCGATGTATACTGACGACCTCCTGGGATGAGTCGGCACCCCCTGTGACAGAAATACGAGTGGGATTTTCAGTGCAAAAGGGTAGTCATGGATCTGTCTTAAAAGGTATCCGACCGGTCTGCTTCGTCGATGGTAAATTCTTTTCCCAGGGGAATGTAAGCCTGATAGGGTTGAGCTGTCTACGATCTGATCGGGATGTCCCGCTCAGGGCTTCGTGAGTGTCTCTGAAGCTTCTGGTTCCCTATGGACCCTTCCCTGGTATGATCATGAGCCAGTAAGCCTTGTCGGTTGGTGCGGCCGTAATGGGGGCCTTCTCCTTCCCATCCACATGTCGTATGCACTCAGCGCAGTTTGCAACGACCTTATCAGCTCTACGAGCCTCGTCCTAGGCGAGATGAGTAGCTATCTTGGCCTAGGCAGCTTGGAGTTAGGCCACCACATCGGTGTATTGCCCGCTTTAACTCTGTGTATTGTACCTTGACTTGATTTTCGTTGGTCTTGATCTCAGTCATTTCTCGTTGTAGTCTTTCTAGCACTCGGACCACGTCGGGAGAGGTGACCCTCAAGACCCGACTTCCTGGTGCAGGTGTGACCTCGTCATCCTTGTTGTCTTGCATGTTGTATCGATGTCAAGGAAAAAATGTGGTGCTCGGCTCAGTAAAGTGGTGGGAAAACTTAGTCGGAATTCCCACAGACGGCGTGTCAGGGCAAAACCCTGCTCCCGTCTGACTTACGCATGACATGAAGGTTAAACTGGCGTCCAACCTCCATGTGACACGTAAGTCGGACCAGGGATTCTCGAATCCAGCCATCTGAAAAGTAACCGGTCTTCCCAGAGTATGCCGAACTACTGTGGATCGAGGGTGTGATGTGTAACGACCCGTCCCGAATTCCGGGATTAGTTTGGTGACTAATCTTGTTTAGTGAGGTTGATCGGTGGTTAGTGGGTCGAAATCGGACAAAATGTGTAAAATGACCGTTTTGCCCCTAGTCGTGGGCAAAATGTTGACTTTTGGATCGGGCGGTCAAACGGACTTTGACCGATGACCGTGACGTAGTTCGGGATGTCACGAGTTCATAGACAGGTGGCACGTTCGATTCCGACATTCGTTGAGAAAGTTGTGGTGTTCGGAAGTTGAGGGGTATTTTGGTAATTTCGAGTAATAGGGGCCAAATGTTGACATTTTGACCGGGAGGTCCGATGGATGAGGGCCAAGGACCGTTACGTAGGTATCGTCGATACGAATCCAACGACAGGCGGCATGCCGAAATCGGAGATTCGACGACGACGTTATGGTCAAGGAAACGAACTAACGAACCGAGACTCGGATTAAAATAATAATATAATATTGAATAGTGACCGTTGACCCTACACACCTGGATGAGTGACAAGTGTCACTCATCCCTTGAAACCAGTTTCCATGTTTTGGGGGAGACCTAATTATGGTGTTTATTATTAATTAATTATTAAATCATTTTATTATCCATTAATCTCCTCTCTGTTTTCCTTAACCGTGTACAACCAAATCCAGTTTTCTCCCACCCTTAATTCCTCTTCCATTCCTGAACCTGAGTGTGCGATTTTGTGAGTGAGTTGAGAGTGAGTTGAGCTGGATAAACACGAGAGATCGACAGAGAGAAGGAGACTGTAATTTCAGATTTTAGAATTTTGGGGGGAAAGTCGGGTTTTGAACTATAGGCCGTGAGGATCGAAATTGAGCTCACATTCAGCTTCCTGGGATCAACATGAATCGATCTGCAACAAGAACGAAGGGATTTGGGGTCGAATTGAGGAAGAACAGAAGGGAGGAGGCCTCTGAAATTTAGAGGTTGAGTCGTGATCGTGGAGTGTTTAGACGACGGAATTGAGGTGGGGAAACTACTTCTCATGATCCCACGATGCTTCTGGGTTCATCAATTGAAGGAAACCGATCGAGATCGATGAAACTCCATGGTTGAACAGTGACGGTGTTCGAGCTTGAGTCGTGGCGATTGAGCGCAGGATTGATGCAATTGATGTGGGGGAATTGTTCCTCATGGTCCACTGATGCTTCTAGTTGAATCAATTTAAGGAAATCAATTGGAATTGAAGGAATTCCATGAACGAACAGTACCCGGAGTGTTCTTGGTGTTCATCATCGAATCGTGGAATTGTAGGTAAGGATTTGTGTAATTGAGTTTACAGACTTTTAATTGAGCTAAGAACGAAACTAACTGATTGATCAATTGAAGGAATTAGGATCGAATTGACAGAATACGAACGGGGTCGTGTCGCGGGCAGTTTGGACCCATTTACCAGAGATACGGGTTAGGCTGGTGACACTGTTCACGGCGCGTGGATTTCACGCGCAGCCACTCACGGCGTCGCGTGGGCACGAATCTCGAGGTGAGGTCAACATGACTTCTGTCCTATTTAATGTAACGAACATTTTGGAATTGGTTTTGTGTCGATCGGACACCGTCTCGATATTGTTCGGGATGTCCGAAGGTTTTAAATTAAGTTTAAAAATAAGTAAAAATTCGGGAAAATTACCGAACTTTGATAGGATGTTAATGATGAGGTTAGTGACCCTCTAATGTGATTTGGACAGGATTGGGAGTCCCGGTGATAGTGGTGTGGCCCGGGAGGGCCGGTGGCAGGCGTATCGAGGCATACCGTTAAAACGGTCTGTGAGTGGACTTTGGTTTTATAAATCCTATGCATGCTTAAATGTGTTATATGGTTTATATACATGATTTCTATGATGGTATTTGTGAGTATTGATTTCGGGTATGTTGCACGTATTTCGAGGTGTTTCCCGTATTTCACGTATATCGGGATTAACGGTTTATTTGTGGTTTTGCGTGCTTGTGGTTAAATAAATAATATGATAAAACGGTTTTTATATTGGAAAGATGAATTCGGGCTTGAGGCCCACTTGTTTTGGAAATCTCGGACTTGGTGTCCATTTGAGTACGTAATCGGGCTGCGGGCCCAGTTGGTTTATAAATCGGGTCGTGGGCCCAGTGGTTCATAAAGTCGGGCATGAGGCCCAGTTGGATTAAAATGATGATTTCGGGTCAGGGGCCCTATATTTAATAAATGTGGTTTCGGGTCAGGGACCCTAAATGGAAATGTGTTGTTTTATGGAAAATTCGGGCAGGGCCCATTGTGATGTTGTGAAATGAATTAATAAAAACTGTTTTTCCATATACCATTTGGATACAAGGATATATGATGGTCTCCTCCAGATGTCTAGGACACTGGGGAAGTCACGGTGCATTGCCTGCGAAGGGTCACCATACGGAGCAGCCGGACCGTATGATGACTCAGGAGCAGGATTGCTATGATTGACGTCAGGGACGTCAGACATCAGGGATGTCAGATATATGGACCCGGAGAGACCCCGGGCAGCACGCGTAGCTTATAAAACTGTGAGATATGGCGTCAGGGACGTCTAGCATCAGGGATGCTGGTGATGGTAATGGTAAAATACGAATTAATGAAATGGCTTTCCGGGTGGATTTGTGATTATATGATTTTAATGGATTGATGTTCATTTATGGTTTTGGGTGGTGACCCACATGGTTGTTTATGTATAGTTGTGGTATTTCACAGTTTTGGGCTGAGTTTCCACACTTGGTTTTTGGTTAACGGTTTTTGGGCTAAGGCCCTAATGGCTCGGTTGAGCAAACGTTTTGGTTACTGGTTTTCGTGACATGCATACGTTTTTATTGGAGGGCATAAATGTCTTATAAATGTGTTTAATAAACTTATTGGTTTTGTCCACTCACAGCTTTTGGTTTTAATGCCCTTACGGTTGATTACGGATGTGATTGCAGTAGAGACTG
Source organism: Prinsepia uniflora (assembly GCA_032719365.1). Taxonomy (NCBI): domain Eukaryota; kingdom Viridiplantae; phylum Streptophyta; class Magnoliopsida; order Rosales; family Rosaceae; genus Prinsepia; species Prinsepia uniflora. The sequence goes on from CM064862.1 coordinate 73,678,908, forward strand.
GGACATTGCACACCTCCTCCATCGATCCTTGCGCACTCTAGATGCCCCGTTAGGCAGTGGCTCTTGGTTATCCCTTGTCTGGCACCCCTTGTTGGACGGGAGCAGGGCACATTCCACGGTAATCCCGGGGGGATTTGGATGGGTCCTGTCAACTTGGTATCCGAGCACGGTTGCTCTTTTTGTACGCGCAGGTCGAGGGTGTGATGTCTCTTTGGGCTGCAATTCGTTATCAACCTGATAGATAGTTTTTGGGTTTGGATGGTGGATAGAGTGTGATTGGCCCGATACGCCGTGCATTAATGTGATTCGACCCAGGTGGGGTTGATTGTGATGAACTGGTATTGTGGGACCGTCGGTTCGGTCATGTAATATTAAATTGTTGTGCTGCTAGGTGCAGCCAGGTTCGGGGAACCTCATGTGAGTAATGGTTTAAAAATGTGAACCCTTGTGGTGGTTTCTAGTGTGAGGGATGTTGGTTCATCGGAGTTGGCCGATGACCTAGTGGTGGAACCCACGTTGATGGGATGGTAGGATTGGATTTGACGTCTATTCGATGTCTAGACCGCGGGGTCGGTCAGGTTGTGAATTCTATATTACGGGAAGTGGTTGGGTTCGGTTGAACCATAGGGTGTGATTGTGGAACCCTAGTATATGATGGATTCAAAAGGTAAACCTCAATTGTGGCTAGTGGATGAGAACTTGTGCTGCGACGAGCGGCTGAGGTCATGGATGACCAGGTGGATGGCTCTGGTGAGTCTAGGCAGAACTATGAGATTCGATCTACGGATACGGTTCTGAGATAAATTATGGAATCCCGTGTTGGATCGGGTATTAGTGTGAGGTATGGATGCGGATCTCGATAGCAATGACAGTTAGTCGGAAGTCATATGGAGATGACTGGCTATCGAGGGTAATTAGTGTGGTTATAATACTTAGGGATCAGGGGACGTTCGAGGAACGTTCATTTTCCTGATGTGGATTGTCAGAATAGTGGTACCCATAGTCGTGAGGTACGGGATCGTCGTTCGGTATGAACGGAGATCCAGGGTTGTCGTATTTGCACACGGTGTGCAAGTATGAATGTTTGTGGGTTGGTACTTTTGTGCTGATGCTAGTATGGATGCCTGTGTGCTGATACTAGTGTTGTGGATAGTGTGTTGGTGCTGGTACTAGCGCTGGTGCTAGTGTCGGTGATGGTGTTGACGATGAGCCACAAGTTGGGGTGTGACTCCGTTATGATGAACATATGTTTGGTCGTTGAGATTCGGTAGTGGTTGAGTGATGGACTGGATGGGATCCAGTTGAGATTGTAATGTGTTGGGATAAGTCCCAATGGTGGTGAGATAACCAGTAAGGAGTGGATTAAAAAGGTATAATTGAGAACTTGGAAAACCGAGTGTTGAACCTGTAAAGGTTGGGATGTGCGAACGGAACAATAACGGATTGATTGTAGACACAGGGTTGTCCAAGTGATTTGGGGAGGTAGGAAGTCTAGCGGTTAGACTTGACGTCTTGTTGGGAGCATGTCTGTTTCCAACATGGTTGGAACCTTAGTGTCGAGGAGAGTTGTGATTGGGGAACGAGAGTGGTGCTCATTTTTGGTGATTGGTATTCCGAAGTCATTGGGGTTGACTTCTTGCTTTCTGCCCTGGCAGACATTGACTGTAGTTACCAGTACGTTGAGCGTGTATTGGTTGGTGGGCCCATGTGTGTTATGAGGTCATTAGGAGGAGCTACGTATTCGAAATTAGGTAAACGAGATTTTTTTCATTTTCTGCTTGGTGGCAGACGATGTGGTGTCACATGACGTGGTGAGTACAGTGAGTTTTGTTGCATCCACGTAGGATGAGTATTGGAGTCATCATTTTGGATCATCCTTGGTTTTTCCTAGGTGGAATGACAAGGATCGATACGAACTTGGGTATATGAGACGTAAATGACGGGATTGAACTTCTTTTCGAAGTGGGGCCGTACGGTATTCTACTCGGGTGAGTAGGTTTTCGATGTAGTCGAATTTTGTCAACCTTAGACATGTGGAGGTTGGATTGGCTTCCCTGGTAACCGATAGGTTCGGTTTTGGCGTGTCTTGGTAAATGTGAACGAGATTTCCGGATTTGGGTACGAAATGGTTTTTCCAAATGCTAGCTTACGGAATAATGATTTCGGATTCGGATTCGGATTTGGAAATGAATTAAAAATTTGATGTCTGGACTTGGACCTGGGATTTCTTACGAAATTGCGGATTCGGATTCGGAATTGGAACTAGATGTTGGGTGGGGTTTCGATTTGTCTCATGTTGGATTGGACAAATGGTGTTCCATTATTGGAACGTTTTTGGCTATGACCTAGGTGGTTGTAGTCTGGTCATTAGATAGATGTGTGTACTTCGTACATGGTTCGAGGTACAATATTTGTAGACTTGTGATGTCTAGTTATGGTATACGGGTTATACCCGAGGTGTGTCGGTGAGCGTGTTGGTAGCTGGATTAGTTCCGATACCATGGGATTAGTCGAGGACGAGGATCGGACATTGGATACTATGCAATGGGTCATGGTATTTCCGATGAGTCTAAATACACACAGGTCGTGTGAAATGTCGGTAAGGGTATTTGTGAGTCGAGTACGTTGGTGGCATGTGTAGCCACGAGTGAGTCTAGTGTCAGTTTTCGACTGACAACAACTGTGTGGTGACAGTTTGTCAGGATGTGTCAACATAGATTGTTGAGTGGGGTCAGCTGACTCCTAGTGGGAGTGGGAAAGGAACCGTCGAGTTGTTGCGTCAACGAGAGGGTTGATTTGACAAGTGGTGTCAAATTCAAAACAAGTAGTTTCAGTCATTCGACGGGGTCGAATGTAGTCGTTGCGTTTTGAGTACTAGTGGTACGTTTGAGTACAGACAAGTTTTGTCTGATTAGTTGGTGTACGGGTGTACACGCGTTACAGGGTCGATTCCACTTTCCACGGGGTGTATGTGGAATCAGGATAGTCGAGTTTCGAGAGCGAAACTAATTAAGGAGGGAAAAACGTTTGAGTTTAGAGCGGTTGGAATTTCGAGGACGAAATTAATTAAGGAGGGAAGATTGTAACGACCCGTCCCGAATTCCGGGATTAGTTTGGTGACTAATCTCGTTTAGTGAGGTTGATCGGTGGTTAGTGGGTCGAAATCGGACAAAATGTGTAAAATGACTGTTTTGCCCCTGGTCGTGGGCAAAATGTTGACTTTTGGATCGGGCAGTCAAACGGACTTTGACCGATGACCGTGACGTAGTTCGGGATGTCACGAGTTCATAGACAGGTGGCACGTTCGATTCCGACATTTGTAGAGAAAGTTGTGGTGTTCGGAAGTTGAGGGGTATTTTGGTAATTTCGAGTAATATGGGCCAAATGTTGACTTTTTGACCGGGAGGTCCGATGGACGAGGGCCAAGGATCGTTACGTAGGTATCGTCGATACGAATCCAACGACAGGCGGCATGCCGAAATCGGAGATTCGACGACGACGTTATGGTCAAGGAAACGAACTAACGAACCGAGGCTCGGATTAAAATAATAATATAATATTGAATAGTGACCGTTGACCCTACACACCTGGATGAGTGACAAGTGTCACTCATCTCTTGAAACCAGATTCCATGTTTTGGGGGAGACCTAATTATGGTGTTTATTATTAATTAATTATTAAATCATTTTATTATCCATTAATCTCCTCTCTGTTTTCCTTAACCGTGTACAACCAAATCCAGTTTTCTCCCACCCTTAATTCCTCTTCCATTCCTGAACCTGAGTGTGCGATTTTGTGAGTGAGTTGAGAGTGAGTTGAGCTGGATAAACACGAGAGATCGACAGAGAGAAGGAGACTATAATTTCAGATTTTAGAATTTTGGGGGGAAAGTCGGGTTTTGAGCTATAGGCCGTGAGGATCGAAATTGAGCTCACATTCAGCTTCCTGGGATCAACACGAATCGATCTGCAACAAGAACGAAGGGATTTGGGGTCGAATTGAGGAAGAACAGAAGGGAGGAGGCCTCTGAAATTTAGAGGTTGAGTCGTGATCGTGGAGTGTTTAGACGACGGAATTGAGGTGGGGAAACTACTTCTCATGATCCCACGATGCTTCTGGGTTCATCAATTGAAGGAAACCGATCGAGATCGATGAAACTCCATGGTTGAACAGTGACGGTGTTCGAGCTTGAGTCGTGGCGATTGAGCGCAGGATTGATGCAATTGATGTGGGGGAATTGTTCCTCATGGTCCACTGATGCTTCTAGTTGAATCAATTTAAGGAAATCAATTGGAATTGAAGGAATTCCATGAACGAACAGTACCCGGAGTGTTCTTGGTGTTCATCATCGAATCGTGGAATTGTAGGTAAGGATTTGTGTAATTGAGTTTACAGACTTGTAATTGAACTAAGAACGAAACTAACTGATTGATCAATTGAAGGAATTAGGATCGAATTGACAGAATACGAACCGGGTCGTGTCGCGGGCAGTTTGGACCCGTTTACCAGAGATACGGGTTAGGCTGGTGACACTATTCACGGCGCGTGGATTTCACGCGCAGCCACTCACGGCGGCGCGTGACGGCGCGTGGGCACGAATCTTGAGGTGAGGTTAACATGACTTCTGTCCTATTTAATGTAACGAACATTTTGGAATTGGTTTCGTGTCGATCGGACACCGTCTCGATATTGTTCGGGATGTCCGAAGGTTTTAAATTAAGTTTAAAAATATGTAAAAATTCGGGAAAATTACCGAACTTTGATAGGATGTTAATGATGAGGTTAGTGACCCTCTAATGTGATTTGGACAGGATTGGGAGTCCCGGTGATAGTGGTGTGGCCCGGGAGGGCCGGTGGCAGGCGTATCGAGGCATACCGTTAAAACGGTCTGTGAGTGGACTTTGGTTTTATAAATCCTATGCATGCTTAAATGTGTTATATGGTTTATATACATGATTTCTATGATGGTATTTGTGAGTATTGATTTCGGGTATGTTGCACGTATTTCGAGGTGTTTCCCGTATTTCACGTATATCGGGATTAACGGTTTATTTGTGGTTTTGCGTGCTTGTGGTTAAATAAATAATATGATAAAACGGTTTTTATATTGGAAAGATGAATTCGGGCTTGAGGCCCACTTGTTTTGGAAATCTCGGACTTGGAGTCCATTTGAGTATGTAATCGGGCTGCGGGCCCAGTTGGTTTATAAATCGGGTCGTGGGCCCAGTGGTTCATAAAGTCGGGCATGAGGCCCAGTTGGATTAAAATGATGATTTCGGGTCAGGGGCCCTATATTTAATAAATGTGGTTTCGGGTCAGGGACCCTAAATGGAAATGTGTTGTTTTATGGAAAATTCGGGCAGGGCCCATTGTGATGTTGTGAAATGAATTAATAAAAACTGTTTTTCCATATACCATCTGGATACAAGAATATATGATGGTCTCCTCCAGATGTCTAGGACACTGGGGAAGTCACGGTGCATTGCCCGCGAAGGGTCACCATACGGAGCAGCCGGACCGTATGATGACTCAGGAGCAGGATTGCTATAATTGACGTCAGGGACGTCAGACATCAGGGACGTCAGACATCAGGGATGTCAAATATATGGACCCGGAGAGACCCCGGGCAGCACGCGTAGCTTATAAAACCGTGAGATATGGCGTCAGGGACGTCTAGCATCAGGGATGCTGGTCATGGTAATGGTAAAATACGAATTAATGAAATGGCTTTCCTTGTGGATTTGTGATTATATGATTTTAATGGATTGATGTTCATTTATGGTTTTGGGTGGTGACCCACATGGTTGTTTATGTATAGTTGTGTTATTTCACAGTTTTGGGCTGAGTTTCCACACTTGGTTTTTGGTTAACGGTTTTTGGGCTAAGGCCCTAATGGCTCGGTTGAGCAAACGTTTTGGTTACTGGTTTTCGTGGCATGCATACGTTTTTATTGGAGGGCATAAATGTCTTATAAATGTGTTTAATAAACTTATTGGTTTTGTCCACTCACAGCTTTTGGTTTTAATGCCCTTCAGGTTGATTACGGATGCGATTGCAGCAGAGACTGGGACATTGCACACCTCCTCCATCGATCCTTGCGCACTCTGGATGCCCCGTTGGGCAGTGGCTCTTGGTTATCCCTTGTTTGACACCCCTTGTTGGACGGGAGCAGGGCACATTCCACGGTAATCCCGGGGGGATTGGGATGGGTCCTTTCAGATGTCTCCGTCTCTCTCGACCAACAGCCTGTGCCGCAACAACCTGGAGGGTATCGAAAACACGAAAAGACTGTGAGTGGACAAAAATTTTCCCTTCAACTTCCTAGACCCATAACTTTACCGTCCAACATCCGATGACAGCGTGCCGCTTGTCGTTGTACTCAGGACGTCGAGATCTACCTAACGGTCCTTGGTCTACGTGTAAAAACTCGGTCATGTGAAAAGTCAGCTTTTCCCCTTCGTTTATCCAAATTACGGTAATGCCCTCAACCTTCCGAACATCATAACTTCCTCCTCGGATGTCGGAATCGGGCGTGCCACCTGTCTACAGACTCGTGACGTCCCGAACTACGTCACAGTTATCGGTCAATACCCAATTGACTGCCCGAACTCAAAGTCAACTTTTTACCCAAACTGGGGGCAAAATCGTCATTCTACACCAAACGTCCCACAGTACCCAACTAACACCGAGTAACTCAGCTAATCCGTTACTAATCACTTCGCTAATCCCGACTCCCGGGACGGGTCGTTATACGGCGCCAAACTATTGATGCACAAAATGTGATGACCCGTCTCGAATTAGCGGGATTAATTAAGAGTTAATGACGGATTAGTGAGACTATTCGGAGATTAGAAGAGGATTAGTTACAACACCCCGGAAATTTGAGGATTATAATAATGTAATTTAATGTATGAATTGACGTTTTTACCGCTGTGAATGGTATTGCCAAATTGTTGACTTTTTTATTTGAGGGTCAAATGGACTTTGACCAATGTCCGTGACGTAGTTTGGGACGTCACGAGTCCATAGACAGGTGGCACGTCCAATTCGGACGATCAAGGCAAAAGTTATTACTATCGGAAGTTCAGGGGCATTACCGTAATTTGGACGATAGGGGCAAAAATGTTGACTTTTCGTTTGGCAACTAATTTTCACACGACTCAAGGACCGTTAGGTAGGTCTCGATGCCCTGAGTCCGTTGACAGGCGGCACGTTGAAATCGGACTTCGGATGGCTGAGTTACGGGTCTGGAAAGTGAAAGGCATTTTGGTAATTTTTGAACCAGGGGCATTTTGGTCATTTTACCCCTGGTTACTGTAGCAACCGCGAGGGAGCATGGACGGCACCACCATGTGCGGTGGTTCTGAGTCCCAATTGTTTAATCAGTGTGTGAGTTGGAAAGTTGGGATTTGTTTAAGCCCTATAGGCATCAGCACATGGCTGGATTCATCCAACAAAGCCACCATTTTTAATTTCAAGATTCGAACCTTTGCGGGAAACATTCTTCTGTGGACAGTGAGGTTTCCACGAGTTGTTGGGTGACACAGATAGTTTTAACTTAGTGGGATTTGAGTGAGCTTCACTCTGCTGTTGAAGAAACTGAGAATTGGAGAGGAAAACCAGAGAAACCATTTCGGGGAAAATTGGAGGGAAAATCGGGTTTTGATTTCTGGTGATTATTGGACCAAACCAAAGCCTGGTTTAGTCTTCTGGTAGTATTTGGAACTCATCCATATCAAAATCGAAGGCCATCAGCCACGGGTGAGCTGGGACGGTGACTACAGTGTTCAGAGAAATTTCAGTGGATCGGACGACTACTTCCAGGTGAGTGTTGGGTCAATTGATCGTTCATTTTAGTTCATTTTGATCCTATTATGCTTCCTGTGAAGTTAATTTGAGATTGAGTTAGAAACCAGGAAGTTCTGGTGATTGACCCGTTTGGTTGATCACGGGTCGATGGGTCGATTGGGGACTTGTCGAGGCTGATTAGTGTCTCAGAACCTAAATTGGATAGTTAATGAACATGTTAGGATCAAATACGAGTGAAATCGAGTGGAAATTGAGGGTTAATTAATCGGGTCAAGCCGCGGGTGGCAGACCCATATTACAGACAAACGGGTGAAGGTGGTGACACTGTAGCTACAGTGTCAGGCGCGTGACTTTCACGCGCAGCCACTTTGGGCGGCTCGTGAGGGCGCGTTGGACCTTATCTCTGATCACGATCAACATGACTTTTGTTCCTCTCATCATTCTGAACATTTTTGGTGAATTAACCATGTTGATCTGAGATAGTTTTGATGGGTCAGTTTAGGGTCGGTTGTCTCGGGAAACGTGTTGACGGTTTCCCCAGCCGGTTTCTGTTTCGGACTTTTTGGATAAATGTTTAAGACTTGTAGTGACCCTTACGTGTGATTTGGACTGACAGGAATTGTACGATAATCCCGGTACAGGTCCGTACGCGCAGATTCACTGCGGGATCGTACTGTGAGTGGGCCCGATTTCATTAAACCCTTGCATGCTTAAATGTTTTCTGATTTACTTACATATTCATATGCTGGAATCCTGAAACGGTTTTGATGATATTGAAATTATGGTTATGGTACGTTTCACGGTATTTGGGTTTGAGACTCGTTTGATGAAACTTAAAGATTGGTTTGGATTTTATCTACGTATATATGTTTTGCATGTGGATATCAATAAAATGTATTTGGTACTGCACTGTATAGATCCATTCTTGTGATACTGTCTCCTCCGGATGTGGTACCCCGGAGTGGTCATGGCGCATTGCCTGCGAGGGGTCATTCTACGGAGGAACCGGACCGTAAAATGACTTAGGAGCAGGATTGCTTATTTGACGTCAGGAACGTCGAGCGTCTAGGACGCTAGGCATTTGAGATGCCGTACCCGGACAGGGTTCGGGGATTGGATTTGGGATTGAGACCCCGAGTGGCACGCGTAGCCTTGAGACTATGACCTTATTGGACGTCAGGGACGTCAGACATCTGAGATGTCAGGATTGGAGCGTATAGTGCAGTGGCTAAAATTATCTTATGATTTTATTACATGCCTTATGATTCATATTATATGGTTTATGGTTTTAAATTCTGATGCATGCATGTTTGGAAAATGGAAGGGTAAATTATATGTTTTACTTATTAAACGGTTTTATAAACTTGAGTTTCGGCCCACTCACCCTTATTGTTTTGGTAACCCCTCCAGGCGGTGCTACTGAGGTAGAGGAGGATCCTGAGGCTGAGGCATAGATCTACTTCTGCGTACCTGAACCCCTGTTGGGTGGTTTACCTGCAGGTTTATTTTAGAGTCGTGCTCGCAATTTGTAATTTTGGATTTCATCCTTTGTCTGACATCTGTTTATTTCGGATTTGATGTAAAACTTTAATTTGGTTATTTATGCATTTGAACGTTAAGGTTAAAATTGGAACATTATTTTGGGTGTCAGACGGGAGCAGGGCACGTCCCCATGTGGTCCCAGGGAGGATCGGGGCGGGTCCTATCATTAGTGGACGTTCGGACGAAATGACGATTTTGCCCCTAGAATGGGTAAATCGTTGACTTTTCGTTCAGGCGGTCAAATGGACTTTGGCCGATGACTGTGACATAGTTTGTGACGTCATGAGTTCATAGACAGGTGGCACGCTCGATTCCAACGTTCGAGGAGGAAGTTATGACGTTTGGAAGTTCAAGGGCAATTTGGTAATTTGGGACAAAAATTGACTTTTGACCCGAGAGGTCCAACGACCAAGGGCCGAAGACCGTTACGTAGATCGGGACGATACGAATTCGTAGACAGGCGGTACGTCGAATTTGAACGTTCGACGGCGAAGTTACGGTTCACGGAAGTACAAAGTACTATTCACAATAGCATGTTTTTCGAGGCAAGTGAAATTAGGTGCGGCTCAGGGATTTGTCAGTGGTCCAATGGATGAGTGACAAGTGTCACTCATCCACTAGCCATTCATTTTCCTTCATGCATTTCACCCTTCATCTTCATCGATCACTTTTCTTCCTTCATTCCAAACAAGCCCGATCTCACCCTCCCCCTTAAACCAATCCAAACATTCCCTTGATCATGACTGAGAGGCCAGGGAGTGAGGAGAGGATGTGTGGATGTTGGTGGCCGGCCAAGGGCACGCCATCGTGGACAGTGGAGCCATGAACCTAGAAGATTTCGCGGTTAGGCCCAATTTCCCTTTTAATTCGATTTGTGCATTATAGGTTGTATTGGATGATTAGGAAATGGTTTTTAGGTTGTTAGGAAGGTACTAAAAAAGTTTTGGGTGGTGGTAGGGGCTGAGCAGCCGTGAGGGTGGCTGGGAAAAACTTGAACTGTGTAGTTCATAATCAAACCATGGGTTTTAGGTGTTTTTAGATGCGTTTAAGGATTGGAATGGATAGAAAACTTGAAAATAGGAAGAAAGGAATTAAAAAGGAAGAAGTAGGATGAAAAATGGGGAGTCTAAAGCCGTGAACCGGTCACGTAGGTCCAACTGGACTGGCCAAACCAGGTGAACCGGTCGGCTGAAGCTCAGTGGTGCAGGAATAGTGCCGGCACGTGAGGCCCACGCGCAGGCCACTCTTGGGGGGCGTACGGGCGCGTGGTCCCTCTTTTGGGGGTGGTTCCAACATGTGAAATCATCTATTCGATGTAACGAACATTTTGGGACTGGTTTCGTGTAAATCGGATATCGTTTCGATATAGTTCGGGTTGTCCGAAGGTTTAGGATCGGCTTTAAAAATAGTTAAAAAATCCGGAAAATTACGGGACTTTAGTGAGGGGTTATATAAGTAGTTAGTAACCCTCTAAATGAATTTGGACAGGTTCGGAAATTCCGGAGGCGACGGTTGACCCGAGAGACGATTATGGCACGCGTATCGAGGCACGACTTCGGACGGTCTGTGAGTGGACCCTTCCTTCGAAATTGATGCATGCATAAATGTTTATAAATGCTTTTAATACATGTTTTGTGTTTCCATGAGTGCAATTGTTTGTGGTAGCCTAGGATTTACGTATTTGCACGTATTTCGAGATTTCCGGTTTTATACGATGCATATACGTTCTAGGTTTTCAACGAGGGTTTAATAAATGGATTTTGGATTTAGAAACGTGAACCCGGGCGTGAGACCCAATTGATTTAAAAACTCTTGGACTTGGATTCCATTTGGATTGACGAGGAATCAGACCTAGGGTCCATTTGAGCTATACGATCGTACAGAGGGTCCAGTTGGTTTACGATTCGGGTTTGAGGCCCAGTTAGTGGTACTATCGGGCTTAAGACCCCATTGGTTTTGAAATCGGACATGAGGTCCTGTTGGGTTATGGTTCCGAGCTTAGGGCCCAATTGGTTGTGATATCGGGCTTGAGTCCCAATTCAGTTTTATGAAATGAAAATTCGGGCATGAGACCCAGTTGAACTGTGGATTTAGGCCGAGGCCTGTGAAACTGATTTGAATTGGATTCAAGGAATCCTGTTGAGATGAATCGGGTATGAGACCCAGTTGAAAAGTGATTTGAGAAAGAAAGAAAAGAAATGAAATGAATGAACCCTCCATATTGATTATATGGTCTCCTCCAGACGTCGACCTGGAGAGTCACGATCCTCAGACCGGAATGGATATCCCCATAGGGATCCCGTTCCAGGAGTGGAGGTTACGAGATATGATGTGGTCCCGGACCAGATTCCAGAGAGTTATGTGGACTAGATCCAGAGATTGAGCCTCCCAGATGGAGATTCCTGGGAGAAGACTCGGAGTGAGACCCCGAGTAGTGTGCACACTAGATAGATTGATGTCATCGTGACTATATCGGGGATGTGATCCCTAGGGTCTGTGTACCCCGAGTTGGTATCTTCTCCGGAAGTGCCTAGGATGAGTTATACGTACGAGTACGTATGAGAATTTTAGAAAGTGATTTGGGGCGGAGACCCACGTATTTGAAGTTGTTCAAGTGATTTGGGTCGGAGACCCCGTTTGTGATATTTTGAGAATGGTTTTGGACTGAGACCCACGTGACGTGATTTGGGCTGAGTCCCTATTGATTTGACCTACGGGTTTTGAATTGTGATTTCGGATCAGGGACCCAAATGGATTTATGGGTCATGACGGTTTATGGTGCCGGCCATGAACCCTTGAAAGGTTTTGATATGTTTGATAAATAGTTTTATGAATGTTGATAAATGTTTTTGAATGCATGCATATGCTTTTATGAAGGGCATAAATGTCTTTATGCGGAAAGGTTTTTAATGAAATGTTTATTTTGTCCACTCACAGTTTTCGTGTTTTAATGCCCTTCAGGTTGATCGCGGATGCGGGCTGTAGTAGAGACGAGACATCACTTCCCTCCTCCTACGATCTTGACGCACTCTGATAGCCCCAGCGAGGGCTAGAGATGGAATTTTCCCTGGTCTGACACGTGGTGTCAGACGGGATCAGGCGGGTCCCACATTAATCCCGGGGGATTTGGGACCGGTCCTGACACAAAATGTGTCAACTTAGGGGTTGAATCCTACTCAGCCACGTGTCTTTTAGATCGATCTGTTAAAAGAGTGTAATTAACCGTCAGTCAAAGATAGGCACCGGTGTAGTACTAACCTAAAGGTACTCCGACGTCCAAATCTATGTGCGTATGTGTATAAGAAGTAAATGGGGAATAATAATTTGTAAATAAATGTGAATAGTAAATACTTAGTTACTTTATTGACACAAGGACCCCTTTCATATGGATGTGAAAGTAATGATAAATATAATCTTTTGATATAAAAGAATGTGCATTCGATATAGAGCTAACACATGTCCCAATGATGAACGAAAAGAGTGTCCATGTGTCAGTATTGGTCAACCTTCGCTAAAATTTATTTACTAGTGTAAACTTGAACCCCTTGAGTTTTGTAAGAGTTATTAAATTAAAAGTATTCAGTCCAAATGAATCTAGACTGATATAGTACCAAGTTTGTTAAAATTCATTCCAATTTCCAAAAGATAGTAAGAACAAATTTACAATTATAACATAAAAATTTCCACAGGAGTGTGACTTGTGATCAAATCAAAGACACTTCTGTACTAGACTACGCTATACCGGTTCACATGTAAAAAAAAAAATTAATATTAAGGCAATTATAACTTAACCATGTGTCTATCAAATAAAACTCACAATCACAGGCGAGGAAAAATGAGGCAATTATAACTTAACCATGTCTATGAAACAAACTATCAACAATCACAGGCCTTCCTCTGTTAGTCTGCATTACAAAACTTTTCAAGTTCAACCATGTCTTCTGCATACAGATCATGCCCGAGTGCACGTGCAAACGAGTGAAATCAGGCATCCACCAGTCAAATATGATCTTTCAGTACCGATTCTGCGACCCTTTTCAGTGATTCAGATGCCTTGAGCAAATCAGACTCCGAATGGCCAGCAGAAACAAACAATCTAATTCCTACGGGAAGACGACATTTATCAAGTGTTGACCTTTTGGAGGTCACCGAAAAAATGGAATGTTCCTTCAACAACTGCAAAACCACAACCAGCTATGATTAAGAAAGAAGAGTAGCAAAAACTGCTCCAGTCAAGTGTACCTAAGATAATGATTTACTTACCCGGTCAGCAATATCTTCAAGGAGTTGCAGGTCGTTCTTCATAGAACCAGTTGACTTCTCTAGCCTGAGGAAAACAATAGGTGATTCTGGGTTGCTTACTAGTGAAAGGCCTAGTAAGCCTGACAATCCTGCATATCACATCACATTTCTCAATCAGTATAAGGCAGGTGGTAAGTGAGTGAACAAAACAAACGGAATGCAGAAAACTGCCAAGATATGGAATTCAAAACAACAAACTCTATGCACGTAAACAGGAGTCAAGAACAGACCTTTCCATAATAAAGCAATGTTTTTTTTCAGTCTTGTTATCAGATCAGGGTTTTCCTCTAGAACATTAATGGCGGTAATGGCAGCACTCGCAAGATATGGAGGCAAAGATGCAGAAAACACATACCCAGAACTGCTCAATCGCTGCCAAAGGCCATACCCCAAAATTTTATTATTTGGATATCTTATATATATGCCTGTGCATATGAGTGTTTGTGCAAAGACAAGCATAAACATTTATCAAAATAATGAGATACGAATACTTTTTCTTGTTAGAATTTCCATCTATCAACACAATGGCCTGCCATTTAGTAACTGGTTCACAGTATATATTTACTGGTAACCATACTTCAGTTATAAAATAAAATGACCATACTTGGTGGTCAGTGACTCTAGCACTTCCAGTGCAGAATCCTCCTTCTGTGGCTAATGCATGTCCCATTGCAGCAGTTATGATATCTATTTTTTCAACCTACAATGTAACACCACAAGAAATTACAAATAGATAATGGATCAATATTTGAGGGAAATTAAAAACCAAAAAGGAAATTACCGGAACCCCACAGTATTCAGTGAGACCTCTTCCAGCTTTTCCAAGCACACCAAACGAGTTGCTCTCATCCAATAGAACACGAAACCTATATTTCTCCTTCAATTTAACAATCTCATCTAAGGGGGCTATTTGGCCAGAATTCTGAACATTTTAAAGGAAAAAGTCAATATACCTCTAAATAGGAAGCAAACATAGTTCTAAATTGTATTCAGCTACTTCAACTCTAAGAAAAACTGGATATAATTTTCCAAAATGCCAGTGGCAACATTCCTGGCAGAAAAGACACTGTAATTTCTAAGGAAATATCACTCACCTTAAATTTCATTTTCCCACTGCTAAAAAATCGTCAGTATCAGTTATTCATTTAGAAATGGTTACTCATAACCAAGGGGATTAATATCATAACCCCCAGGAAGTTGTCCTTGCCAAAGGCCACTGATTCTGCTAAATTTTTCTTTCAAAGTATCAGCAACCTCTTTCATGACAGTGGGTGATGCTGAGTTATTTTTCACATTCACAACATATAAAAACAAACAAACAAATGAAACTGATACACTGAATAGACTCAGATACCTGGTACAATGCTTCAACTACAATGTAGCGCCGCAATTTCTTAGCCCGCTGGTTCTTCAAAGTGATTTTTTCCAGAATATCCCTTAAAGATTCCATGTCATTGTGCTTGAAATACACAATTGTGCTTCTCGAAAGATGAAGACCATTTTGTATTCCCCAATGGACTCCTTCATCCCTAGATAAGGGGAAACAAAAACCTTTTAAAAAAATTCCTAATCAAACTGAAATTTTCAAGCATGAATTTCAGCAGCAGAAGCTCCACAAATGCTAAGAGCACGAAGGTTGATACCCAAAAGATCACAGGTTACAACTAAAAATCCAGGATTCTTTAATACAAGTTAGAGGAAAATCAAGGTCCATGATCACCACTTCAGTAGTTTTAACGGCCTTAACATCACCACTTTCAATCATAATCGAAGATAATGATTAAAATCCAAAAATTTACTTAAAATATAAAGCATTTTCCATGTTATCCATATTGTTGCTCTCCAGCTAGGCATGTTCTATAATAACAAAGAAAAAGACTACCAGAGTTCAAATGATCAAGATTATGGAGACTCACACAACAATAATATCCCCCTTTTTGCAAAATGCTGGAATTGCACTGAACATGGTAGAAAGTCCATAAGAATAGAGAATTGAGTCGGGAGTTCCCAAAAAATTTGCTATTCTTGCCTCACAATCAAGATGAACATCTGATGCAAAATAAAACAAAGAATAGACTGAGTGTCTACCACATTGCAAGTATTTAATTTGTGACAAGTTAAAAAACAATACTTTATCTCAGCAGTTGAGGCATACCAATTGTTCCATAAAACCCACGAGGGCCACAGGAACCAACACCATATTTCTCCAATGCAGAGGTACATGACTCCTGAGATTAGGCACTGCTATAAATTCTCTATTTAAGCAATATTCATAAAAGAAAATGTCAATCCCTAATCTGAAAAGATGTCCCTTACAAGCAACTTCTCATGTCCGATCAATCCAAGATAATTTGCTGCAGAAAAGTTCACAACTTCTTTGCCATTGATTATTGCATGCGGTCCTGCAGAACTGAATAAATTCCACTCATTAGCAAAACCATGTTCAATTTTCAAATCTTAATGTATGACTTAAAGAAAACACATTAAAATGCTTTTTTTACAGTGTATTTGTGAGAGCACCAAAGCTACTATGGGATTGGTTTATGAAAAGATGAGAACTAATGTCGCTCACCTTTCCAACACTGGGGGTTCATACTGCATTTCTTCCGTGATAGGAGGAATAAGAGATTCAGGAACCCATTCCTCACAAAGTTCATCTATTTCCTACATATACACCACAAAAGTTCAGTAAGGAAACCAGGATACACTTCATATCGGAAAGCAGAAGAATCACCAACATATAAACGTGCTAAAACTTACAGAATAAAGTGACAAATATGATGAGTGCAAAACATGTATTATAGAATCATTACAAATTCAATGAGATAAAAGGATTATATCTGTCACACACATACTTTTTTACTAAAAACTCCACCAAGGAGTCTAGTATAACCATAAGAACGCAACAGAAATTCTCACGTCCATATTTTATTAATTTAATCAGAAACTATTTTTGAGAAGATATTTACTAAGAAATTGAAATGACTCATTTGAAAAAATGAAGACTAAAAAACAGGGTGCAAGCAGAGATAGTCCTGTTTCAGGAGACAAATGGTTGCAATCTGTCACACAAACCTTCTCTGTTAATGGCCTCTTCGGAGGCTTGTAACTTTTCTGCGAAAGTAGAAAAACGATGACTAAGAAAAGAAGAACTTCTACAAATAAATGTCCTGCAAGAAAAGGGCCAAACAACCAAAACTTAGTTATGCAAAATACATTATTTTTATTCCTAAGCAATAATCAGCCACAAAAAAGGCAGTTTCAAGGATTTGATATGCTACCGCCAATAGGAACTCCAAAAACAACAGCTCGAGAAGAGGGCGCATCTAAAGTCTCCGTCACCCAATCTAAAGTAGCATTTACTAGGTTCAGAATACTTGATGCCATTTTACTCGATATCTCAATTCAATTAGAAAAGAGGCTTCAAACATCACTTGTCTAGAAACTCATGCACTTCCACATGCGGCAGCAAAGAGACCCAGTTCCTGAACATTTATATACTGTTGATAATTACTCATAAAAAGTTACAGATCCTGCGATCATGGATTGCACAATAGTTTATACGATGCCATTTTACTCTATTTCACGACTTGATTAGCAAATAGGCACCCAAGTGTCACTTTTTCTGTTATTCACTATTTATTCATTCAGTAAGAATATCTACACAATCCCAAGGTCATTCCGCCAGTGCACAATACTTCAACTCACTGAGATAGGGTAAAGCCACGAGAGTTCTCAGAGTAAGGCCATCAATTTTCCAATGATTATGAGCTAAAACTAGTCTAGCAGCTTCAAAATTTTGCAACTAAATATATTCTACATACATGAAGTTATTCTTCTAATTAATCGTCCACAGATTCGCAAAGAAAGCATGGTGATCAATAAGATCCAGAAGGTAACAAAGCTTCCAGAAAGAAATTAACCAAAAATTCATTTTCAACATTATTATTATTTGTATAACTATATAACACACATATTCAAAGTTACATATTTAGACGATCGTCCATGTATTAATATATAGAGGGGTCCGTGACATTGAAAAAATTGGGATATCTGCGTGAATATGGTTCCAACATAGGCATAATGGAGAGTGCTTACTAGTTGGAAGAAATGAGATATTGACAAGGATCAGAAATCGCCTTCAGCTTCGCTCAATCTCTCTTGCACTGAAGAGGCAGGCTGCATCAGGTGCTGTGCACTGTCAAATGATGCACAAGGTCAATTTTGATGCAAAGAGACAATATGATATGATCCAAAAGTGTAAGAGAATCATCTTCAAGTCAATAGGCTTGTTAAAGGCGGTGATTCTGTAAATGGTGGCATTATCAATGAAAATTATAAGCATGTGAAGAAAGTCTCAAAAACTCTGCAAGCAAACCATTTACAAAACCCTAGCTGTGGACATACAGATGCGCCTGATAAGACCTCTGGACCAAAGCCCGGGAAGGTGCATGCAGCAAAATTAAGGGATATCGAGATAACTAGCAAGATAGCCTGCGCGATGCTGCGGGTTTGAAAGTAGAAAGAGAACCTGGCCACCTATTTCATTCGATAATATCAACTTTTCCGACTTTGAAACAACCGAAAATTGTTGACACAAAATGCGAATGCTTTGAATCAGCAACAACACAAAAACTCATTGCAGATTCAACTTATTTCATTTGCAAATATGTGAATGCTTCTGTCCCTATGTGCGTATTCATAATGATAAAAATTGGTCCTACACATAAATAGCCAGCAAAAGAATCATTTTTTTTCATACGGTTAACCTGAAGAGATTAATACTAACATGCAAACCAATTTTCAAAGGCTTCATAGCTCACAATAGTTCAGCACAAAGAAAGAACTATGACAAAAATCAGAAGAAAGTGAAAGCTAACAAACCTATGATATCAGACCTTTAAGAGAATAAGCCCGCTGATCATACAATCAAATTGGAATCCATATTGTAAATATCCTAATCACACACTCAAATGAAAAAATAGCTGGAAAAAAAAATTAATGTATCAACAACAAACAACAAAGTAAAAAAACATATATAAATAAATAAACTATCATCAAACTGCTGGCTGTAAATAAATGAAGTCAGGTTAATGTATGAAATACTCAGGGATTGATTCCTCACAAACACCTTCAGACCTTAACGAAATAATAGCGAACAAAAAGGTAGCTCTGCAAACAATTGAACGAATAATCATGCTCAGCATTAAGAGTTCTCTGTTAGCTAATAAGCATATTAGTTAACATAGTAATTTTGAAATGCAAGTTTTTTCAGTCAATAATCATACTTAGCATTAAGATTTCTCTGTTAAATAATGAGCATCTTGTGCTTATTAGTTAATAGGAAGATCCTAATGTTGAAATGCAAGTCTCTGTTACCTAATTGATTG
The DNA here is from genome assembly GCA_032719365.1 of Prinsepia uniflora. Classification (NCBI taxonomy): domain Eukaryota; kingdom Viridiplantae; phylum Streptophyta; class Magnoliopsida; order Rosales; family Rosaceae; genus Prinsepia; species Prinsepia uniflora. Next base: position 73,697,951 of record CM064862.1, read on the forward strand.
AAGTATCACTCCCTAAGAACAATTGAAGAGTGGGATTGGATATTCAATCTGTTAAACAAAATGACTGAAAAAAAATGAAAGTGATTAATCAATAAGAATATTCATTGCAAAACATAATGTATACACTTGGTTTGCCTATGGCCTGAACATGCTCCTAGCTGAAAGCCAGCAATCAACCAAAGAAAATCAACCAAGACACCACCAGAACAATTGATGAAATTTCATCAAGCAATGAAAGTGATTAATCAATTTAATTTCAGCTGTTTTTCATGTCGTGGTTATTAAGAGCACAGAGTTTGAAAGCAATGGGTTTAGTTATCTAACAATTAGATAAACAAAATGATAGTGATTACTCAATACTTGTTTTAGTTATCTAATAACTGCTACTATTACACTGACTTCTAAATCTAGTTAGTTCTAAATCCCCATAAGAATTGATGTCAATAGAAAAATTGAATGACCTTACAAAAATCTGGCCAACAAATAAACAGACGATGTCAACACACATCCAAAACAGCATTCAAGACTGATTCAATATCTGATAGAAAGTTGTGTAAATGTATCTTCCATTCTACGAAAAGATCATGAAATCAAAATAATCCATCGAAATTCAGAAAGAGAATCAGAAATCTCACAATTGAACATCGACCCATGAAGCAGCATTGAACATAACACTCAAAGACACGAAACTTTTTCAATTGAAATTTTCAGTAAACATGGAGAGTGCTGAGCTATATGTTCATGTAAAACCATCTGTTTGGTAAGTATTGCAATGAAAAAAATAGGACAGTGTGCTGGTGACTAAACAATTGATATACAATAATTAAATAAATAATTTCAATATATCAGGGAACCACACTTACTTACCAATTACTTCCATTTATAAAAGAAAGCAAAATTAGGAAAAATCTTTTCCCCAAAGAACAGACATAAAAACGGCTCAAATGAAAGAAATAAAAAACTTCAGAAAAAAAAGGGGCACAAACTTTATCAAAATCTAGACAGCTCAGTTTAAATAGTAAAGACAAGTTCAGCAAACTTCAAAATTAAAATACTGCAACTAAAATTGAAACCAGAACAAAATACAGTGACCTAAAACACATTTTTCTCATCTTCATTGTTTTTGGTCTTTCTTTCCTATTCATGCACATTGTACTTGAACAAAAAAACTTACTATCAACTAAAAGGAATAGAAGTAAAACCATACGTTACTTGAATCTCAGTTGATTCTAAATCTGATAAGAACATCATGGTAACAAAGCATATCATGCCAACTGCAGCTATGCCATTGCAATATAATCTTTAAGCTATAGAGGCCATCTTAATCTTATCAAAAAAATTAAAAAAATTAAAGTAACCACACATTATACATATTTGCTGAGAAATAAAAGTCCAGCTCTCAGAACCATATACCATACAATATAAGTACATAAAGCTAAAAATTGACCTATCTACAAAGCAACCACCAATTCCAAACCCTGAACACGCAAGAACCACTACCTTGGTAATCGTATGTGATGAATTGGTTATCATGTGAGATTACTTGGTGCGATTTTATTTTTAAACCATTAGCATATATAAATGAAATCCTAATCAATGTAAAATTATCAATATTGGCGGAACTCCATCATCCACAAAAAGCAAAATACGATGTAAACAAAATTAGGGAAAATTAGGATTCTGCAAAGAACAAAAATCTGAACATATAAATGACATCCTAATCAATGTAAAATCATTAATATTGGCGAACTCGATTATCCACAAAAATAAATATACGACGAAAACAAAATTGAGGAAAATTAAAGAAAATCTTTCCGCAAAGAACAAAAAATTTCGCCATTTCTTGAAATCCAAAAGCATCATATAGAACAAATTGAGATTCAACAATAACAAACCCAGAGTTTCAACAATAATAACAACAGATTGAGAAACACTCATGAAAGAATTAAATAAAACCTAACACCTTACCAAGCAAGTTCTCCAAACGCTTCAAACGGCCTTCTCACCGTCTCGTGTTCGCGAAGATGGAGGAGGTGGATGAAGTCTGCTCGACTCTGTGTTAGCAAAGAAAGAAGAAAAACAGAAGTTGGAATAGATGGATGGAGTGTGGTCGCAAATATGGAGGTCGACTGTGAGTTTCGAAGAAAGAAAAGAAAACAGAGACGGTGGATATATTCATCAAGGGTACCAATGCCAATTTACACAACAGGGGAACAGGAAAAAAAATTAAGGGTAAAATTATAAAAACACTGTTCGATCTGCTCTCTAAATTTATGAGCAGAAAAACTGCCTAAGGTTCAATTGCTATAGGGTTTCATTTCCTCAAAATTGCTTGCAAATCAAACGAAATGTGCATAGAGATGAAGTTAAAGAAACTGCAAAGGAAACTCAAGTGTTATATACTCTTAATCTACTCCTACATAAGCAAATTGAGCAACACAAACTGATCAAAGATTGAGAATAAAAAATGATATTGAAAATTGGAAATTGGTGTACCTGAGGCTGACAGGGAATTTCTGAATATTAGGTTATAGATCCACAAGCACAAAAGAAAAAAAAATTACATGGTTTCTTCACCGAAAAGAAATTTAGTCTTATGAAGACTACATAACAAACTTAAATCAAACGACTTCAAAAAGGCACAATACTCTTTGAATTGAGCAACAAATGTATTAAAATTAGTGGGTTTCAAATTTGCTCATTAATGAATATATAATTTCTACATAACTCATAACCCAAAAAGAATCATATATTTAGAGAAAGCAACGGAATTTCACAATCAATTAAAATTTGATTGAATAAATAAGGCACTTGTCCGAATTAATCTTGGTAACATCCAAATCAAGTGAAGACTGATAATAAACAGAGTCACATCAATTAAGAAAATGAAGCTCAGTTTCATATGACTGCACACAAATTAAGTAAAATCCAAAGGCTCAACCCTGTTGAATTTTCAATAACCCAAATCAATTCATTTAAACTAAAAAGCTGAATAAGACCAAAGAAAAAAAAAAACTAAAAAGCTGAAAGAAAGAAAGAAAGAAAGAAGAATGAGTGAGAGTACCTCGTGTGACACAGGATGGTTGCAGTTTTGGAGCAACGGAGCAACGGAAGAAGATGGTGCTTCTTCTTCTTCCCCTCCCTTGGGCTTTCTCAGATTCAGATGAAAATGAGGGAGAAGGTCAACCGAGCTGATTATTTCGTCTGCTAGTTTTAATTTATTTTTATTTTTATAGTGTTTGGCAGGCAATTTAAATTAATAAAAACAAAAATAAAGGATGGAGACCTTGAAAGTTGAAACAACAAATTCTCCAATCTGCCACTCTAAAATTAATATGAATGATATTTTTTTTTTTTGAAATTAAAATAAAAGAAATTCGCCCACCTCCCCGCCCTTTCTCTCTCAGACCACCCACTCTCTTATCTGCAACTCCGACTGTCCAATCTATGGAGACCACCCTTCACTCAACCTTCCCAATTTTCCGCATCATCTCAATTTTTCCTCGTTCGGTTTGGGCCCTCTGAGATCTTTAACTAGTCGTTTTGCTTTTTGAGTATTGGGCCTCCACAGCACTAATAAGGTAAGCCCAAGATAAGATGGGCAGAACTGAGTCCACGAACATGCTATGGAAACACAGCCCATCATCCATGGCATCCATGGCTAGATCTAGATACCACACAAGTTGGGCCACGCCTTCGGGAAAGAAAAAAAAAATAGATGTTAAAAACTTAAAATTGCAGGCCACGAATCATCTACATTTTAGTGCGAATGAAGAGGATTTCCTCATTTCCCGTCTCAGATAAGAAACATCATGGAAGCAATACTAATTAAAACCAAATTTTAATGAAAGTTAATGATGAAACTTTGGCAGAGTGTCACATGCTTTGTCTGCTCCACTCTCAAATTGCTTTTTTACACTTTGAGCCAGAAACAAGGAGATGGAAGGGAAAGATGTTTTAGAGGCAAATTTGATCCAAGACAAGATATGATGGGAGCTGGAAGCACTTAGAAGAAAAGCAGAATTAGATTGCAAAATTCACTTTCGAAGGACCAAGAGGGCCACATCAATAATTGTGCAATTTGGAATCATATATTTCCCCTATGAAAACCCATAATTCAACTAATGTACTTACAACACCACAGCTTAGAGCTGTGGGATAGTCCAAAATTTGATTAATTATGGTGTTAATCATTTTGTTAATAAGGGAGATGAGTTTCCTCACTTGCTTGTCAGGATGATGAAAACTGAAAAGGGGAGAGCAGAAATTGGAGCCTTGGGGGATAAAAAAAAAAAAGAGAGGAGCGTTTGGGAATAATTGTGTGATGTAAACTGTAAAGGTGGTGGAAGCATGTGATGCAAAGCGCCACATGGTAGAAAGAAAAAAAAAGGTGGGGGTGAGAGGGATGGGAATATATTAAGGAAATACTCGGTAATAAATATAGTATGAATACAAATACTTCAAATATAACATATATATAACGCAATTATACTTTTTAAGGGTTTGTTAAGTGTATCATATGAAATTCGATTATATAACGATAATTTACATCTTCGAAGAGATATGAACGATATTGGAAATCATTCTCGTTCTTTACATAGATCAACTCAAAACTTGACACTATAAAGAAAAATATCATCAATCTCTAGTATTAGTTGTCACTTACTCGTATCTTTACAATAAAAAAAGTATTCACTTCTATATTCAATAAGTTTAAAATTTGATGAGTTATACAATCAACCTAGTAAAATTCGATGCCACAAACCATGTAATCCATTTGCCACTATTGTCACAATAGAAAAACATCACTAGAACAAAGTGAATAAAATACCCATGGTTGGTGCCTAGTTGGAATGGAGATTGAATTGGTTGCAAATAACACATCATATACAGTGGCTATTTCTATATTGGCAGGTAAGCTAAGCAGAAAGGTTTAAAGTTTTTATTACCTTAAACTCCTGCATTAGTAGTCAGTATGTCAATTTTATATTAAAGCAGTCTCTGTGGTGAACCCTTGACAATTCGTTAACAGTGGAAATTATTAGTTACTTAATCCATGTTTTGATGTCAATTAAGGTTGAGCTTAAGAAAAGTACAGTAAATCAACAAGTGAAAGCTTTTTCCACAACAAACAAATTGAATAGAATAAAAAAGTGGGACCCTGGTTTTGTAGTTGCTTGGTCTGCGTCCAATGTAACGGTCGAATTCAGAAAATTGAGTTGAAATGGGAAGTTAGGTTGGGAATAGAGGAAACTTTGGTGTTGTGATCATTTCTTCTTCGGCTTTGGTGTTTATATTTCCCTTTCCTTCATTCTCAATAAAGCAGTTGTCAAACTGCAGAAACATCTTGTGTGGAGCAGCTTGCTTAACTTGCAGTCTACCACAACCACATCAAGCAAAATAAAATCCATAACCTACGAAATGGAATCTGGCACCAACGAGGTATGAAATGTAGGAATTCAATGTCAGATTTTATCGTTCGAACAAAATATGAGATTTACACTCAGGCATATGAAAAAATACTTTCGTTATACACATTACAATTATATTCAAATAGGTCTCTCCTGATGAAAATATAATTTTTCATTCAAAATAAGTACATTCGCATACCTCTCTCTTGAAAGAAGTCGAGGTTTCATTCTCATATACCCCCCATCTACTGCTCTCTTGTGAAATTGTTGCTCCTTCACATTTTCACGTATTCCCTCATGCATGGGGAATCTTTATGCCGAATATATGGAGAACACATATTAGGTGATATAGAGTAGATGCAGTCGTTTAGTCAAAAATTACTTGCGTGTAATAATAAGGGAGCAAAACTCCTTACGAAGACTTCCAAGATGAATTGAATTTCCAATACCAACTTCTTCTTTTCTTACATTCTCACATCTCTAAAGACCTAAAATTTATTTTTTTGTTGATATGAGAGATTATATGCGTATATGTTGGTAATTTGGTACTTAGCAGAGATATTTGTCTACATTATGGCATGGTGCTCGTTTGTGTCCAAACTTTGGTACTGCAGCGTCCTACAAATGGAACCATGGCCCACCAAAAAATAAAAGTTTGGCTTGCTGCAGGATAATGCTGGTGGTGCCATGGATTGCCGGGTAAGATAATCCCTCTGACCTCCTTGTCTACAATAGTTTTCTCTATGAACGAATTGAATCCAATCCGAGTATAGCGTGAGCTCGTATCTAAAAACAATTATTAAAATAATTAGTTGAAGTGTTTATGATTTTTTCACAACATACTATACATGAATCGGAGCCAATTCCACATATCCAACAAGATAAAGCCTTGATTAAACAAATATAAGTATCAGCATCCACCATCTAAATTGGATTGCAAACCTTCAATTACTCTAACTTTTGATGTCAGCGATGGCCCTAGCTCATCTACTTGTTACAGTTCTTTGTAAAATGTCTTCCAAATATTAATTAACAATGCAACCACCACGAGGGTTTTAGCCTTTGCCTAATACCCCCACCATTTTTACTAGCCTTGGCCATCGCCGGCTCAAGCTGTCCTAGCTACCAGTACGTACCACATTGCTACTTGATATATATATATAGTTTCATGTGTGAAACAAGGAATTCTAAGTCTAAAAAGGAGAAGAGAAACGAGCACATAATTTCGGATATAGAAGTAAAGATTAAGAATACATTTATGAAGAATTTTTTATACAACTATTTTCGAATATATAAATTGGGTTTCAGTTCTGTTTTTATGAGTATATCTTCACTCTATATAACGGCAGAAATATCTCTAAACTAAAAATATTAGTAATTTAAAATGTACTTATCATAATAAAGAGACAAATTATAACTAACATAAAAAAGAAAAACAATCATGTGAAGTTTTAATTAAATTGAGCTATATGATATTTTTTTTATATAATTAATAACATAGCAATAGACGAAATTAGGTTAAGTTAACATTTGTTTTCTTTGAAAAGGATTTGAGATAACGTAAAGACAACTATTTTAACTTGTGTGTTATTTTAATATGTAAACCCTAAGTTTGAACATGACAAGATGAGCTGGTTTTTTTAACAAGTCACACCGGAGCGCCTTGCCTTGGCTGTGACTGTCTACCACATTTGGCAGGAGCGAAATAATCGGATTTTCAGCAATACCAGGAATCCTCCTGATGTGGTCTTTAATGTTATCGTTGCCATGATTCGTAGTAAGTTTTGTACTCTTAACTTTAGGCATAATTCTTCCAATATCCGTACTGCTAGGAATTGGAATGTTGTTATTTCGTAGGTACTTTTTAGTTTGGTGAGTTCTCCTACGGGAGGTGTGTTGAGCTCTTGTGAGTTGTTTTTTGTGCCTTGCGCATTATGTTGGTTTTTTGCCCTTTATTATATTTTGATTTAACAAAAAAAAAAAAATGATCCCTAAAGTAGCCAACTACAAAAAACTGAGTTTGTTTCTATTTTTTTTGAAGTGTCAAAACGTGGGACCATCATCATCGGAGTTTTCTCTGAGTACTGGGCCCAGAGTGAGGGCGGGACCCAGCAGGTTATGGATCACTAAAGACCATGTGATGTGGGAGGCCACCAGCTGGTTGTGTCTGATTTGCGTGGGACTCTTTTCCCTGCACTACCTTTACTTCTCCGGGTCCTCTCCCCTATAATATATATTTTAGAAGTATTTATTAATTATTAACATCCATGGGCAAACAGTAATTTTTTGTTTTTTCGTATCGTTGTAATTAAATAGTTTATATAAAAATAAAAATACGAAATATTGGCAATGTTATCTCTTTCGACGTAGAAGATTTATTCATAAATTTATAGATAATTATCCATATCCTATAATTTGATTGAGTTCACAATTTATCTATTTATCTTTTAATGTTTAAAATTCAACAATTATTCACGTTTATAGTTTAAGTCATAGTGCTTATACTGGGATACCGTTAACCATTAGTGTCAGTACGACGGTCGCATAAGTCTCTTTCGCCTAATTGCCCACCCCAATTGATAAAAGTTGAAGCCTCCCCGTCACGTGGCTCCACGGCTTGGTGCGCTGTGAAGCCCGTCGCTTTTGATTACCAAATTCCCGACTCAAAACGGCACCGTCGAGTGCCACAAAGCTTCATAAATAAGGGAAAAGGGCAAAGCTCTGTAATAACATGGACGCAACAGGGGCAAGAACGAAAGCTCACCTCAGGACAAGTTCCCTTGCGGTACGGGGAAGGGTGAGAGACCGCTGTGGAAAGAAGGGAGGGGCAATTTGGGAAAGAGTGGCATAAAAGATTTCAGAAGCGAACACTGTGGGGTGATGTGTAGTGACGCACAAGGAAAATGATAGTGGTTGTTGTCGCAACAGTTACCCGCTCATTCCCCCAACTACCCTTTCCTTTCTTACTATTTTTACTCTCCCTCTCTCTGTCTCAAAGAAAAACAATCAAAATCCCAATTGAGCTGTGAGAGCTGAGAGAGCTGAGCAGCTGAGCTTCTTCGTCTTCTCTCTCTTTCTTTCTTTTCTGGTTCCTGTAGTTGTCGAATCACTTTCATTGTCGAAAATTCTCACTAAATTTTTAGACAATGAGAACGGTTTGATCCTTCACTTCTCTCAGCCTCTCTGATTGGACAATTGGATTTCTGTTAGTTTAATTTTGGCTTTCTCGCTCGCACGCTCTTCCCCGTAGCCATGGAAGCAGGGGAGGACTGCTGCGTCAAAGTGGCGGTCCACATCCGGCCGCTCATAGGAGATGAGAAGCTTCAAGGGTGTAAAGATTGCGTCACTGTCGTCCCTGGGAAGCCTCAGGTACTTCCTTACTGCGCTCACTCTTTACAATGTTGTAGGGGAGGTTTGGATTAGAGGACGGAGAACAAAGTATCGAGCTTTTGGGAGATCTAGATCCAAATGTACCTATTCAGTGAGGCTCGGTTGCATGCTTCAGTTGGAAATTCGATTTTGAATCAGAATTTCTTTCTAGGGAACACAAATTCATGATTTTTTTTTAACTTGTTGGGGAATTGTGTAGAATTTGAGGCTGATATTGAGAGGCTGATGACTACATTTCCTTTTATTTCCAGTTCCGATGACACGTTATTTTTCGAGAAATCAAAATTTCTTTATCATTTTCGCTAACAAGTGGTGTTGAATTTGCGCCATCGATTTCGACCGCTGACGGAATTTTTCTTTCCGACCATGCCGCCAGCCGTGTCTGAGAAAAATAATGAATAATTATTTTATTTATAATAAAAAAGGGAAATTTTTTTATTGATGTATTGGTGCCATCTCTCATTGATATTTGCAATGCGTGGTTCCTCGCATATCCTGGGGTTTTCACTTTGAAGTTTCTTAAGACACTTGATCAATGCTAACGTGTGTGCATGGACCAAATTTGGACCCGTGGATGAACATTTAGGTTTAATCTCTGTGCTGAATGTGACAATATTGCAGGTACAAATTGGCACACATTCATTTACTTTTGATAATGTCTACGGGAGTACTGGTTCCCCTTCATCTGCAATGTTTGAAGAATGTGTTGCTCCGCTGGTTGACGGTTTGTTTCATGGATACAATGCTACAGTGTTAGCCTATGGGCAGGTAGTTATATTTTTCATGGAGAGCTAAGATTGCAATCTTGCAGTTTACCATCTTTTGTTGAGCTTTCTTTACAATTTGTTGTCTTTTGTGTTAATATTTTCTTTATCTGTTGCAGACAGGTTCTGGCAAAACATATACCATGGGCACTGGTTTCAGAGATGGTTGTCAAACTGGAATTATCCCTCAAGTTATGAATGTATTGTTCGGCAAAATTGAAACTTTGAAGCATCAAACTGACTTCCAGTTGCATGTTTCTTTTATTGAGGTTTGTGATAGTGTTTTGTTCTTAATTTTGTTGTAAGATATTAAAAGTTCTGTTGTCCATGTTTTGTTACTATTGTTTTATTTACCTTTGTTGCATTATTGAAATGTAACTTAGAGATTTTGATGCAAAGATTTTAAAAGAAGAAGTACGAGACTTGCTGGATCCTAGTTTTTTGAGCAAACCAGAAGGTACAAACGGGCATGTGGCGAAAGTAACATCCCCTGGAAAGCCACCAATACAAATTCGAGAATCATCAAATGGCGTTATTACACTTGCAGGATCCACTGAACTCAGTGTTATTACACTAAAAGAAATGGCTGCTTGCCTGGAACAAGGCTCGTTGAGCAGGGCAACAGGGAGTACAAATATGAACAATCAATCCAGGTAAATAATGCCCTTTTTTCTTTTAAGTTATATGTATTTATCCTGAACTCTGATGTACATAAACTGGTAATAATTCTTTGCAAATGTGAAAGGACATTTTTCTTCTGAAGTTTTTGTCAAAGATGGAAAGACAATGTACATCATAACTTTGCATTCCCTTAAATGCTTGAGGAAGAGTTCAGCCTTTCCAGAATGTTTCTTGATTTTTTTAGTTTGTTTCTTTATGATCTTTCTGAGATTCAATTGTGTCTACCAAGATGGGTTCTGAAGTAAGTTCCCCTGAGTTTAATGATTGATCCTTTTCTACTTATGTCTATAGCCGTTCACATGCCATATTCACCATCACATTAGAGCAAATGCATAAGAACAATCTGGCATGTTCTGGCAACAACGGCTTTAATGAGAGTATGAGCGAAGAATATCTATGTGCTAAATTGCATTTAGTAGATCTTGCTGGGTCTGAGCGAGCCAAGAGGACAGGTTCTGATGGTTTGCGTTTCAAGGAAGGTAGTTATATTGTTTATTACTATTTGTATCTACACACATTTTTGTTACACATATTCATATGCATATTTTTTTTCTCTTAAACAGGTGTTCACATTAATAAGGGTCTTCTTGCACTTGGGAATGTTATCAGTGCACTTGGTGATGAGAAGAAGCGCAAAGAAAGTGTTCATGTCCCCTATCGAGATAGCAAACTTACTCGGCTTTTGCAGGTTTGTTTCCATCCAAAAATTAATTCTTCTGGTACAATGTGTACAACTAATCTTGGCAGGATCATTTTAATTGGGGTTTGATGTCTGTTGCAGCTCCTACAAACATTTCTATGCTTTTGTTTTTCATTTTAAGTTAAGAAATTTTAATGGTTTTTTCAGGATTCGCTTGGTGGTAACAGCCGGACCTGTATGATAGGTAACTATTAGATTTCTTTTTCGCATAGTGAACAATTTGATGCTTGTCATAGGCACACGCAACTCTGCTTATGCCATCTCATATTCTGTTTACTGTTAATGTAATGCAGACAGTAGAAGTGTGATATTATATTAACCCTATCGGCTGATCGCATTCATGTCGACATGATACTTACATGTTTTTCGTTATGTCATACAGCCTGCATTAGTCCTGCTGACATCAATGCTGAGGAAACTCTGAATACTTTAAAATATGCAAATCGTGCTCGAAATATCCAAAATAAGCCTATTGTAAGTTGTTCAGAATAATACTTATTCATGATTACATTCTTAGTTTTTAGTTTTACCACTTTTCATGAAATTGTGTCAATTCTTTTCCAATTTAATCCAACAGGTTAACAGAGATCCCATGTCCAGTGAGATGCTAAAGATGCGCCAGCAACTAGAGTATTTGCAAGCTGAACTTTGTTCCCGAGGAGGAGGATCTTCTTCTGATGAAATACAGGTACTCTTCTGTGGAGCATTATGTCTGATTTCGGCATGACATATCAGATTTATTCCAGTTGTATTAATGTGTATAGACTCCATGGTGAAACTGTGCTTAATTTTATTTACTGAAATAACTATGGCTATTATTATCTAAGTTAATTTTATTAATTCTGTAGGTTCTCAAGGAAAGGATTACTTGGCTAGAAGCTGCTAATGAGGACCTTTGTCGGGAACTTCATGAATACCGCAGTAAATGCACTGCTGTAGATCAGGGTGAAAGAGATGCTCGAGTACGTGTTAACACTCTTCTAGAGATTCACACTGTTCTTTTAGCATATTTGTATTTTCCAGTACTAGTAAATATTAGGCTGACTTGTTACGTCTTGGTTGGGATTCATTGTTAATGTAGGGCTGGGAATATGTAAATACAATCAGTTAAGTTTACCTTTGAAATTATAAACTTCATTTTCAGGATGGTAGTCCTTGCGCTGTCAAAAGTGATGGCCTTAAAAGGGGTTTGCAAAGTATAGAGCTGGCTGACTATCAAATGGGTGAAGCAATAACAGGTATTACCTATCCCTGGTTTAGGATTTCCAACACCATTTTCTTATCTCAATGAAATCAGATGCAACTATGTAAATTTTGTTATTGTTATTATACCATGCATGCAAGCACCTATAATCCACTAGCATCATTAGTGGTGGGGAACTTCACTTTACATATGAAGCCGATTTCCTATTTTAGCAGGTGATTCTGGGGAAATTGATGAAGTAACAAAAGAGTGGGAGCACAACCTTCTGCAAAATACCATGGACAAAGAGTTGTATGAGTTGAATAAACGTCTAGAGCAGAAAGAGGTATGCTTTTTGCATAAAACTTTGAGTTAATAAAATCACATTCATATCTACTGAGCTACTATTTATTACTATACATTTGGCATTTGTGCAGACAGAGATGAAATTTTTTGAAGGGCCTGATACTGTGGCACTCAAGCAACATTTTGGAAAGAAGATCATGGAACTTGAAGATGAGAAAAAAGCTGTGCAGGTCAACTTACAGCCTTTGAACTTGATAGTCTTATTCTTGAGAGAGCTGATATTCACTAGTTATCCTTTATTTCATACTGCAGAAAGAAAGGGACCGATTGCTGGGTGAAGTTGAAAATCTTGCTGCTAGTGACGGACAAGCACAGAAATTGCAAGATGTTCATTCCCAGAAGTTAAAGGCACTCGAGGCACAGGTGAACATATTTTTCTACTAGAAAGCTGTTTATCTTTGAATACGCAGGGGGCTTTCCTTATAATCCAAATTCTTCATCTTCTACAATGTTACAAACCAGATCCTGGATCTGAAGAAGAAACAAGAGAGCCAGGTTCAACTTTTGAAGCAAAAACAAAAAAGCGATGAAGCAGCAAAGCGACTGCAAGATGAAATTCAGTCTATAAAGGCGCAAAAGGTTTAGAGTTTGAACTCATCACTCTGTTAAACTACCCTTGTTGTTTTACCTTATAAAGGCTGCTATTTTACTGCTTCTACAGCTATTATTTATGTAGTTTTAAATGCTAGGTTCAATTGCAACATAGGATAAAACAAGAAGCAGAACAATTTCGGCAGTGGAAAGCCTCTCGAGAGAAGGAATTGCTGCAGGTATTTACGTTGTTTTTCTTTATCTATGGAAATTGAACTTATATGGAAAAGTTCCTGTTTGAATTGATGATCCTTACTTCGCCTTTTACTTTTGTTATAATAGTTAAGGAAAGAGGGCAGGAGAAATGAATATGAAAGGCATAAACTACAAGCATTAAATCAGCGCCAGAAAATGGTGAGCATATTTCATTTTTGTATTTTTTTTAGTATTTATTTAGTTGTCCGTTCAATGATGGATTCAATTCCAAGTTTGGCTAGCAATAGATTTTTCTGATTGTAAACTTCTGTTAATCTTTCTGACATCAAGTTATGGATGCTTCTCTACAAGTGTGAATCACGGAAGTTCTAGTACTGACATAATGCTGGAATTCTGGCATAATCTTGTAGAGTTTATTTCCTCTACTTGATATATCTAAGTACTTCGTGAATTAGTTCTTACTGGTTTAGCTTTAGTATTTTAGTTATTGCATCATGTGGAAAGTAAACAGAGAAAGTGGGACAAATTCATTAGCATCATTATATGCCACATAATATTATAGTAGTTGAATTGATTACTGTTGTTTATGTCAGGTTCTTCAGAGAAAGACTGAAGAGGCGGCAATGGCTACCAAGAGGCTGAAAGAATTGCTAGAAGCTCGTAAATCTGCTACTCGTGACAACTCAGGTATGATTTTTTCCTACATTTCTGTAATTGAATAATTTACAACTTTTAAAGTTGCATCGGGACACCCATTGCATTCATAAATGCATTGGTTCTCTCAGATGAGGTATTGAAAGACTAAATTTTCATATGTGATCAGTTTTCGAAAATTACACCATACGACTCAATTGGGAAGAAATTTCTTCTGTATGTTGCACATCATGATGAGCCTTCTCCCCTTAAAATTTTTAAACTTTCTAATTGTGTAAACTTTTGCCAGTTGTTGCCAATGGAAATGGTACACATGTACAGGTAATGCTCTTTCTTCCTCTTCTTTCCATATATTTCATGTTCTTCCCTTTGGATTTTAAATCCATCTAACTCAAGTTGCACAATTAGAGCAATGAGAAATCCTTACAACGGTGGCTTGATCACGAGCTTGAGGTTATGGTGAATGTGCATGAAGTTCGTTATGAATATGAGAGACAAAGTCAAGTGTAAGCATATTTTATATGTTCATGTAATACTGACCCCATTGGGTACAATATTGGAGATTTTATTAATTATGCTATCGTATTCAGACGAGCTGCACTGGCAGAAGAGTTGGCCATGCTGAAGCAATTAAACGAATTTGCTTCAAAGGGCCTTAGTCCTCCGAGAGGAAAGAATGGATTTGCCAGGTTTGTTTGGTGTTAAGCACTTAAATAAACACTTCTGTCTTCTATCCCATTTTATTTTGTTGGAATTTGAGAGTAAGATTAGCATGAAACAGAAGGAATACTAGAACTTAAATATCTCTCTCCGTGTTCTGTATGTTCAGAATGGCCTCCATGTCACCAAATGCAAGAATGGCCAGAATATCTTCACTTGAGAGCATGCTTAGCATATCATCAAACTCACTTGTAGCAATGGCATCACAACTTTCAGAAGCGGAAGAACGTGAACGGGCCTTTACCAATCGTGGACGTTGGAACCAATTGCGCTCAATGGCAGATGCAAAGAACTTGCTTCAATACATGTTTGATGCTGTTGCAGATGCAAGGTGTTCTTTCTTACCTTTGTGCAAAGCGATTTGGACGAGGAACTTGCTTTTTTTATTTGCCATAAAATTCTATAAGGCTTTGTTTGGATGAGGAACTTCAAATTAATTGATTATGCTGTCATATTTAAATATAGTTAGGAAGATTAAAGAATTAGGTCTTACTAGCAGACTAGCCTGTCTGTAAAAATCTGATTTCTGCAGTAAAAATTCTGAAGTATCATTTTACATGCTGGCAGGTGCCAATTATGGGAGAAAGACATGGAAATTGATGAAATGAAAGAGCATCTCAAAGAACTCGTAGGTTTGTTGCGGCAGAGTGAGACGCGAAGAAAGGAAGTTGAGAAGGAACTAAAACTGAGAGAGCAAGAAGTTGCAACTGCATTGGCGACTTCTCCCCCGGTGAGAATATTAGAAATCGTGTAATGTTTCTTCTAATGCATTAGCAACTTCCTAGAGCTCACAGCTCAAGGCCACCATCCCCTACTTGGATGAGGTGTAGTTATTCAAGCAAGTTTGGCTTTGCTTATTGAAAATAACCTCTTTGATTGTGAAGTTCTTCCTATAAATATTGTAACAGTTGGTAGTCTCTGAGTTTCCTTAGCCTTGGCTCATAGCTTTCTCATATCATAACTTACTACTTCTAGGCTGCCCATGATGGGAACTCACACAATTCACTCAAACACATTGCTGATGATGCAAATGGCCCCTTTTCTCCGATCGCTGTACCAGCACAAAAGCAACTAAAATATACAGCAGGCATCGTCAATGGCTCAGTCAGAGAATCGACAGCTTTCATAGATCATACACGAAAGGTGAATTTCATCCTTCTTTGATTTATGGAATTAGCGCTTGTTTTCTGTTGTGAGCTAAGAAAGTGAGATTTTTGTTGGTGCAGATGGTACCAATGGGGCAGTTGCCTACCAAAAAGCTAGCAGTTATAGGAGGACAGGCTGGGAAGTTATGGAGGTGGAAAAGGAGTCATCACCAATGGTTAGTACAATTCAAATGGAAGTGGCAAAAGCCATGGAGACTCTCAGAATGGATTAGGCACAGTGATGAAACAATAATGAGAGCCAAACCTCGCTTACAATCGCGGCAGGTGTGATGTGACTTAATGCTCTGCAGTCACCACCCTATTGTTGCCCAGATTTCATCTTTGACCTACGAATACCATCCTAACTCAAAGCATGGGGGAAACTGAGAACCAAGTGCAGGTACTATAAATTCTTCAATCCCAGATCAGAACCAACAACATAGCTTATCACGGATGAATTATGATTTGAATGCTTTAAATAATGCAGCGTGGTACAAGGAACTGTTGAGGATTGTTGCTACTGTCATGGATGAGTTCATTTTGGAAAGCATAGGTGTGTCGTAGAAAATTTTGCAATGATTACTGCGCTCGGAGCATCTTGTAAAGTTTGGTGTTGATGCTGCCGAAGATATACACCATCTAGCTAGGAGACAACACCAATGGTGCAAGACTACAAGTGGTGTGTGATATACTGGTGGAAGGAGAAATCAAGCATGTCCATGTTAGATATAGTACATTTCTGTCAATAACCACACGACGCAGAGGAAATCCTTCAAGTTACAGAATATGTGAAAAAGGCTTTCTCCCTTTTTTTCTTTTTAAATTTTTAATATTTGTTTCTTAGAATGTTTATTGTATGTAAGCACAAAATTTGACACCATGTAGCATTCTTTTGTATTTCTTTATTGTGTAAGAATTATAGCGATTGTATTGGAAAGGATTGCTTCTTGTATGCCTTTTGTAACAAAACAAAGGTACCGAATCGAGTTAAGGCAACTCTGCCATTTTCTCAATTTTATTTTCTTTAGATTAGAACATCTACATACAAAAAAGAAACAGAGGCAAAGTTATCAACATCTGCCAATTTATTTATCAACTCTTTTCTGAAATATGTGATCACTTCGGGTATTACAAGATTCTAACCTATCATACAAGGGAACAAAAATTATAAATCGAACTGATACACCATCTGGATATCCTAAATCGAAATACTCATATGTTCTGCTTGCTCAAACTCAATATGCAGCAATGCGATTAGAGAAGCTCAGATTAAAAGCAACGAGCAACTACTCCAGCAGAAACCCACAGAAGTTCGAATAAATGGTACATGATTTGTATGCAGTAGTTGTTATCATTCCTTGCGCGTACACATCAAATTTGGCCACACCAATATGCAAAGTGCTCCTCTTTGCGATGATTGCTAACAAGACCTCCACACCGTAAACAAATGAAGCTACTCCCATCTGAAAATGCATCCAACACTATCTGCATCCTGCCACTTTCCGCCAGTATAGACGTTCCTTGATCATCCAGGCCAGGTCTAGGTCCAACCGATGGGCCACTGGCATTATCTGCTGCTTCCTGTTCAGTTTTGAATGGATGCGCTTCAGCAATTGCACACACAGCAAACAAAGAAGCTAGTTGATCAACGGCAGAGCTTTCTTGCAATCTACTTCTGTACAGCTCACGAGCACGATGCAAGGATTGAAATACAGCATCATCCCCACCGCTTGATCTCAATGTCATAACAACCTGTTCCAAATAGTATATTAGCATGTGAGAAAGGTTCTCCACGGACATAATTCTGTTCATTTCTATGGCTTCCGAAAACATGTATACTTCTTCTCTTCTGTAGCAGCTAAATGCTTTAACATAAATGCAGGATTACCATCCCCATACATAGACAAACAACAAGGCCTCAACAAAACAAAATCCCACAGCAAGAGTACACAAAATAAGAAAATTACAAATGCTACATCCCTCTCTAAAGAGGTCACAGGGTGTGGTCTCAAAAATGAGTTTAGTCCTACATGTAATGCTGCGATTGGAAGTTTGGAATCATGAACTCAAAAGATAAGATTTGAATATGATCAAATGAATCTTTAGTGTAAATTGTTTAATCATACATTAGAAATTAAAGGTTAATGCTTTTTACTTTGATGAGACACAGCGGTGTATTGCTTTTTCCTAAGAAGATCAATCTTTTATCCAACCCTAACATTATTCAATAGATAATTCTCTTTCCCCCTCTAACAGTACCAAAACAGCCCAAACCCTAAGAAGTTGAAACAAAGGAAAGAATTTTTCTTTTCCTTTTTTTTTTAAGAAAAAGAAAAGGAAAAAAAGTAGTTCTTTAGTGATTTGAGATGCTAAAAACTCAACCTAACAATAGGAAAATCTAAAAAAATAATCAAAACTTAAATTAATGGCATCGACTCCCATGGAGAAATCAATACGAAAGAAACTGGAGAAATTGAAGGAATGTAATAGAAAAATTGTAAACTACCGCTTGGAGGGCCTGGGAAGGCTTGCCTTCCCTGAGAAGCTGGCGAGCCAATGCGAGCAAGTCTCTTACGACGTCGCCCTGGGCGGCTTTGGACGGCAGCTCCCGCCGCCCAGTCGCAGCCGTCTCTATCTCCATCGCATCCGTATCCGCAAGGTCCTTGTTCATGTTGGCATGCTCTATTCTCCAATTATATTTGTTCACCCATTCAGAAAAAAAAATGATTGAAAAAAAAGAGAACTGGTGGATTCTAGCAAATTCTTCGAGTTCCAACAGGCAGGCTTTGTGGTCATGTCTCAGAGAAATTTTTTGATGTTATGGGCTTCAGTTCAACTCCTTCCTTTCCGGGCCTGTTCGAACTTTGGGCTTATTTCCTGGGATGGTAATGAGTCGTGTCGTGTTGGGTTCGTGTCGAATTATAAATTCTGTTTTACATATATATGCCCAATTCGAACCCGACCCGTTTAATAATCGTGTCAAGAATATTTAATCCGAACCCGACTTGTTAATGACCCACGTAACCCGTGTAACCCATTTAATAAACAGGTCGTACTTAAAACTCAATTAACTTATGACCTGTTTGACCCGTTAAACCTGTTTAACAAGTTTAACTTATTTAAATTATAAGATTTAATAGGTATTTAGGTAGGTAAATGGGTAGATATATGAGTTAGAAATGACACGTTTATTAAATGGGTCAATATATAAGCCAATATACGGGTTAACATGTTAATCCGAAATCTACCAATTTATTAAATGGGTTAACATGTCATTATACGGGTTAACAAGTTGACCTGAAACCCACCCATTTATTAAACGGGTCATAATGGGTTGACCAGAAAATGACCCGAAATTTTAATCGTGCGGGTTGACCCTGATAAATCTCGTGCAGGTTTCGAGTCGTATCAAAAATTGCCACCCTTACTTGCCACCACAAAGACTTCTCATATATATATATATATATATATATATATATATTAAATCTTTATCTGTGAGGCCTTCTCAGACATTAAAATGAAAAAGTTGGGTTTAATTTTTATTTACTAGAAGTTTATTTCCACAGTAAATACGGTAGTGCTACTTTTCTATATTGCATTCATATCCATTCCAATATGATGTATAAGTTATAGGTAGAGGTGGGCACGGTACGATTCGATATGTATATTTTCGTACCTGAACTATACTATTGATTTCAAAAGAATACCCCCGTTAAAAATTCCGTCTAATTTTATGTTAAGTATCTACGGGGCAAAAAGAAAAGCCACTCAGCATATGATATGACGACCCGGAAATTCAGAAAAGGTAATTACAAAATTTTGAAAAGAAAATGGACGTTTTGTCCCTATGTAAAGTGGTCAAAAGTTGACTTTTGCCCGGGATACTTTTGGACTTTTCGTGAAGACCATTGCGTAGGTCTCAAAATCCTGAATCCGTAGACAAGTGGCACATCGAAATCGTAGTTCAGACGGATTTGTTATGGGTTTTAAATGGCTAAGGGCAAATTTGTAATTTAGACCTTGGGGGCAATTCGATCTTTTGGCTTGTTTTGATGACTCAGCACAGGAATTATGAGTTGGTGACACATGTCACCATAAGGTTAGGGTTGTTGGAACCACGTGGAGTGTGTGTGTGTGTGTGTGTGTGTGTGTGTGTTGTGAGTATGTTTGTTCTAATTTGGGTTGAACAGACCCAGAAACCTGAAACCCATTATGTTAAATTCTTGGATTCGAAGGTTGATTTTGGCTGTTTAACTACTGAAATGGAAGTCAAAACTGTGTTATTTGGTCCTTGACGAGTAAGGTTGAGTGTTTAATGTAAGGAATTGGTTGCAGGACGACTTGAATTAAACACCTAGAACTTTGGCCGAAATCCAAGTTTGGGTCATCGATTTAGAGGTAAGAACTCGTGCATTTGAGGTCATATATCTCTATTTGGAATTGCTTAGATGCAATTGGATACTTGAAACAAGAGAATTGGTGCAGAATTAAAGGATTTTGAATTGGGTCATGGAACCGGGTCGAACGACACGTTTTGTAGGAAAACGGTCAAATGCGACGATGAATAGTATTAGGAGCATGAGCTTCACGTGCAGCCACTTGCGACAGCGCGTGGGGCGCGTGGGAACGATTCTCAAGGTACGATCAACATGAATTTTAATATATTCGATGTGATGAGCATTTTGACGCAAGGTTCGAGTCGATCGGATACCGTTTCGATATAGTTTTGTGTATCTGAAGCGTATGTATAAGTTTTAAT
This sequence comes from Prinsepia uniflora, assembly GCA_032719365.1. Lineage (NCBI taxonomy): Eukaryota > Viridiplantae > Streptophyta > Magnoliopsida > Rosales > Rosaceae > Prinsepia > Prinsepia uniflora. The sequence goes on from CM064862.1 coordinate 73,718,471, forward strand.
ACGTATTTAAAATCCCAAAAAATTGGGGGATCGTATTGTGAGGTTACTTGGGATAGTAGTAACCCTTTATAATGGTTTTTGACAAGATTGGTGATTCCTGGAGTTACGGAAAGGCGTACGGCTTGGAATCGAACCGCGTGGACAATGTGTGAATGGACGTTTGTTTTATAAACTATTATGCATGCATAATATGTAACGACCCGCCCTTAATTATTGAGATTAATTAAGACTTAATGACGGATTAGTGTGATTAATCGGTGATTAGTGGGATACTTTTGGACGGACGGTGCAAAATGACGGTTTTGCCCCTAGAATGGGCGAACCGTTGACTCTTCGTTCAGGCGGTCAAATGGACTTTGACCGATAATTGTGATGTATTTCGGGACGTCACGAGTTCATAGACAGGTGGCACGCCCGATTCCGACGTTCGAGGAAGAAGTTATGACGCTCTAAAGTTCGGGGGTACTTCGGTAATTTGATTGAAAAGGGGCAAACAATTGAATTTTGACTGGGGAGGTCCGATGACCGAGGACCGAGGACCGTTACGTAGATCGCGCCGATATGAATCTGTAGACAGGTGGCACGTCAAATTCGGACGTTCGACGGAAAAGTTACGATTCACGAAAGTTCGAGTGAACTATTCGAAACGACACATTTTACGAGATAGTTGACTTTTATTTTGTCTTATGTGGGCCCAGATCTTTTTCAGACCCCAGGGGATGAGTGAAACTTGTCACTCATCTATTCCCTCTTTTCCCATATTCATGCATATCATCTTCCCTTCTCTGTTTCATTCCACCCATCCACACAACCATCTCGGCCCCAATCCAAAACCCTTCCACCATATGATCTTGTGTGAAGCCCAGAGAGTGAGGTGAGGGCGTGTTGGTGGTGGCTGACCAAAGACAACGCCGCCATGGACTGCAGAGGGCCCTGTGCAGAGGTAACAACCCGATTACCCGGTTAGACCCAAATTTCCATTTATTTCGATTTTGACGTTATCGATAGTTTTGGATGATTGGGAGATGATTATTAGGTTGTTAGGAGTGCATAGAGGAGTTTTTGGATGGTTGTGGGGGGATGAGCAGCCCAGGGGGTGATCGGGGAGTTTGAACCGTGAGAAGTAGTTTTGGTTAGTCGGGTTTTACATAGTTTTCCTTAGATTTGATGATTGGAATAAATAGGAAATGATGAAATAGGAAGTTTAGAATTGATTTGGAAGGAATTGGACGAAAATTGAAGAGAGGAGAGCCTTGGACCGGTCACGTCGGTCCAGGCAGATCGCCTGCACAGAGTGAACCGGGCTGGCCAGTTCGGACCAGCCTGGCCGAAGGACAGGGACGCTGGAACAGTGTCGCGTGGCTCCCACATGCAACCACTTCAGGCGGCGCGTGCGAGCTAATAGGCCACCTTTTGGGGGTGGTTCCAACATTTGAAATCATCTATTCGATGTAACAAACATTTTGGGACTGGTTTCGAGTCGATCGGACATCGTTTCAATATAGTTAGGGTTGTCTGAAGGTTTCAGAGCCCATTTAAAAATAGTTAAAAATTCCAGAAAATTACGGGGCTTTATTGAGGGGTTATTTAAGTAGTTAGCATCCCTCTAAATTAATTTGGACAGGTTCGAGAACCCTAGAGGAGACTATTAGCTCGGGAAGGGCATATGGCACGCGTATCGAGGCTCGACTTTGGACGGTGTGATGACCCGTCCTGACAGAACGGGATTAATTAAGGATTAATGACAGATTAGTGAGACTAATCAGGGATTAGACGAGGATTAACGGACGTTCAGGCAAAATGATGATTTTGCCCCTAGAATAGGCGAATCATTGACTTTTTGTTCAGGCAGTTAAATAGACTTTGGCCGATAACTGTGACGTAGTTCAGGACGTCACGAGTTCATAGACAAGTAGCACGCTCGATTCCGACGTTCGAGAAAAAAGTTATGGCAATCGGAAGTCCAAGGGCATTTTGGTAATTTGGTTGAATAGGGGCCAATAGTTGAATTTTGACCTGGGAGGTCCGATGGACGAGGGCCAAGGGCCATTACATAGTTCGAGATGATACGAATCCGTAGACAGGCGGCACGTCGAATTCGGACGTTCGACGGAAAAGTTACAGTTCACGGAAATTCGAAAGTACTATTGCACGAAATTTGAGATGGATACTTTTTGGACTTAAGTGGGCCCAGATATTTTGGGGCAGGTCCAATGGATGAATGATACTTGTCATCCATCCATTGCCCACCCAAATTGGTTCATGTATATCGATTTCATCTTCTTTGTTCTTTCATTCAAACTGATCAACCCAATCCATCCCAAATCACAACCTTTGAACCCCATGGTCAGCTGTGAGGACCGGAGAATGATGGGAGGACTTTTGGATGCAGGTGGTCGGCCAGGACGGCGCCACCGTGGGCGGCTAAGACCAAACCCGAACAGGTACCCGGTTAGACCCAAATCCATTCTTTTGTCGATTTTTACGTTATGGTTGATTTTGGGTGATTAGGAGATGTTTGTTAGGTTGCTAGGATAGTTTTAAGATGATTTTGGGTGGTGGTTAGTGGTTGAGAAGTCGTGGGGAGGTGTTTGAAAAACTGAACCGTGAGGTTCAAAATCAAACCATAACTTTTAGGTGTTTTTGGTTAGTTCTTTGGATTGGAAATGATAGAAAACTTGAAAATAGGAAGATTAGAATCGAAAAGGAAAAGATTGGAGGAAAAATGGAGGAGGAAACTGGCCGGACCGGTCACGCTGGTCCAATTGGACCGGACTGCACAAGTGAACCGGCCGGACCCGGTTCAGCCGTTGGAGAAGGGGATTGAACAGTGGCGCATGAGCCCACGCGCAGGGCCCTTTGGGCAGCACGTGTGGTGGGGTTTCTGGGGATGTGTTCAACACACGAAATCTTCTATTCGATGTAACAAACATTTTAGAACTAGTTTCGTGTCAATCGGACATCGTTTCGATACAGTTCGGGACGTCCGAAGGTTTAGGTTCGGCTTTAAAACAAAAAAAAAATCGGGAAAATTATGGAACTTCAATGATAGGTTAATGAGGCTATTAGTAACCTTCTATTACGATTTGGACAGGTTTGGGAATCCCAGAGGCGACGATTGGCCCGGGAGGATGCTTATGGCACACGTGTCGAGGCATAACTTCGGACGGTCTGTGAGTGGACCCTTCTTTCAAAATTGATGCATGCATAAATGTTTTATAAGTGCTTTAATACATGTTTTGTGATGCCATGAGTGCATTTGATTGTGGTAGCTTAGGATCGACATATTTGCATATTTTTCGAGGTTTTCGGCTATATGTCGTACCTTTACGTACTGCGTTTTCAATGATGGTTTGATGAATGAATTTTGGATTTGGAAATATGAAATCGGGCACGAAACCCATTTGATTTACAAACTCTCGGACTTGGAGTCCATTTGATTTGACGAGGCTTCGGACCGAGGGTCCATTTGAGTTATACGATCAGACCGAGGGTCCCGTTGGTTTACGAATTCGGGCTTGAGGCCCATTTGGTTGTAATATCGGGCTGGAGGCTCATTTGACTGTAGTATCGGGCTTGAGGCCCCATTGATTGTGAAATCGGGCTTGAGGCCCTGTTGATTTGGGGTTTCGGGCTTAGGGCCCAGTTATCGTGATATCGGGCTAGATGCCCAGTTGATTGTAACATCGGGCTTGAGTCACAGTTCAGTTTATGAAATGAGAATTCGGGCATGAGTCCCTGTTGAACTGTGGATTTAGGCCGAGGCCTGTGAAATTGATTTGAATCAGATTCGAGGAATCCCGTTGAGATGAATCGGGTATGAGACCCAGTTGAAATGTATTTTGAGAAAGAAAGAAAGTATTTGAAAATGAATGAACCCTCCATATGTTTATATGGTCTCCTTCAGACGTCGACCTGGAGAGTCACGATCCACAGACCAGAATGGGTATCCCCATAGGGATCCCGTTCCAGGAGTGGGGGTTACTATTTGTGATGTGGTCCCGGACCAGATACCGGAGAGTTGTGTGGACTAGATCAGGAGATAGAGCTCGGACTAGATCCAGATATTGAGCCTTCCAGATGGAGAATTCCTGGGAGAAGACTTGGAGTGAAACCCCGAGTAGTGTGCACACTAGTTTAGAGATGATATCGTGACATATATCTGGCATGTGTTCCCTAGGGGCTGTGTGCCCCGAGTTGGCATCTTCTCGGAAGTGCCGCGGATAGGTTATACGTATGCCGATACGTATGAGGTTTTACAGAAAGTGATTTAGGGGCGGAGACCCCGTGTTTTATGATTTAGAAAGTGATTTGGGGCGAGACCCCGTATTCGATGTTTTAAGAATGGTTTTGGGCTGAGACCCATGTGACGTGATTTGGGCTGAATCCTTATTGATTTGATTTCTGTGTTCCATGGTTTTAAGGTTGTGATTTCGGGTCGGGGACCTAAATTGATTTACGGTTCATGACGGTTTATGGGAACCGGCATGAACCCTTGAAAGGTTTTCATGGGTCATGACGGTTTATGGGAACCGGGCATGAACCCTTGAATGATTTTGAGAATATGTTTGATAAATGAAATAGTTTTATGAACGTTTTGATAAACGGTTTTTAAATGCATGCATATGCTTTTATTGAAGGGCATAAATGTCTTTATGTGAAAATGTTTCTAATGAAATGATTGTTTTTGTCCACTCACAGTTTTCGTGTTTTAATGCCCTTCAAGTTGATAGCGGATGCGGGCTGTAACAGAGACGAGACATCACACTCCTCCTCCTACGATCCTGGCGTGCTCTGGAAGCCCCAGTGAGGGCTAGAGTTGGAATTTTCCCTGGTCTGACACTTCCTGTCAGATGGAATCAGGTGCGTCCCAAGTTAATCCCAGGGGATTTTGGGACAGGTCTTGACAAACGGTCTATGAGTGGACCTTTCTTTCAAAATCTATGCATGCATAAATGTTTTATAATTGTTTTAGAACATGTTTTGTGATGCCATGAGTGCATTTGTTTGTGGTAGCCTAGGATTTACGTATTTGCACGTAGTTCGAAATTTTTGGTTTTATACGATGCTTGTACGTGCTAGGTTTTCGATGAGGGTTTGATGAATTGGTTTTGGTTTGGAAATATGAACTCGGGCATAAGACCCATTTGATTTACAAACTCTCACTTGGAGTCCATTTGATTTGACGAGGAATCAGACCGAGGTTCCATTTGAGTTATACTGACATGACCCATCCCAATCCCCCCGGGATTACCGTGGAATGTGCCCTGCTCCCGTCCAACAAGGGGTGTCAGACAAGGGATAACCACGAGCCACTGCCCAAACGGGGCTTCCAGAGTGCGCAAGGATCGATGGAGGAGGTGTGCAATGTCCTAGTCTCTGCTGCAATCGCATCCGTGATCAACCTGAAGGGCATTAAAACCAAAAGCTGTGAGTGGAAAAACCAATAAGTTCATCAAATACATTTATAAGACATTTATGCCCTCCAATAAAAACGTATGCATGCCACCAAAACCAGTAACCAAAACGTTTGCTCAACCGAGCCATTAGGGCCTTAGCCCAAAAACCGTTAACCAAAAACCAAGTGTGGGAACTCAGCCCAAAACAGTGGAATACCACCACCATACATAAACAACCATGTGGGTCACCACCCACGACCATAAATGAACATCAATTCATTAAAATCACACAATCATAAATCCACCCGGAAAGCCATTTCATTAATTCGTATTTTACCATTACCATCACCAGCATCCCTGATGCGAGACGTCCCTGACGTCATGTCTCACGGTTTCATAAGCTACGCGTGCTGCCCGGGGTCTCTCCGGGTCCATATATCTGACATCCCTGATGTCTGACGTCCCTGACGTCAATCATAGCAATCCTGCTCCTGAGTCATCATACGGTCCGGCTGCTCCGTATGGTGACCCTTCACAGGCAATGCACCGTGACTTCCCCAGTGTCCCAGACATCTGGAGGAGACCATCATATATCCATGTGTACAGATGGTATATGGAAAAACAGTTTTATTAACTCATTTCACAACATCACAATGGGCCCTGCCCGAATTTTCCATAAAACAACACATTTCCATTTAGGGTCCCTGACCCGAAACCACATTTATTAAATATAGGGCCCCTGACCCGAAATCATCATTTTAATCCAACTGGGCCCCATGCCCGACTTTATGAACCACTGGGCCCACGGCCCGATTTATAAACCAACTGGGCCCACAGCCCGATTACGTACTCAAATGGACTCCAAGTCCGAGATTTCCAAAACAAGTGGGCCTCAAGCCCGAATTCATCTTTCCAATATAAAAACCGTTTTATCATAATATTTATTTAACCACAAGCACGCAAAACCACAAATAAATCGTTAATCCCGATATACGTGAAATACGGAAAACACCTCGAAATACGTGCAACATACCTGAAATCAATGCTCACAAATACCATCATAGAATTCATTTATATAAACCATATAACACATTTAAGCATGCATAGGATTTATAAAACCAAAGTCCACTCACAGACCGTTTTAACCGTGTGCCTCGATACGCGTGCCACCGGCCCTCCCGGGCCACACCACTATCACCGGGACTCCCAATCCTGTCCAAATCACATTAGAGGGTTACTAACCTCATTATTAACATCCTATCAAAGTCCCGTAATTTTCCCGAATTTTTACTTATTTTTAAACTTAATTTAAAACCTTCGGATCTCCCGAACAATATCGAGACGGTGTCCGATCGACACGAAACCAATCCCAAAATGTCCGTTACATCGAATAGATTAAAAGTCATGTTGGAAGTTTCCCCAAAATACCCTTCACGTGCCCCCACGCGCCAGGTCAACATTCAGGTCAACAATGATGACGTCATGCTACAGTACCGGGTTCTGGAACCGGGTCTGTAACCGGGTCGCCGTCGACCCGCGGCTTGACCCGATCACAGATCGAGTTCCAGACCACCATTTTTGATGCGGTTTGATCCTATGGACTCGTCTTAACCTCCTCTACGGTTCTGTGACATCCAAACTCATTTTTAGGTTGATTTAACTACCTGAAATCTGACAGGAAAAACGGCTGAGAACTCAGGTCATCGACTCCGGCGACTCGTCGAGATTCCGGCCGTGGTTCATGGTCCAAAATGGTCGTCTAGGTTCATAGGACATGTTTCAGAAGTAAGCAAACAATCCTAACGTCAAAAACCAGTGTTTCGAAACAGGGAAGAAATCAAACCTTCTCGGGTTTCCGATCATATCGCCGCCGTGCCGCCGCCGTACACCGTCCAGTCGTGGTCTGAGTCGTCCTTAGGTTCCAGTGGTCCTATCCCTACGTTGGTTCGAGTCCAGATGTCAAGGTTTGGACGGTTGGATGGTTTTGGGCCGATTGGGTTCCTCTCGGGTCTGGGGGGTTTTCTGGGCTGCGCCGCCGTCCGTGGTGGTGGTGGCCGCACCAGGTGAAGGTGGTGGGTGGTGGTCGTCCTTTGGAGATTACCTGGGTGTGGAGTGATGTTGTGGGGTGATGATGTGCACGATCAAGGAGGGAAACCGTGCTCACGGTTTTGAGAGAAATGAAAGTGAGAGATGAGTAGTCTGATGGTTTAAGAAATAAAAGAAGAGGAGATCAAGGGCTGGGATCAGTTTGAGTTTTAAAATCAATGGTGAGGATTTGAGGGGAGAAAATTAATTAATTAAATCAATGGCCAACCAAGATCCATGATTTAAGGATTGAAGGGGATAATGACATGTGTCACTCATCAAGGGTCCAGATTGGTTTGGTTAAAGTAATCAGATTCTATTATTATATTATTATTTTATTCCGAGTCTCGGTTAATCGCGTTTCACGTCCTTGACCATAACTTCGTCGTCGAATCTCCGATTTTGGCATGCCGCCTGTGGTTGGATTCGTATCGACGATACCTACGTAACGGTCCTTGGCCCTCGCCCATCGGACCTCCCGGTCAAAAAGTCAACATTTGGCCCCTAATAAGCCAAATTACCAAAATACCCCTCAACTTCCGAACATCATAACTTCCTCTACGAATGTCGGAATCGAACGTGCCACCTGTCTATGAACTCGTGACGTCCCGAACTACGTCACGGTCATCGGTCAAAGTCCGTTTGACCGCCCAATCAAAAAGTCAACCTTTTGCCCACGACTAGGGGCAAAACGGTCATTCTGCACAATTTGTCCGATTCCGCCCTACTAAGCACCGTTCAACCTCACTAATCGAGATTAGTCACTAAACTAATCCCGGAATTCGGGACGGGTCGTTACATATACGATTGGGCCGAGGGCCCCGTTGGTTTACGAATTCGGGTTTGAGGCCCATTTGGTTATAATCTCGGGCTGGAGGGCCCTTTGACTGTAGTATCGAGCTTGAGGCCCCGTTGATTTATGGTTTCGGGCTTAGGGCCCAGTTAGCTGTGGTATCGGGCTTGAGGCTCTGTTGATTGTGAAATCGGGCTTGAGTCCCAGTTCGGTTTATGAAATGAGAATTCGGGCATGAGACCCTGTTGAACTGTGGATTTAGGCCGAGGCATGTGAAATTGATTTGAATCGGATTCGAGGAATCCTGTTGAAATAAATCGGGTATGAGACCCAGTTGAAATATATTTGGGAAAGAAAGTGTTTTGTAAATGTATGATACCCTCCATATGATGGATTTGGTCTCCTCCAGACGTCGACCTGGAGAGTCACGATCCACAGACCAGAAAGGTATCCCCATAGGGATCCCGTTCCAGGGGTGAATTCTCCTACGATCCTAGCGTACTCTGGATGCCCCGGTGAGGGCTAGAGTCGGAATTTTCCCTGGTCTGACACTTCGTGTCAGACGGGAGTAGGCACGTTCCACGTTAATCCTGGGGGATTTGGGACGGGCCTTGACATAGTAAATGTTTTCCATGATTTATTGCATAATATGAGTTGCAATGATTTGAATGGTGATTTGATACAATTACTTGATGATTTTATGGAATATTTAATGATTTCTAGGTGATCTTACGAATTTACGTGAAAATGGTATTTTGGGCTTAAAACCCTATTGAAAATGGTTTTGACTTGGTTTAAATTCAAAGATTGTTTAAAACTAATGTGTTGGGTTTGAGCCCAGCTTGATAATGGTATTTGACTTGGAATATAATTCAAGGATGGTTTTGAAAGGTTTTGGGATGTAATCCCTATACAGTTTTCATTGTGATTATGATGAGTTCTCAGATGGTCAAAACTATGGGGTTTCCTAGATGACCGAAGCTCGGGGTAATGTGTGTTCCCAGAAAGCTCTAGCTAGGGGTGTTTTTCAGACGACTGATACTCGAGGTATTTGTATTCTCAGACAGTCAAAGCTAGGGGTGTTACCAGACGGCTGATACTCGGGGTATTTGTTTCCCAAGCAGCCAAAGCTAGGGGTGTTCCCAGACGCCTGATGCTCGGGGTATCTATGTTCACAGGCAGCCGAAGCTAGGGCTGTTCCCAGACGGATGATGCTCGGGGTTATTGTTGTTTCCTACGCGTATTGCTAATGTGATATTGTGATATTGTGACCGATGTCTATGCACTTGTGAGTAGTTCTGTTTGTTTATTATGATTGATATTTGAGTACTGGTGACTAGTACTGTTGTTGATGGTCATTATAACTAGCTTTGATGTTGATGGTTTTATCTAGATGGTTGTTTGATCCTGAAATGACCAACTCGATGAGACCCGCTGGGGGTTCTAGGACCAGCCGTGTGGTGTCTCGGGCCCGCCGGGGGCGTTGTGGTTCGGCAGGGATCCTGCAAAACTAGACACCGGTGTGGTGTCGGCCAAAGGGGCTCCGATGCCAAAGTTAGTATCTGAATGCCGAGGGGCAAGTAAACACAGTGCTCTGGGTCGGTTCTGAGTTTCTTACCTTTGTGAAGGGTTTCGAGGTATTTATAGTAGCCATAACTGTGGTAGGTGGGCTACTGTTACGGGAGCAGGTGGTGCTTTGTGGCTGGGAGCCGTCTGACAAGCCCTGGACATCCGGAGGAGGCGCCAGCTGGAGTCCCAACCTGCCTCCGTCAGGGAGTTGGTGTGGCAGAGTTGGTTAGGTGACTGTCGCAGCCAGCTGTCGTCTGTTCACTGTCAGGTGCCGAATGGCGGGTCTGCAGTATGGTGCCGATCGGCGGGCCGTAGGCCGTGAGGATGCCGATCAGGCGATCGGTCGACGGTCTTCCTGTCCTGGTGGGACCTGTGCTAGGGTGGTCGGTCGATATGGTATCAACATAAGTCCCCTAAGTCTTTGACTGAGGTGGGGTTCCTCGGTCGAGGACTTGATATGACGGCCGGTACCTGTCGACCGACCAGGGCGGTGCGCCCTGTATCCCTAGTAGCCCCCCAAGTCATGGAGCGAGGAAGTGCACCATATGTCCGATTTGCAAAGAGGCCCCGTTGCCGAGTTCCGGAAGCGGCCCACCGTAAAGACCGAAAGATCGTGGAGAGGCGGCCGTGGGGAATGGCGGGGAGACGCCGGTAGCAGTGTGCTTGCCGACGAAGAGAGGAAGCGTGCCGTCGGGAAAGATGCTGAGAGGCTCCGGTCGGCAGGCGGTATGGATGCATACCTGTTAGCGATGTACGTATGTACGTATGTAGTTGAGAATGTACGATACCGATGGGTATACAGTGCCGACTGAATTGGAGACTGCCGATCAAGAAGAAGACGCACGTGGAACCAATTCGACCGAGCAAAACTTTGAAAGGTATAATTCCTGCCGTCCGGCATCTCTGCTCAGCATGTGTTCCGTAGCGTAGGTGCTTAGTTGTAGCTTATTTTCTTTTGGTAATTTGTAGATGTCAGAGTCAGAGTCAAACAGTGGATCTGGGGTTAGGTCCCCTCAAGATTTTGGCGGGGAAACACCGTCCAGTTCGGCAACCGACGTGCCGAGCGGGCGTAGTGGGTCAATGTCTACTAGTGGGTCTACTAGCAGCACTTCATCGTCCAGCAGTGGTGACAGCCTGTATGAGGCTCTCAGGTTGCCGCGGAAGTAGTTGAGGCTGCAGGGCGGGTGCAGCACATCGGGTGCCGATCGGTCAAGTGAGAGGAGGACGTCTCCCCATACTCCCCCGTCGCCACCGTCGATTCCGAGGCTGAGGGTAGCGGGACGGAGACGAGCTCGCCGATGGAACTAGATGTCGACGGCGTGGTGAAGGTGGAGTATGCCGTTGACTACGAGATGAACACCATTCGGCAGTCCGACCTGGACCGGTTCCGGGAGCTGTACAACGTGCCGGTGGAGATTAAGATGACGATACCCCCGCACAGCAAGAAGCCGAACAATCCTCCGGAAGGGTCGACATTATTTTACGTCGATTGCTTTGAACACGGAGTGAGGCTGCCTCTGCACCCGTGGCTCCAGGATATGATGGCGAGGGCAAACCTGGCCCTGGGGCAGCTGAACGCCAACAGCTGGATTATCCTGATCAGCCTGTACACGGCGTTCCGACTGGCGGGACTGCCGGAGCCGACCTGGGGGCAATTGTGCGCCCTGTAAGGCTTCAAGAGGCAGACCTACGGGTCGGGGTGGTACCAGATGGAGTGCCTGCAGAAGACGGCCCGGGGTGCCTTTATCAACGACGTGCCGACGTCGCAGAAGTGCTGGAGACACCGGTTTTGCTGGGTGTCCGGGCCGTGGGAGGGAGATGTCAGTGGGGTCCGTGCGAGGATTCCCAGCTTCTTCCAGTCTGGAGGTTGTTGGTCTACCGTTCGGCTAGTGGTCATAAGGCGGCAATTGTGGCTACCGAGGCGGAGACTGATGGTGTTTGTTGTGTGTGCAGGTCCGTCCAAGGCAACGGTGACAACAGAGGATTGGGAGGCGTGCAACCTGGTGCGGGAGAAGCTGTCCGACCTGGAACGCAGCCGGTGCGTCCTGAAGTTGCCTGTCGAACCTGCTTGCCGTGGGTCTCATCTCGCCACCTGGTAAGCAGTAGTGTTGAAGTTATAGTGTGTAGGCATGCCGGGGCACTAACAGTTTGTTTTGCAGTGCACCCCCAAGTTGAACAAGCCGCTCAGAAGAAGATGAGTGAGGCGGTGGCGAAGCACGGCGTAGCTGCCGAGGGTAAGGGTAAGGAGCCGGAGGTGCCCCCCCCCCCCCCCCCCCTCACAGCCGCAGAGGCAGAAAACCGTGGCGGTGAAGCCCAAGGGGACTGGCCGGGAGGAGCCCCAGCAAGGGTCGAGCTCTGGCTGTCGACCAGATGGGCTGCCGAAGCCGAGCCGGCCTGAAGCTAGGCAGGGTACGGAGATGAGTCCGGTGCTTGGTCTGAAAAGACCCCTGATCGGCGGGCTGGACCAAGCCCGGGTGAGCTGGAGGAAGCTAATGGAGGCTCGGCAGAGGCAGTCTCCCCCGGCAGCTGGGGTGTCGGAGAGCGAGAGCGCCGACCGGCGTCGGAGGAGGGAGGCGGTACTGAGGGCTCCGGAGGTGCCGAAGGGGCAGGAGAAGGAGAAGGAGAAGGGGGCCCGGAGGGAGATGCTGCCGCTGGCGAGGGAGAAGGCGGTTGTCAGCACCCCTGGCGTGGCGTCCTTGTTTGCCGAACCCCTGGAGACGGGCGAGGTGGTGCGGTCTGCCAAGGCCGGCGATGGCTGGGTGCCGGTGACACACCACGTGCACAAGACGTTGGCGCCAGTTGCCAATGCCTTCGTGGTGGGGTCGCAGGTAACTCCTGCGGAGATAGAGGAGATCGGCACCGGCTCGCATCCCGGTCGGTTTGCTGCCGTGCTGGCCGAGCAAGCCCACGTAAGATCGATCGCCCAGTATTGTTTGCGTTTGTTTGTTTGTTTATTTATTTGTTGTTGTTTTGTTTTTTTCTAAGTGGCATTGTCTCGGCAGTGCTTCGGGCAGACATATGTGGCCCTGCAGAAGGCTGCGCGGCATATGCAGAGGTTAGAGGCCGAGCAGGGCGCCGCGCGGCAGAGGGAGGAAAAGCTGCTTGCCCGGGAGAGGGAGGGCCATGACGCGCGGAAGAAGGCCCGTGCGGAGGCGGCAGAGAAGGGGATAGAGGACCGTGAAGAGACGGTGCACGCTTTCTCCCAGCAGCTGAATGAGCAGGAGAGAGCCATGGGTGAGCTGCAGGGGGAGGTGGACCGGCTTCGTGTCCTGCTATCGGCCGATCGGCAGAAGACCCTGGAGGACTTCATGGCGGACCCGGTGTATGCGAATCATCTCGACCTGGCGCTTGCCGAAGTGGAAGATGATTGCATACAACGGGTGTTGTACTTCAATCCAGGGGTCCCCCTCAACTTCCCGTGGCTGGATGAGCCCCCCGTGCTGAGCAAGACTTTCTCCCTGGACGGTCAACCGTCGAATGCCGAGGGCGAGCGGCCGGCTGGTGCGGAGAAGGCTGCAGAGGTGTCCACTGCCGACCAGGCTGAGGCGGCAGACGAGGAGGTGGTGGTAGTTTGAGGCCGAGGGCCGTGTAGCTTGCTTTTTGTATGCTCGTTTTTGTTTCCTTTATTTTTATAGTCCAGGGAATGCCCCTGTGTAGCATGTAGCTCGGTAGTGAAATCAATGAAGGTTGGACTTTATCTATCACTTTGCATCGTGCGATGGCACTTCGTTTTTTTTTTTTGAATGAGAACTGCCGATAGGCGAGTACTTGGTGATTGTGCGCATATGTGTAGGCATGCCGATCCACGGAGTTGTAGATTAGATAAGGACCGAAAAGTCATGATCATAAACCCAACCGTAATGGACATAACCACCGAAATAAGATCGTAATAGCGAAAGCTAATTGAACTTGACTATGCGGACCAAGTAAGCTTGTGTCGGTAGGTAAAGTAGGTGCCGTATGAGTCACCGGGAGTGCCGATCGGCAATAGGGGATAGGCTACTTGTAGTTGAGGACTAGACTAACACTTAGATAAATGAAAGAACATTTTGCCGGAAAGGCAAGTTCGACTGGAGATAGCCAAGTCGAATTACAGCAAAGTGTAAAGCAATGTACATGGGGGGTGTTTTTAATTATAAAACAACTTGAGATGATCTGCATGCCACGGGTGTGTAAGCGACCGTCCATCCGTAGTCTGGAGCTCATAAGTGCCTGGACGACAAATTCGAGTGACCAGGTAGGGGCCCTCCCACGTGGGCCCGAGGGTCCCATCAGCACGCTCCTTAGTGGCCAGGCTAACCTTGGGAAGGACCCAGTCACCGACCTGGAAACTGCGTCTGTGAACGCGAGAGTTTTAGTAGTGAGCGATTCGCTGTTTGTGCGCCATGTTACGGAGATTGGCTTGTTCACGGCTTTCCTCAATGAAGTTGAGATTTTGCGTGAGGAGTTCCGCATTCTCTTGTGGATCATAGGATAGTACTCGGTAAGAGGTTTCCCCAATTTCCACGGGAACGACAGCTTCAGTCCCGAAAGTCAAGGCAAAGGGTGTCTCCTATGTCGATGTCTGTTAGGATGTCCGGTAGGACCAGAGAACATCGGATAGGAGGTCGGACCATTGGCCTTTCGGGGTGTCGTGAAGTCGAGCCTTGAGGTTGTGTTTGATGAGCTTGTTTACGGCTTCCACCTGCCCGTTAGCCTGGGGATGTGCCACCGAGGCGAAGCAGAGCTGGATGCCATAGATGTCGCAAAAGTGTCGGAAACGGACAGAATCGAACTGAGTGCCATTGTCCGTGACGATCGTGTGTGAGATACCAAAGCGACAGATGATGTTCTGGTAAACAAAGCTCTCGACCTGGGCGGCCGTGATTGTTTTGAGGGGCTTTGCTTCGGCCCACTTAGTGAAATAGTCCACAGCAACGATTGCGTGTTCGACGCCGCCCTATCCTCGTGGCATGGGGCCGATGAGGTCCAGTCCCCATTGAGAGAAGGGCCAGGGGCTGAGCATGGGAGTGAGTCGCTCAGTAGGAGAATGAGGTACAGGGGCGCACCGTTGGCATGGGACGCATCGTTGAGTGATGGCCATAGAGTCGGCGCGCATGGTGGGCCAATAGTATCCCTGCCGAAAGGCTTTATGTGCTAGGGACCTGGGTCCGGAGTGGTTACCGCAGATTCCCTGGTGAATTTCTCGGAGCACCGCGATGCCCCGGTTCGTAGGGAGGCACTTGAGGAGGGGGTGTCGAATCCCCGTCGGTATAAGTGGCCATGCGCCATGGTGTATCGTGCGGACTGGCGTTGGATGCGTCGGGCCTCGTTGCGGTTGGGCGGGAGTTCGGCCATGGTGAGGTACCGGACAATGGGGTCCATCCAAGAGGCTTCCTGTGTTGCGACCAGGACTGGTTGCTCGCTTGTGCTCGGGGATGCCAAAAATTCGACGGGAACACGACGACCTATCTTGTCGTCGATGGAGGAGGAGGCCAGGCGGGCCAGGGCATCGGCGTGGCTGTTTTCCGACCGTGGTATTTGAATGACCTCGTAGCCGCGGAAGTGGCGGAGTAGGGACCGCACTTTTGCCAAGTATCGGGTCATGGAGGCGTCTTTGGCATCATAGAGGCTGTTGATTTGTCGGACGACGAGCTGGGAGTCGCTGTAAACCTGCAGCTGTTGTGCTTGGAGGTCGGTGGCCAACCGGAGGCCAGCAAGAAGGGCTTCGTACTCGGCTTCGTTGTTGGAAGCCTGGAACCCAAAACGCAACGCGTACTCCAGCCGTTCCTGAGTAGGTGTGCTGAGTACGAGGCCGGCGCCAGAGCCAGTATGGCAGGAGGATCCGTCCACGTAGAGAGTCCAAATTGGTTGGGCGGGGTCCAAGGTGGACGGGGTTGGCGACTCGCAGATAGGAGCGGCGGGTGCCGCAATATTGGGATCCGGAGTGTCGGGCATGTGCTGCGTTGTGTTGTATGTGAATTCGGAAAGGAAGTCAGCGATGACCTGTCCTTTGACAGCTGGTCTTGGGACGAATGTGATATCGAACTCACTAAGCTCCACTGCCCATTTGACGAGTCGCCCCGAAGCGTCTGGCTTTTGGAGCACCTGGCGAAGGGGTTTGTTAGTAAGGACTAACATGGGATGTGCCTGAAAGTATGGGCGGAGGCGCCGGGCCGTTACAATGAGGGCAAAGGCCAACTTCTCCAGGTCGTTGTACCGGGTCTCGGCGTCCTGGAACGCCTTGCTGACATAGTAT
The DNA here is from genome assembly GCA_032719365.1 of Prinsepia uniflora. NCBI lineage: Eukaryota > Viridiplantae > Streptophyta > Magnoliopsida > Rosales > Rosaceae > Prinsepia > Prinsepia uniflora. Next base: position 73,734,555 of record CM064862.1, read on the forward strand.
ACTGGGAACTCTGCGTCGTCCCGACTGGTGACGAGGACGGAGCTGACAGCAGATGTGGAGACAGAAAGATAGATGGTGAGCCGTTCCGAGTGGTAGGTCGGGTAAGTAGGGGCGCGGTGCTCATGTAGGTTTTGAGAGCTTCAAAGGCAGCGTCGCACGTTGCGTCCCAGTTGATGTGCCGGTCCTGGGTCTTCATGACCTTGAAGAATGGAAAACACTTGTCCGTCGCCCGGGAGATGAACCGGGTGAGGGCGGCGATCCGGCCAGTAAGGGTTTGGACTTCCTTGAGTGTGCGCGGGGGCTTCATGTCCAGGATGGCCTTGATTTTTTCGGGATTAGCCTCGATTCCCCGTTGGCTGATCATGTAACCGAGGAATTTTCCAGAACGGAAACCGAAGACGCATTTGGCAAGGTTGAGCCGCATCTTGTATTGCTTCAGGACCTGGAACATCCTGTGGAGGTTAGGCACGTGCTGGTCGGCCGTCCGGCTCTTGACGAGCATATCATCTACGTATACCTCCATGGTCTTGCCAATCTGATCCGCGAACATGAAGTTGACAAGCCGTTGGTAGGTGGCACCGGCGTTCTTGAGCCCGAAGGGCATAACATTGTAGCAATAGACTCCCAGATTAGTGCGGAAACTGGTGTGGATCTGGTCGTCGGGGTGCATCCCGATTTGGTTGTAGCCAGAGTACGCATCCATGAAGCTGAGGAGTTCGTGGCCAGCTGTGGCGTCGACCAAAAGAACGATCTTAGGAAGCGGGAAGTTATCCTTCGGGCAGGCTTTGTTAAGATCCGTGAAGTCGATGCACATCCGCCAGGATCCGGAGGGTTTCTTGACGAGTACGACGTTTGCGACCCACGTGGCGTAAATGGCCATGCGCACGAAGTGAATGGTGCTGAGCCGAACGATCTCTTCTTGCATGGCTAGCTGTCGTTCTGCGTCATAAGTCCGCTGCTTCTGGGTGACCGGTTTGAAGGAGGGGCTGATGTTAAGCCTGTGGCAGATGACATCCGTGGAGATGCCAGGCATGTCGGCGTAGGACCAAGCAAAGACTTCGTTGTTGTCCCGGAGGAATTGGATGAGTTGTCTCCTGATTTCGGGAGCGAGTGTGCTTCCAATTTTCACTTGCCGCTCGGGGTTATGCGGGCAAAGGGTGATCAGCTCCGTATCCTCCACGGGTTGCGGCTGCGAGACGGCGGAGAGGTCGCACGGGTCCTCGGGGGACCCCGCCCGTATTTGTTCAAGGAGCTCGGAGTCGACAGGTTCGGCCTCGTAAGCAGCCTCGGCGACGGCCATGGTCTGCCGCTTGTCGCATGGGTTGAGCTTTGTCAGGGCGGTCTGATAGCAGGAGTGGGCGGATTGTTGATTACCGCGGACTTGGCCAGTGCCCATGACGGTCGGAAACTTCATGAGAAGGGCCCAAGTGGAGATGACGGCGCTGAGCTGGTTGAGGAGTCCCCTCCTCAAAATGACGTTATAAGCAGTGGGGCAATCGACTACCAGGAAGGTGGTGATGGCTGTTGCGATCTTGGGCGCGCTCCCCAGGGAGATAGGCAGGGAGATGGTGCCAAGGGGCATGACAGAATCGCCTGAGAAGCTGAGTAGCGGGGAACCAGCATGGGTGAGGCTTGTGGAGTTGATGCCCAACTGGTTGAAAGTGTCCATGAAGAGGACGTTCACAGAGCTACCAGTGTCCACCAGGATCCGCCCAACATCGAAATTGGCGATCTGAGCGCGGATGATCAACGGGTCATCGTGGGGAAAGATAACTCCCCGCTCTTCTTCCTCGGAGAAAGTGATGGGCGTCCATCCTGCCCGGGCGACCTTGGCCGAGCGTCCATCCGTGATGTTGAATATTTGGTGGTTGGATGTCGTGGCGCGCAAGAAGTTCTTCTTGGCCCGATTGGAGGTGCAGGAGGAAGAGATGGTGGGGCCCCCGCTGATCGTGTTGATCTGTGGCAGTCCCGGTCCGGGGCGTGCGTGTTGGAGGAACTAGTTGATCTTCCCCTCCCTTACGAGCGCTTCCACAATGTCGCGGAAGGCCACGCACTCGTCAAAGGTATGGCCATTGAACTTGTGGTACTGGCAGTACAAGTTGGATTGGATGCCCGGGCGGGGGCCGGGCGGTCGTGCCCGTGGCTTGGGGATTGTGTCCTCGATGCTCATCAAGACGTTCTCGAGGGAGGTGTTCAGGATTGAATAGGTTTCGTACTTTGAGGTGGGCCCCATATGGGGTTTGCCTGCTTGGTGGTGGCTTGATCCCTGCCCCTTGTTGTGATATTTGTCCCTCCCACGATGGTCATTGTTATACGTCCCCTTCCGCTTACCGGAGTGTGAGTCAGATCGGTGATCCGTATGCGCGTTATTGGTCGGCGGAGGTGACCGTGCCTGCCGGTTGCTGGGAGGCGGAGGGCGCGCTATTTACGTCAGGTCGGGATGCGACCTGGGGAGAGTTGAAGTGCTATGCCTTGGCGTGGATTGCCGCTTGCCGCATGAGCTCATTATAATCGTCCCAACCCTGGGTGAAGGCATGGTACTTGAAGGTGGACCCCCGCAGCCCGTTGCGGAAAGCGCGGTAGGCGGCCTTGTCGTCCGTCTCGTGGCACTTGGAGTATTCCAGGCTGAAACGAGCGGCGTACTGGCGTAGGGGCTCGCTATCTCCCTGTCGGAGGGTTCCCAGGTCCTCGGTTGTGAGCAGTCGATCCGTCTGGATCATGAACTGGTTCAAGAAGACCGTGTGTAGGCGGTCGAATGAGTCGATAGACTGTGGTTCCAGGCGATAGAACCAACTGAGCGCGGCCCCGGTGAGGGTGGAGCTGAAAATTAGGCACTGCGCCTCGTCGGAGATATTTCTGAAGGCGAGCGCCGAGTTGTAGTTATTGATATGGGTGTCTGGGTCGCCTTGCCCGTCATACAAGGCAATCTTCAGGGGTTTGACCTCCGTTTCATGGCGGTACCACATGATGCGGTCCGTGAAGAGACCAATGTTGGCCCGGGGTCGGGGTAGTGTCCCAGCTTTGGGTCTGGCTGCCTCCAGTTCCCGCACGCGCTGGAGGAGTTCCTGAACCACCTCGTTTGATTGGTCGGGTCGATCTGCCCCACTCGGGCGGTCGTCGATAGGATGGTTTGCGCTGCCGCCTCTGGGCTTCGTGGGTTGCACCGGTCGGCGCCCGGACGAGGCTGTGGTTGAGCTGGCGTTGTCTTCCGGCTGGTGCCTGCCGATCGACGCGGAAGGACTGCCTGGGGGCTGGATGGAGAGCCGCGGAGGCTGTGTGGGTCGGCGTGCCGACCCGGACCTTGACCGGGCGCCCTGGGATAGGACGGGTAGAGGTGGTTGTGCCTGGATGCGGGGGTCGTGGGTAGGGTAAGTCAGACGGTTGGCCGGGGTCTGCGCCTGTCTCCTGTCGAGCAGCTCGCGGGCGTCACTGTAGATCTGTGTTCCCGAGGGGCCAGGCATGTCAGTCTGGTGGAAGAGTAGGCGATCGGACGCCTCTGGTCGGCAGGCGTCACCGATTTCGGCTCGGCCGGCATCAAACTCCGGCCGACGAGACGCAGCGGCTAAGGCCCGTTTGGTTGCCTCCCGCTGCTCCTCCAGTTCCTCGCGTGTAGATTGCAAGATGGCCAGGGTGCTTCCATGCTGTTCCCCCCACACGTGATTCCTGCTCTCGATGGCAGCGTTGCTCTTCCTGAGTTCGGCAACCTCCGACCGGAGGGTCCTCAGCATCTCGAGCACGTCATCGGAAGGTAGGCTGGCTCGGATTCGGCCGCGATCTCCCTGGGGGGTGTTGTTGAGCTCACCGTCATCCCGTTCGGCATACATTGTTCGTCAGCGGAGGGTCGAGCAAGGGTATGTGAGTTAGTGGGTGTTTACTTCTTTCCCACAGACGGCGCCAATTGTTTGATCCTGAAATGACCAACTCGATGAGACCCGCTGGGGGTTCTAGGACCAGCCGTGTGGTGTCTCGGGCCCGCCGGGGGCGTTGTGGTTCGGCAGGGATCCTGCAAAACTAGACACCGGTGTGGTGTCGGCCAAAGGGGCTCCGATGTCAAAGTTAGTATCTGAATGCCGAGGGGCAAGTAAACACAGTGCTCTGGGTCGGTTCTGAGTGTCTTACCTTTGTGAAGGGTTTCGGGGTATTTATAGTAGCCATAACTGTGGTAGGTGGGCTACTGTTACGGGAGCAGGTGGTGCTTTGTGGCTGGGAGCCGTCTGACAAGCCCTGGACATCCGGAGGAGGCGCCAGCTGGAGTCCCAACCTGCCTCCGTCAGGGAGTTGGTGTGGCAGAGTTGGTTAGGTGACTGTCGTAGCCAGCTGTCGTCTGTTCACTGTCAGGTGCCGAATGGCGGGTCTGCAGTATGGTGCCGATCGGCGGGCCGTAGGCCGTGAGGATGCCGATCAGGCGATCGGTCGGCGGCCTTCCTGTCCTGGTGGGACCTGTGCTAGGGTGGTCGGTCGATATGGTATCAACAATGGTTTTAATGTGATTTGGCTTGAGAACCGGTTGTTCATGTGTTTTATTCTATGCATGCATGTTTTATAACTGGAGAATAAAAGGTTTCGTTTTTTAAATATATTTTCAAGCGATGTTATTTTTGTTCACTCACACTTTTGATGTTTCGATGACCCCTGAAGCCGTGATAAGATCGAGGCTACTCAAGAGGCAGATGCATGAGTGGGAATCAGTACAGCCATCCCTTGGTTGACAAATACTGAGGGTGTTTTCGGAACTTCGATTGACTTATCAGACGGAAGTAAGACCAGATTCGGATATCAAAGTATTTTTGGGACGGGTCATCTCATATGATGTGGCAAAATATGAAAGGGCAATTTAGACATAGTTCATATTAAAAAAAACAAATCCAGAAACCAAATCCAAAACCAAGATCCCAAATCCAAAATCAAGATCCATACCAAATTGCCAGATTCAAATTTCCAGAACAAATCCAAACCAAATTGCCAGAATCATTTAATCCATATCCAAAATCATCCTCCAAAAGCCCAAAATCTCTCTCAATCTCGCTCCCTCACTGTGTCTCATCTTCTCATACACAAAAGATCCACCACCTCTATCATCATCCAAAAACTCAAATCTTCACCTCTATCATCATCAGAAGAATTAAACTCATAATCTCTCTCCATATATCTCTCTCTCTCCGACTAAGGTTTGTCTTCTCTTTCTGAGTTTTCCGGTTTCCATTTTTTGAAACTTCCTCCTTGCATTTCTTGCAAAGTCCTTACTCAAGAAAATGAAAGAAAGAATTGGCTTTCGATTCAGATTCAGCTACATCTCCAACATTTCATTTACTAGAAAATTAAGCAGGCGAATGCAAATCTAGAGAAAAAGAAGTCCCTATCTCAGTATCGCAATCGAAAAATAGCAACCAATCAATCAATGCTATACTCATCACGCAAGAAAAATTGATTGAATGAATCGCCGTGAATCCACCAAACCACTTTGAAAGAAGCTAATGCATAACAAAATAAAAAATAAAATAAAATAAAATAAAATAAACCAATCAATTTGCTTTGTTCTCATTTAACCGATTTCAAAAAACAGAAGAAAAAAAATGAAATTAGAGTAGTAACCAAAACGTAAATCGAAAATTCCAGCAAGTGAACAAGCAAGTATACTCGAAGGAAAAAAGGCAATGTGTACCATCGCCTGAGGTATGGGCAAGCGAGGAAGCGAGCCGACGATTGAGTGACTGAGTAAAAGCCACCGCCTTTGATTATGTTACAGACTTTAATCTTTATACGCACCGCATCCCAATTTTTTGTTTTTTTTTAATAATCACCGATTACCAAAATCAAACATATTTTTATTTCCTACAAATTAGGTAAATCTTTTTATTTCCTGCTGGACTATAACGATGCCCATGATGAAGATTTCTGTTCATGGCGTGGAATTTTCTGTGGGTTCGATTTGTTTGTTGGTTAGGGAGAAAGTGGGGTGGGAATTTGATGGGATCGAACAAGTGATGGGTGTGGAAGTGTGTGGATTTCGGGTTGTGAATCAGATCTGATAACCGGCAGAGAGAGATTCTGGGTTTTTGGAATTGAGGCTTGAAGATGAAAGCTCAATGGTTGTTTTTATTTTGAGCTTGCTGGGGTATGAGAAGATGAGACACATTGAGGAGTGAGATTGAGAGAAATTCCGGATTTTTGGATGATGATTTTGGATTTGAATTAAATGATTCTAGAAACTTGGTTTGGATTTGATATGGATCTGGATTTGGATTTGATTTCTGGATTTGGTTTTTTATTTTTTAATCTGAAATGAATTTGAATTATTTTCAAATTGTCCCTTCAAATTTTGTTACATTATATGTTGAGTGGTTTTCCTTTTTCTCTCGTAGACATTTAATAGAAAATTAGACGAAATTTTAAATGGAGATATTCTTTTGAAATTGATACTATAATTATTAATTTGGGTATGAAAATGAAACTATTTATAATTCGGATACCTTTTGAAATCGACTCTATAACTTTAGTACTTTTATGTAGTTTATCTTAAAAAACATCAAGAATACAAAAAATAGAACAATAATTAATACTCAAATTTTGTATATTAAATTTGCGGTTAATTAATACTCAAATTTTGTATATTAAATTTGCGGTTAATTGGATTTAATAGATTAAGACAAAAAATAACAGGGAAAAAACATCAATACTTAGAAATCATTTTGTCACTAAAAATCCGCAAAGACATCAATGATTTTTACCAACTCAGAAAAATGTATTTGCAAATACATCAGTGGTTTTGTTGAATATCAGTACTCAAAATGTATTAGCATGAGAGTTGATTGGATCAATGCTCAATAATTACTTTGTCTTTGAATATATCATTAATGGTCAAAGCTAGTGGACAAGTGCAAAAATAGAAAATTAGATAAATAGAATGTGAAATCACTTTTTTTTAGAACATATCTGTTTGGTCCTGAGATGACCAACTCGATGAGACCCGCTGGGGGTTCTAGGACCAGCCGCGTGGTGTCTCGGGCCCGCTGGGGGCGTTGTGGTTCGGCAGGGATCCTGCAAAACTAGACACCGATGTGGTGCCAGCCAAAGGGGCTCCGATGCCTAAGTTAGTATCTGAATGCCGAGGGGCAAGTAAATACAGTGCTCTGGATCGATTCTGAGTGTCTTACCTTTGTGAAGGGTTTCGGGGTATTTATAGTAGCCATAACTGCGGTAGGTGGGCTACTGTTACGGGAGCAGGTGGTGCTTTGTGGCTGAGAGCCGTCTGACAAGCCCTGGACATCCGGAGGAGGCGCCAGCTGGAATCCCAACCTGCCTCCGTCAGGGAGTTGGTATGGCAGAGTTGGTTAGGTGACTGTCGCAGCCATCTGTCGTCTGTTCATTATCAGATGTCGAGTGGCGAGTCTGCAGTATGGTGCCGATCGGCGGACCGTAGGCCGTGAGGGTGCCGATCAGGCGATCGGTCGGTGGCCTTCCTGTCCTGGCGGGCCCTGTGCTAGGGTGGTCGGTCGATATGGTATCAACAATATCTATTCGTAAAAATCTATTTATTTTTTACAGGACCCATCCCAATCCCCTCGGGATTAACGCGGGATGACCCTGCTCCCGTCTGACACGAAGTGTCAGATAAGGGATATTTCCGACCTTTGCCCTTCCGGGCTATCAAAGTACGCCAGGATCCGGAGGAGGTATGTGATATCTCGGTCTCTGCTACAGTCCATATCCGATGTCAACCTGAAGGGCAGTCAAAACATTAAAAGCAGTGAGTGGACAAAACAAAAGTTTATAAAAACAGTTTAACGAAAGACATTTGTACCCTTCACTAAAAAACATGCATGCATTCGAAAACCATTTATCCAGAAAAACCATCGGTGGGAACTAAGCCCAAAACCAAGATTGAAAGAACCATAATGAAAACGACCATACGGCCCACTGCCCAAATCCATAAGGGACTCAGCCCAAACCCGAAATAAACCAAGTACACGAGCCACCGCTCAAATCCTGTGTAACCACACATCACATATCATATATCATATTTATATCATATACACATATAATTCACACAACCAATCCTGTCACGGTTTCCAAAGCTACGCGCGTGCTACCCGGGTCTCAATCTGAGTCTTCTCAAAGTCAAGGTCAATGTCCGCAGACCACTGATCCTACTCGAGGTTATAGTAACCATAGCCTTTGACACGACCCATCCCAATCCCCCCGGGATTACCATGGAATGTGTCATGCTCCCGTCTGACAAGAGGTGTCAGACAAGGGATAACCTGTTGCCATTACCCAACCGGGCTTCCAGAGTGCGTAAGGATCGATGGAGGAGGTGTATGATGTCCCAGTCTCTGCTGCAGTCGCATCCGGAATCAACCTGAAGGGCATTAAAAACAAAAGCTGTGAGTGGACGAAAATAAACGAGTCTGTTTAAAACATTTATAAGACCTTTATGCCCCCCCAGTAAAAGCATATGCATGCACCATCATTTAAAATCATATATCATATAATATGAACCATAAACATAATTTTAGCCACTGCACCATACACTCCAATCCGACTTCCCTGATGTATGACGTCCCTGACGTCAATAAGGTCACAATCACAAGGCTACGCGTGCCACTCGGGTCTCAATTTCCGAGTTCAATCCCCGAACCCCGTTCGGGTACAGCATCCCCGATGCTTAGCGTCATAGACGCTGGACGTACTAGACGTCCGTGACCTCTCCGGGGTACCTCATCCGGAGGAGACAATATAATATGGAATGATCTATACAGTGCAGTACCAAATACATTTTATTGATATCCAAATGCAAATCATATATATACATAGATAAAATCCAAACCAATCTTTAGGTTTCATCAGACGGGTCTCAAGCCCAAATACTGTGAAACGTGCCATAACCATAATTTCAATATCATCAAAACCATTATAAGTCCAAATAGTTGATTTAAATCCAAAATCATTTATTCGATTCCATTTTAGGGTCCCCGACCCGAATCACAAGTATAAATCAACTGGGCCCCTGGCCCGATTTCATAAGTCCACTGGCCCCTGGCCTGAATTCATAAGTCCACTGGGCCCCCGGCCCGAATTCACAAGTTAACTGGGCCCCTGGCCCGATTCACAAGTAAACTGGGCCCCTGGCCCGATTTTACTTTATCAAGTCTGTAACCGTTTCATGAAATCATGTCCAACCATATTTATGGAAATCGGTGCAAATCCAGAAAACCTCTGTTTACGTGCAAATACGTAAATCACCTCGAAATACGTGAAATCATTTAAATTCACCGATATCCAAAGTAAATCATTTAATCATAATTATAAAAATCATGAAACAGTTATGCATGCATCGAATTTATAAAACCAATGTCCACTCACAGACCGTTTAACCGAGCGCCTCGATACGCGTGCCATAGGCCTTCCCGGGCCACACCACTATCACCGGGACTCCCAATCCTGTCCAAATCACATTAGAGGATCACTAACCTCATCATTAACATCCTATTCAAGTCTCGTAATTTTCCCAAATTTTTACGTATTTTTAAACTGGATTTAAAACCTTCGGACATCCCGAACAATATCGAAACGGGATCCGATCGACACGAAACCAATCCCAAAATGTTCGTTACATTGTATAGGACAAAAGTCATGTTGGAAGTTTCCCAAAATTACCTCACACGCGCCCCCACGCGCCGGTTGAACTCCATGCGCGTGAAACCCACGCGCCGGGTACTGTTCATAATCGTTCAGCCCGAACGTCTGTAAAACGGGTCGCCGTGACCCGCGGGCCAACCCGACTGGTTCTCAGTCATTTCTCCATCATTTTGGACGGGGTTTTCACCTACAAGATCGTCTGAGTTCAACCAACAGTTCTGTGGAATCAAAAACCAGAAGTAACGTCAAGATTCTTACCTCTGACTCAAACCCGAAGCCCAGAATTTTCCGATCGTCCTTCCTCCCGATTCCGGCAGCCTCGAGTCCCAAAATCACGTCCACAAGATTTGTTTATGTTCATAGAACACCGTAGGATCAAATCCAACGACCAACACCCATCCAAAACCTGATCACCATTTTTGGTTTCGAACCGGGTTACGGGCACCGCCGTGCCCAGCTCACTTCGAGCTTCGAAAACTCGTCCCCCGTGTCTGTTTCTGACCCCAAGTCCCAAATGAATCAAGAAGGAGCTCAGAAACACAACAAATTGTCGATTTCCAAAGACCTGGGCATAAATTCTCCTCGGGTTAACACATCCGCCGTGGACCACCGCGGTCGCCACCGTCGTCCTGCCGCCTCCCGCCGGTTCTCACAATCTCAGTGACTCACACTTGTGCACAGAGGAGATGTGTGAAGATCTGGTGCACGGTTCGAATGGTTGTGCACTCGGGTAAGCAAATATAATATGGGGAGGGAAATGATAAAGAAAAATGGATGGTCCAGATTTAATCTCACCAATGAGATTAAGGGTCCAGATCAAAAGGTGCAATAAGTGGGAATTCTTTAGATTTTTAATTCCAATAATTTAATCAAATCTCACCAATCCAGATCTGATCCCATAAATTAAGTTTAGTGGTCCACGTGTCCCACTCAGAATCTCAGACCAATCAGAGAACGCCACGTGTCCTCGCCTCGTAATGCGTGCATAACGAAACCAACTTCCGTGACCCATAACTTCTTCGTCGAATCTCCGATTTCGGCATGCCGCCTGTCATTGGATTCGTGTCGACGAGACCTACGTAACGGTCCTTGGCCCTCGGCCATCAGACATCCTGGTCAAAAGTCAACATTTCCCCTTATATCGTCCAAATTACGAAAATGCCCTTGAACTTCCGTACATCATAACTTTCACCACGAACGTCGGAATCGAACGTGCCACCTGTCTATGAACTCGTGACATCCCGAACTACGTCACGGTCATCGGTCAAAGTCCATTTGACCATCCGAATTAAAAGTCAACGTTTTTCCCACGCCCAAAGGCAAAACGGTCATTTTGCACAATTCGTCCGAAATCACCTAACTAATCCCAGATTAGTAAATCACAATTAAATATTATTAAATCCCGATATTCGGGACGGGTCGTTACAGCCTTCCTGAGAGTAAGGAACCCAACTGGGGGGTGACTCCACTCAGTCGGTGCTCCGTGACTACTCCGGGGTCCACCCAGGCCAACGACCCTCCCCGGAGAAGATAATAGAAGTAAAGGAAGGTATATGAACATATATATATATATACATAACATAACCAGCCATGCCTGGTTCCCCTGAACCGTCATGATCCACAACATCCAATCCGTTCATATACATATATAAAACAACCTTCATGCCCGATTCCCATAAATCGTCATGTACCACAATAACATAATCATGCCGGTTTCCATAAACCGTCATGTACCAACATAATATAACCAGGGTTCATGCCGGTCCCCATAATCCGTCATGAACCACGATACCATAACAAGGGTTCATGCCGGTTCCCGTAAACCGTCATGAACCTGGAAATCTATTTAAGGTTCCCTGACCTGAAATCAAAACCGAAAAGTAACCTGGGTCTCTTGCCCGAACATAGGACATCAGCTAGGCACCGTGCCCGAAATCTGAGGTCATATGCCCGAGACAAAACCAAATGGGTCTCATACCCGAGTTTATCCTTTTGAAATCCAAAACCATTTCATTAAAACCAATAAAGACATACTGACCCGTATAAGCACCGTATAAGGCCGAAACCTCGAAATACGTGCCTATAGTAACCACATACAAATGCACCCATGGCATCATCAAACATGTATGAAAACATATAATAAACATTTATGCATGCACCAATTTAGAAAACAAGGTCCACTCACAGACCGTCTGAGCTGCCGCCTCGATTTGCGTGTCATAGGCTCTCCCCAGCCGATCACTGTCACCGGGACTCCCGAACCTGTCCAAATCGTAATAAAAGGTTACTAACTACCTTATTAACCTCCTACCAAAGCCTCGTAATTTTCCGATATTTTTAACTATTTTTAAACCGAACCTAAACCTTTCGAAGCCCCGAAACATACCGAGACGGTGTTCGATCGACACGAAACCAGTCCCAAAATGTTCGTTACATCGAATAGAAGATTTTGTATGTTGGACACTTCCCCAAAAGGTGAGGCAAGCGCCCCCACGCGCCCTGGGAACCCCCTGCGCGTGAACCCACGCGCCGCACTGTAGATTACCCCTAACCTTCGACTGAACCGGGTTGGCCGGTTCGCTGGTTTTCCTGGACCGACGTGACCGGTCTGGCCTAGTTCCTCCCTCATTTCTGGTCCGTTTGCTTCCATTTTAATCCTATAATCCCTATTTTCATGTTTTCTCTCAATCCCAATCAACAAAACTAATCAAAACCTCCTAAATCTTAACCAAAACCAAAGGGTCTCACGGCCCTGTTTTTCCCAGCCGTGAACCAGCCTCCAAAACTTCCTAAAAACATCCTAGCAACCTATTGAACACTTCCTAATCACCCAAAAGCAACCATAATGGAAAACCCAAATTAAAAATGGAAAAATGGGTAACCGAGTACCTCTCGGTTTTGCCTCCTCCACGCCGCCGTCTGCGGCGGTTCTAGCCGTCCAACGACCTCCTCTCAGTCCCTCTCAACTCTCTTGGTCCTCAGGCATATAAAACAGGAAAGGGTGGGATTGGTTTGGTGAGAAATGAGATCGAGTTTGAGTTTGAATGAAGAAAATGGAGATGGTCGATGCATGTGTTAATTTGGGTGGCCTGTGGATGGGTGACAAGTGTCACTCATCCGTTGGGCCTCCATAAAATAACTGGGCCCACTAGAATCCAAAAGTTAGGTTATTTCGTTATTCGTGCAATAGTGCACTTAAACTTCCGTGAACCGTAACTTCGCCGTCGAACGTCCGAATTCGACGTGCTGCCTGTCTATGTATTCGTATCGTCCCGATCTACGTAATGGTTCTCGGCCCTCGGCCATCGGACATCCCAGGTCAAAAATCAACTATTTGTTCCTTTTAACCATAATTACCAAAATGCCCATAAACTTCCGAAAGTCATAACTTCTTCTTCGAATGTCGGAATTGAACGTGCCACCTGTCTATGAACTCGTGACGTCACGAACTACATCACGATCATCGGTCAAAGTCTATTTGACCGCCCGATCAAAAAGTCAACATTTTACCCACGCCTAGGGGCAAAACGGTCATTTTGCATCGTTCGTCCGATTTCGCCTAACTAATCACCGATTAACCTCACTAATCATGATTAGTCACTAATATAATCTAGGATTTCGGGACGAGTCGTTACAATTTTTATAATAAAAATTAATATATTTTTTAACGGTTCAATTTGGATTTAACGGATTTTCAAAACGAAAATCCAAATCTAAACCGTTAGTAATGGAGCAATTTGAATTCTCAAACTGTTTGACTTTAATTTGGTCAAACCTAAACCGTTATTTAGCGGATCAGTTTGCAGTTTTAACGGATTCGTACCTACCCTAAGTATAAAGTTCGACTCAGATTTAAATAACATGTTAATTCTTATATATAAGTGCCAATAAAACTCAAACAATTGTAGAAGGCTTAAAAAAATAAGTTTCGTTCCATATATAATATCATATAATCTTCTTACAGTAAAAATTTAAATTTAAATAGCAAAATATATTAAATTTTGTGAGTTATCCAATCAAATAAAATCATAGTTACCAAATATAACCATAACGGATTAGCCATGATCATGAAGAAAACTTTTTTTAAATTTTTTTTTTGTCTATTTTAATAGGATTTTTTACAATCTTGAATGTTAATAATAAAATCGAATCTCAAATAGTCAGTATAATAATCAAGCATATGTCTGAATCAATCTGAGCTCCAAACGAGATTGTCATGTTGAAAATGATAAGTGATAATGGAATTGTCCATATCACAAGAAAATTTCTTACTTGAAGATCGTGTGCAACTTCACAAAGCAACAATTGCAGCTTATAAATGAAAAAAGAATGGTCCTTACTTACCAAATTGATCCAGCAAAGCAAATGGACAAGACAACAGAAAACTGCATGCGTCCACCATGTACATCATAGGCAACATTCGAAAGATTAATATTACGAGCACTTAAAATTTGATATTTGTATTTTATGATGTAATGTCTGATATGGGTTTCATGTCATCATCATCAAGTGGCTATATCACAATTTTCAATTATCATACCACTTTAAATCTCACATTTTGTATCACATTACATGTGGCGTTGAACATGACATTTCATGTCATAATCTTCAATTGCTTATGTCATCATGTTCAATTACTTATCTTAAAATAAAAAAATAAAAAAAAACAAAAACAAATTAAGAAATGTAAGTTAAAATACAAAAAAATAAAATTTTAATGAGATCAATCATCTCCTCCATAAAAAACTAAAATCCTAAGAATTTCATAGAATTAAAACGTCTCCTTTTTAGAAATTCATAAACCCTAAAGTCATCATTTCTTGTCCTTTTCCGAAAATCCTCAGCGGCGGCCAAGAAGAAGAGGAACAAAAATCAATAAAACAACAACAACAACAACATCGCCCTTCAAAACGAATATAATGATTGACATACATGAGAACAAATAAAGAAAAAGAAGAAATCATTGACATTACACATACATCACTCAGTGACTCACAAATGCTCTCCAAATGAGGCCTCCACACCCCAACTCGTCTTCGCTGTTGATCCTGATTGATATGCATGAGAATAAATAAAGAAGAAGAAGAAGAAGAAGAAGAAGAAGAAGAAGAAGAAGAAGAAGAAGAAGAAGAAGAAGAAGAAGAAGAAGAAGAAGAAGAAGAAGAAGAAGAAGAAGAAGAAGAAGAAGAAGAAGAAGAAGAAGAAGAAGAAGAAGAAGAAGAAGAAGAAGCCACCGATATCTCACTCAAGTACTACTTATTACTTGGAAGGTTAGTCGTCATGATGATGTTGTTTTTGTTGTTGTTTCCTTGATGTTTGATGATCTTCTTCTTGGCCGCCCTTGATCTTCTGGAAGGGCAAGAAAGAATGATTGTAGGGTATATGATTTGTTTTTTTGGAAAGGAGGCGATTTAATGATATGAAATTCTTATGGTTCTAGTTTTCTGGAAAGGAGACGGTCGATTTCATTGAAATTTTATTCATTTTTATATTTTAATTTTAATTTTAATTTTCAATGTTTGATTTTGTTTTTTATTTTTATTTTTTATTTTGAAATAAGTAATTGAAGATGATAACATAGATAATTGAAGATAAGGGTGACAATTTTTAACACGACTCAATACACGACCAGAAATCGGCATGAAATTTACCTGATTCAATCTGCACGATTAAAATTTTGGGTCAGTTTTAGGTCAACCCGTTATGACAAGTTTAATAAAAGGGTGGGTTTCGGATCAACATGTTAACCCGTTTAATGACCTGTTAACCCGTTTAATGACCTGTTAACCCATTTAATAAATTGGTAGATTTCGGGTTAACCTGTTAACCCGTATATTAACTTATATATTGACTCGTTTAATAAACGTGTCATTATTAACTCATATATCTACCAATTTACCTACCAAAATACCTATTAAATCTTATAGTTTAAATAGATTAAACATGTTAAATAGGTTAAATGGGTCAAACGGGTCATAGGTTAATTGAGTTTCCAGTACGACCTATATATTAAATGGATTATACGGGTTATACAAATTAAACGGATTACCTAGGTCATTAACAAGTCGGGTTCGAGTTGGACATCTTTGACACGATTATTAAACGGGTCGGATTCAGATTGAATATATTTGGATGAAATAAAGTTCATGACAAGAATCCGACACGAGCCCATTAACAACCCTAATTGAAGATAATGACATGAAACATCACATCAAATGACACATGTAATGAAATGCAAAATATAGAATTTTATATTATACCCATAGCATTACTCCCAAGGATGAAAATATCGATATCGACGGATATATCGCTCGCCGAATTTACGGATATCTCGCCCCAAATATCGATATCGTTTACGGTAAAAAAAATGACGGAAATTGAGTCCAAATGACGGAAATTTGGAATGAAACTTTGGGAAAAACTTAAGTACCCAATAATGGTTATATAGGACTAATAAAAACTATAAAATGACTTTGATATAATAAATATATGATGAATCATATGATAGAATATAGATCTGCCGACCACTAACAGTATAAAATCTTAAAGATAAACTTAAATTAAAACATAATTTTATTGATAATATTGCATTAAAATATTGTACACATTGAACTTGATAAAAAACAAGTAGAGTGTCGACCAGCTTGAAAATTAGATTGGTCTTGATCTACCAAGACACAAAAGTTTTGCCAACTGATGCTATTTGACCAAAAGGAAATGTATTGTTGGACATAGTATTCGTATATCTCCTTTGAATGACCTACTTTTCCTCCATAGATAGGGTAGTTCGGATTTACCCAACTAACTTCTCCATAATCTTCATTGAGATGAGGATCTTCATAGCCTTTATAACCATGTGACATTTGAGGGAGATGACTGTCTAACAAGGGGTGACGATATGGACCATAAGCATATGGATCATTTGAGTTGTTACTAGGATCGGTGCCTAAACTCATTGACTCAAAACTAATTGCCATGGAATCCTCAGAAGATGGGTTTCCATAACCTTCATATATGTTGCGTGTCTGAGTGTAATCTTTTCCAACACCACCGATTCCTACTCCTCATTCTCTACACCTATGTTCATAATCTTGGATGACATGAGTGAAATCCGCCTCTCCAGTAAATGGGCTCAAGGGTGCATATGTTTCGGTTACATGTTCATTTCCCCCGTCATCATCCCCTCCGTCATCCTTGTCTTCATCTTTTGTCTCAACATCATCTCCTCCATCATCATCATCATCATCATCATCATCATCATCATCATCATCTGGAGATTTATTTTGATGAAGTCCCTTACTAGTAGCATCAGCTCGTAAGTCACGTCTACCGGTAGAACCAAGCATTGATCTCTCCCATAAAGACATCTCCTGCTCACTTCCTACGTCCTCACTCCCCACTTCTTCAGATAGCACTCTATCGACATTAACACCGTGTTCACTAGCAAGATGTGCTACTCGAGGGTCAGTCCTTCCACTATCATCATCCAAGTGAGTTGGCATAATCCATACTTGAAGTGGATCAGCCTCATTACCTTCCACATATTGACCTGCAATTTGCAACAGGTCAACGTAGTCTTCTTCCACAACTTTACCGGCTTCAGCTTCTTCATCTCTTAACTTGAGTTTCATGTTGTAATAACAGAAAACAAGTTGTTCTAACTTAGAATATGCGAGACGATTTCTTTGCTTTGCATGAATTAAATCAAATGTACTCCAATTTCTCTCACATGCCGAAGATGATGCCGTTTGTGATAATATTCGAACTGCAATTTGTTGCAAGCTGGGAGAAGCTTGGCCATATAGTTCCCACCACTCAGCTGTCAATATCAAGTTTAATGTAAGACGCATTATAAAGTGCTAAGTCATACAATATCAAGTTAAATGCAATTAATATACCTGGGGGCATTTTCGTTCGTGATTGTACAGCCATAGGTGAACGAAATGTTTTTCGACCATCTCTAGGTTAATCAACTACATTAAGGCTGATTTTAATATAATGTCATAGATGCACAGATTCAAAAATATCAAGGTTCATCTATGGTAGTGAACTTACGTCTACTCCAAAATTTTGTAAACCCACTTGCCCATTTGGATTCAGTTTGAGGAATACTTGTTGAACTGATTGGACAAGGAATGAGTCATGCCCAACACCTGCTTGATATTGATATCGAGGATTCAAGTAATAAGCTGCAAATCATGAATGAACTTTTCTTAGTAAACAACAATAAAATAAAATGTTAACAAGTTCAATAAGATAGAAATATACCAGCGGCATGTAAGGGATGCACTAATGTTTTTTCCCATCGCTCCTGTATGATTTTAAGGACCCACTTCTTCCCTTTAAGACGGGTTATCTTTTCTTTCATTCGATTGAACATATCATACAAGATTGGCATGGTTGGGACTACCTCTGTATTAACAATTCGGAGGATGCAATATAATGGTTCATATATTGATTGCATCATCTCCAAGGACTCCCAAAATCTTTGGTCGAGGATATGAGCCTCAACCCTCTTGCCTTCTACTTTCCTACTCAATGGGTTACCATGCAATTGATAACTGGTAAAAAATATTCTAAGGCCAACTTTATGCTTAACTATACTGTTTATACAAGTATAGTTGGTTGCGAACCGAGTTGCACCAGGACAAACCAAGTCTCCTTGACAGAATTCATGCATCTGAGCTAGTAACCATAGATGATTATAAATGTAGTTAGTTACCTGCCTAGCATTTTTTATGATGAGCGTCATTGTCTCATTCTTCCCAATATCTTCAAATATTAGGTCGATACAATGGGCTGCACAAGGAGTCCAATAGAGTGGATACGTCTTCATCAGTTCTTTTCCAGCCTTTTTGAAGTTCGACCCATTATCAGTAAAGATCTGTACAACATTTTGTACTCCAACCTCCTAAACAACTTCCTTCAACAAATTTCCTATGTACACATAGTCTTTATGGAATTAGGAAGAATCAACTGACCTGAGAAATACAGTTGAACCCTTACTATATACCATGAAGTTAATTATGGATAACTTCGTTGGACCGGTCCAACCATCACACATTATGGTACATCCATAAGTTTCCCAGTGTCGCTTTTGTTGCTCCACATACGCCGTCATTTCTTCATACTCCATAGGAAGATATTTAGATTTCACATCATATGGAGAAGAAGTGGACACGCCTTCACCTGCAAACCAAAACATAAGTTAGCATTTAATGCTATTTCAGAAGCTAAATAAAAATGTATCATAAATAAATTTATTAAATACCTGCTTGTTGGGCTTCAATAATCATATTCTTAAAATGATGAGAGTTGAAAATGATGAGAGTTGGCTTTATTTGGAGCCACGCCTTCATATATAAAAAATTTGCTTGTGTATCGACCCAACTTCTCTTTCGTCCCTTTCCACATCGATTTTACAGTCTTCTGTTGACTTTGTGCGGTTTTGTAGAGTTTTGGTTCTGGAGGAATTGAAAATGGATCACGCAAACTTTGTGATCGACGCATCTATTGCGGTGGTTGACGACTGCTACTGCCTCCTTGAGCACCACGCATGGTACCAACTCCATAATTGTCGACACTTCGTCGTGCCTCATCTCTCGATGCATTTACAGCAAAGCGATATGCTGCTCTCTCAGATCTATACACATCTGGTGGATAAACGAATCCATCATCATCCTCTTCATCATCGCTATCATTAATCTGAATGCTCTGTTGAGTGTCCAGTGGATCTCCTCTCAAGCCAGCTCGTATGCTCTCCCCAATCATATTCTTAGTCTATTTAGCAGTATCTTTACTTTTGATCCATGCTCTGACCTCATCCCTAATAGCCTTAGGTACATCTTTGCATTTTTGAACATTTTTTTTCGGATCAAAACCTGCTAGATGAAACTTTAATCGCGTTATGCCTCCACTCTGGAACTGATGTTGACAAAACGAACATATGACACCATTTTTATTTCCAGGAATCGCAATGGCATATTTCCATGCTGGGTCAACTCGTCCAGGTCTTGGGCGGCTTTCACTTGCACTTCCACTAGCCATTTTATGAAATCTAAGTTACATGAAAAATAATTAGAATTTGACAATGACAAATAATAAATTAGAACATATATTCTAAGTTAGACTTTGATGATGATAAAAAATTAATCAACAAAAAAACATATATTCATAATTTTAATATATATTCTAAAATAAAACATATATTAAAAATTAAAACAAACATTACCAAATATATGAATTACCCCATATTCTTAATTAAAACATACATTACTAAAACATATTTTAGTAATAAATGATAGGCCATATTATTTACCCCATTTATTATTAATAATACATTACCAAATATATTACCAAATATTGCCAAATATATGAATTGGTTGATATTATTTACCTAATAATAAAATTTGATGAATTAGAACATATATTCTAAGTTAGATTTTGATGATGATAAAAAATTAATCAACAAAAAAACATATATTCATAATTTTAATATATATTCTAAAATAAAACATATATTAAAAATTAAAACAAATATTACCAAATATATGAATTACCCCATATTCTTAATTAAAACATACATTACTAAAATATATTTTAGTAATAAATGATAAGCCATATTATTTACCTAATAACAAATTTTGAATTTTGAAAAAAAAAAGTTTAAGGCTTAATCTATTTTTGATATTTGGGGTTTAAAAAAAGTAAAAAATAAATTATATATATAAAATATTAAATTGGGGTTTAGTAATAAATGATATTTGCGTTTCGTTTCAATTCTCTATTACTCAACAGAGTTCTCGAAAAGTCGAATTCTCGATCAATTGTCAATTAGCCCACTTCACACTTTGGGGAAATCGTGAGAGGGTCAAGGGCGACCGGACGAGGCGACTGAGAGAGGTGAGTCGACCGTGGTGAGTGAGATGAGTCCTTCGTGCCAGTGAGGGTGAGACGGTGCCAACAACGGACGAGACGAGACTACGAGAGGTAGTTCGAGACTTCCTTCGAGCAGAGGTGGTTGACTGAGACTGGGTTCCTTGTTCGAGCGAGATCGGTCGGCGGGCGAAGATTTGTCGTTTCTTCCCAATTTTTGTTCGTCCGTGGGTGGAAATTGAATTATTGCCTCTGAATTTTTGAATCCCTGGTTGTTTGTATCATTGTATGTGATTGATTTGAGATTTTGTTGATTTCTTTTTGAATTATCGTCTGTTTAGTCCGTGATGCTTGAATTCCTTCATCATTTTCATTTTTCTTTTGATTTCGGGCCTTTGCTGTCGAACTTCCTTCGTAGACTAGGTCCAAAATCGTGCTTCCCGTCCAATATCGGGAATTTCGGATAATATCGTCCGAAATCGTCGATATATGCCGAAATCGTCAATATTAAGGGAAGAAAACCTTTCACCCCGTTTTAACTGCCGCCGGCCGGAAATAACGATATATCGCTCGATATATCGTCGATTTCGGCGATTTTTCAATCCATGATTACTCCAAATAAAATGCCTCAGAAAAACTAACTACTAATTAATAATAATTATAACAATACTGCTAAGCTAGCACGTGATTTATAGTTATAGAAAATACTTGCATTCATAGTATTCCTAGCTATGACACTATATTGCTACCAATAATCTGGGTGTCCATTAGCTCTTCGTTATTCTCATCCTCCATGGACACGCTCTCTTTAATCTCTTGCAACATCTTCAACACCTGCCACATAGTCGGCCTCTGCTCCGGCGAGGTAGAGCTACAAGCAATGGCCACCTCAAGCAGCATCCTCATCCTATCATTCCCTTCCCCTTCACGATCATGATGATCATCGTCCCGCATTGACATCACCCACTCCACCATGTCATGGGGCGGCAGAACCAAGTGTTGCGACGGTGGCTTCCCCGAGAGAAGCTCCACCAGCAAAATCCCCAATGCGTAGACATCTGACTTTGAAGTTGGTTGGTATTTTTGGTGGTTATGATCAGGATTGTTTGAGAAGTTGATGCGAGTCTCCGGGGCTTTGTATGCAGCTAAGTCTGGGTCCTCCTCGGATGTTGGGGTGGGAGTTGCGAGAACGGAGAGGCAGTAGTCGGTGAGACATGCCTCAAAGTCGGGGCCAAGCAAGACGTTGGAGCACTTGAGATTGCCGTGGACGAGGCGCCATGCTTGGTGGATGTAGGAGAGGCCTTGTGCTACGTCCTCTGCTATTTTCAAGCATGATGTCCAGTGCAGCGGCTTTGCCCTTGTTGATTTTGATCCTGCACATCAATTTTGAACGCCACATTCATCGTAATCGATCAATGGACCATTTTTCCAGTGTGATCTCTAACATTCTTTAATTCACTCACATTATAACTCGTACATATTTATTAATATCGTTTCTTATTCTAATACATGAACTAGTAAACGTGCGAGGCTATATCACTATCACGCACGCAAAAGAGACATATGTAGTAGTTAAATGAATGGTTATACAATGATACGGGGACAATGACGATTACATTATACATTGGGTATCGTCTTAATCCTCTACAACAAACAAACCTGAAATCTAAAAAAAAATACTAATAAACTTGATAAATACTAGTAGTTAATCTAAGACATAACAGTTCATAGAGTGAAAGGTCCGTATGGCGTGAACAAACCGACGATGGTACATCGAATCAAATTAAAAATCAAAATTTGTGTTTCAAAATGGCATAAATAAATGTATAAGGCAAGAGGGAAAGAGAATAAGAAAGAGAGTCAATCCAAAATGTGTCGATTTGTTAATGAAGAAAAGGTCAAGCAAGTAATGTGAATTGAGCAAGCTAGTCAATTGACAGTGATTTAGATTTAGATGACGACTATGAGTCTCTTCTATAAATAATTGAAGAATACTTTATTATCATGTCAATTCCCAACGCCGAATCAAGATTCTCGGTGATGATGGGAAATAAGGTAAAGAAACAAACAATCTAATACACCATCGCTTCTCCAAATAATCCAATCCCAATGATAATCCTACAAACTTTCTAAGCCTCGCTATTACACCGTTGTTCACATGATATTGGTTTTACTGAATTCTTGTTTAAAAAAATAGTCAAAACAACAATCAAACATGGGCAAAAGGAAAACTGAGTTAACTCAACCGAGTAGCCCAACTCAGTCACTGAAACTATTTCACCCGCAGAAAGAAACAATGGAGATGAAGCAGAGCAAAAGGATTAATAATTTAGTACCGTGAATGAGAGAGAAGAGGCTGCCATTGGGTTGATAATCATAGACGAGAAGCCTCTCATCCTTGGCCTGAAAATAAGCCCTCAGAGGAACCAAATTCGGATGTCTAAGCGCACCCACCGATTCCATGTGCCTCTCAAACACCTCCCTACTAGTCCCACTCAATTTCCCAGCGTCAAGCCTCTTCACGCTCACAATCAGGCGATTGTCGAGCACCGCCTTGTAGGTGGTTCCGATGCCGCCTTTTCCCAGAAGTTCCGCCGACGCCCTCATCAGCTGCTCCAGCGAGTACAGCTGTGACTCACCGGCGCAGAACATTAGACTCCCACTCTTCACAACTTGAATCCCCTGAACTCTCTTCACCTTCTGCTCCAGCTCCTCTTCAATTTCCACCACCGCCGCCGCCTGTTCATCCGTGGCCGCCATAGGACACACCAAACCACCCTTTTGGTTTTTTTTCCGTTTTCCTCTGTTTTTTCACTGCCATTGCGAAACAGAGCAGCGAGCATATCAATACGAAGACGCCAGAACAAAACCCAATAACGACGGCGGTTTTTTTGTGCTTTTTTTGACTCGGCTGAGTCAACTCAACACCCTGGATATCTTGTGCAGTACTCTGCCTCTGCCCAAGTGGCTTGTTTGGAGGTGGAGCTTGACCCGCTTCTTCCATCGATGGGGTTGGACCGAAAAATGGCGTCGTCGGATCACATTCTTTACGAATAATTTTGCCGCATAGAAACGGGTTCGAAGAAAACGATGAAGGCCCGAAGCGGAGCAGTGTCGGAGTGACGGGGACTGCTCCGGTAAGGTTGTTCCCCGAGACATTAAACGTTTGGAGTGAAGATTGATTCAGAGCCGGGACTGGTCCGGTGAACCGGTTCCGGTCGAGCCGGAGATAGTAGAGCCGATCTAGACTAATGATCCGAAAGGATGGTAATGGACCGGTGAGGTTGTTGAAGGACAAATCGAGAGTCCGCAGGCGGCGGAGGGTGGAGAGCGAAGGCGGGAGAGAACCGGAGAACGAGTTGTGGTCGAGAAAGAGGGTTTTGAGGTTGGTGAGTCCGGAGAGGTCGGGGACTGGTCCGAAGAGCGAGTTGTTCTGCAGACTCAGGACTCTGAGTTGGTCGAGGCGAGTCAGAGTGTCGGGTGCGAAAATGCCGCCGAGATTCTGGGACTGGGTTATAAGGCGGACTATTTTGTACTCGGCGCACTGGACACCCGTCCAGCGGCAGAAGGCGGAGACGTTTGAAGAAAAGGGGAGGGCATTGTGTAAGTCTGCTTTGGATTTGAATGCGACGAGGGCAAGAGCATCTGGGGAGGATTGGGTGAGTGCAGGCCTAGAAGAGGAGGTGCAGAGTGAGAGGAAAATGAAGATTGCTAAAAACAACATCCATTGCTTCAGCATTGTTGAAGAAACAGAGGGGCTCTGCCTTTTTTCTTTTTTTTCCCCCTCTTTTTATTTTTACATGGAAGATAAATAAATGGCATTGAAGAGAAACTGAGAAAGCAGAAGGTGACAAAAGCATGTAGGAGCAGAGAGCAGCAGATGTCGGACCGGAAAGATCAGAACCACGTGAAAGTAAGTTCCCAGGCAGAGCCCAGCGGAGGGGGTAAAAAAGGATTTGGGGATAAGGAAGTATGACTAGTAAGCCTGTTTTTACTCATACTTGTTTAGTTCTTTAAGAGTATTTCAGTAGTTGTAGAGTCGGTATGAAGGATCTTAGTTTACAATTTAAGGTTCTCCATTAAATAAATTCTGGGTATTCCAAAAAAAAATTGATTTGGGATATCATACTTAACCGCTACATATGTAGGCCGTCTATTAACTGAATTTTAGACAAATTTAACTTAAAATGGACAAAAAATTATTAATAGTTAGCTAATTTTCATAACTATCAAAATCGTCTCTCTATATTTTTACCAATTTTGAATATTAAATTCATTTTTTTTTTCAAATTTGTAGGGTCAAAATGTTGATTTTTTGATCAGGAAACTTTTTAAAAATTTTGTGAGGACAGTTACGAAGGTCTCGAATTCCTGAATACGTAGAAGGGCAATATGCCGAAAAAGGAATTTAAATAAGTACATTATGACTCAAAGATAGCTAGGGGTATTATGGTAATTTTGGTGTAAAGGATAAATTAACAATTTTACATTTTAGACATGTGAATCATATGGGTTTATCTAAAATATTCTCTAAGTTTTCCTCCCTCTTTTTCCACCAACCTATGAGTTTATAAATAGATGAAGTGTGTGCATGTGCAGTGGTTTGGTGGAGATGGGCCGAAGAGAAGAAAAAAAGAAAAAGGGCAAGGCCTGTGAAAGAGAAAGGCGAGGGAGAGAGAGAAAGAAGAAAAAAAAGAGAAGAAGAAAGAAGGGGTGGCTTGGATTAAACCCAAGCTCCAACCCTTGAGGTTTCAAATAAGTAGTAAAGTGTGAGGGGTTTTCAACGTTCCAAGCCTCCTATAAGAGTATTAGGATGTTAGCTAAGTCCCTAAGATCATTTTGGGATCAAAATGACAAAGATTTAGGCTCGAGAAGACCACATACAACAGCTGGAAACCATAGGTGAAAGCCAAGGTATTGAATGGCGTGATCAAGGTAAGTTTTAGTACTTCAGATGCTATAGATCTACTCCTGAGATTGTGAAGATGATGTTAGACCTTTAAAGTAAGAAAAATAGACAAGGGAAATGAGTTTTAGAACCGGTCAAGGTTGCGGGTCGGATGACCCGAGACAAGGACCCGCCAAGGTTGTAACGCCCCGAAAATCAAAAAATTTGTAAAATATTAAAATAATGTGAAAATGACGTTTTTACCCTTGGAGGAATATGACTAAAATTTGACTTTTCGTTTAAAATACTTTTTGTGCATTTTTCGAGGACCGTTGTGTAGGTTCCGAGACGCTGAATCCGTAGACAGGTGGCACGTCGAAAAGGGAGCTCGTTTGAACAAGTTATGAGTCTGGAAAGTTTAGGGGCAAAACGGTCATTTGTGACCTCAAGGGTAAAATGGTAATTTGGGCCGTCAAAACCCTTAACGGTGCACTGGTTGATTTTAAATGGTTTAACTTAGCTGATTCAGCCTAATTAGATTATGATTAATTTCTAAGTGACATTTGTCACTTGTTAGGATTGATTAGTGGCTAAATGCCTAATATGAACAAAAGAAACCGCCCATGTCATTTTGTTCAAAATTGATCAAATTGATCGATGAAGAGGAGAAACAGAGAGCTTCTGAAACAGGAAGAGGAAACCATAGAAAAAACGAGTGAGATTGAAAGAACACTTGAGAGAAAACCGAGCTGGAAAATCAAGAACAAAACCCGAAAAATCCCATAAGAACACTAATGTCGATTTTGATTTTGTACAATGTTTCGAGGGAAATTAATTAGATATTTAGCCATCTGGGAGCTCAACGAAGCGAACCAAATCAATTGAACAAGAAATTGGAGGTGAATCGACAGGGAACAGACCCTGTAACCGTTTCGGAAATTCGAGCTTGAGTTTGATTACTTAAAGGTAATAATTCATGAAATTGATTTCGATTTCGTGTTTATAATGGACCTATGATGCTTCTGGTATGATCAATTGAAGGAAACAGGCTGGTTTTGGGTAGAACCAGAATTCGAACCCTTCGGGTGTTCATCGTGAGTCGAGGATTATGAGGGCTTGTGTCATTAAATTGAACTTATAGAACTATAGTTTGGATTGAATGGATGTTAATGAGTGAAAGAAGGGACGAAATTGAGCTAGAATCGAGGGAGATTGCACCGGGTCTGATCGCGGGTTTCAGACCCGTTTATCAGAGAAACGGGCGAGGAAGGTGCACTGTAGCAGTGCACTGTTCTCGGCGCGTGGCTTTCACGCGTAGCCGCTTGCGGCGGCGCATGGGGGCGCGTGACCGGGACTCTGAAGGAGGGTTCAACACACTTTTTGATGCTCTCGATGATACGGACCTATTAGCGTTGGTTTCGGGTCAATCAGATATGAACGGAGAGTAGTTTTGTATACCCAAAGCGTATAGGTAACGTTTAAAATAATATTATTTTATTCCGATGATTAGGAAATTCGTACAGGAGATTATGTAACAAGTGAGTAACCTTATATTACTTGTTTGACATGCCCGAATACTTCCAGGACGTCAGAAGGGCACGAACAGCTTGAGACTGAACAATCTGGACGGTGTGTGAGTGGACTTTTGTTTTCTACCCTAAATGCATGCATATAAGTTTTAAATGCCTTATAATATGATTTGAAATGATTTGGTATGATTGATACTTCGATATGATGATTTCCGGATTTTTGGGAATATTATATTATTTTATATGCTTTTGGGCACGATTTTCGAGAAAACTATAAAACTGATATTTTGAGCTAAGGCTCGGGGTTTGAACTTGATTTTGACTCGGATTATGAGTCTGGTATGAGATTTGATGGATTTATATCATGAATGAGATTGTGATTGCGCAGTTTGCGTGAATTGGTTTATAGATTTGAGAAAAGTGTTTTTGGGCTTAAAGCCCAGTTCAAAAATGGTTTTGGTATTACATGCAACTGTTTTCACTGGTTTTCATGATAATGATATACGAGGGCTTTCGGTGTGGAATATGTTTCCCCCGAAATGGACCCTGGAGATAACGCTCGCCTCTGGGATGGAAGTGTTTACCCCGGAGAGGTCACGTAGCACGGTATGTTGTCGTGCAGCCAAATGGAGGCTCGACTCAGACCAGATGTGCTGGATTATATGGAGGTCAGTTAGTGATATGTTCATGACGACCTGGATTGGCGGCTGGTGATGTGTTCACAGCGGCGGATGCTCGGGATTTGAGCGGTCCTTGAGCCTATTGATTTGCACGCGTTGTAGGGATAACGTGACTATATATTGGACATGGATCTTGTGTTTTTATTTTTATTTGAGATCTATGTTCATAGCTTGATTATCTGATTTATAAGTTATGATATGCATGCATGTTTGTGAAACTGGAGGGTAAGACTGTATTTTGATAAATGTATTTCTAAACTTTATTTTTGTCCACTCACACCTTTGATGTTTTATTTGCCCTCCAGGCCAGTGCACAGGTACTGAGGCTACTATCGAGGCAGAGGAATAAACAGACCGTTGCGTACTCAGACACTTTGCAGCGTAGGATTTTGATCCCTACTTGTAAATATTTCCTATGCTCTGTAAACCTGTTGACTAGATCAACGGTCTCGAAATATTGAACTATCCCTTGTTTGACAATGTTTATCGTTTGTTATGTTCTATATGTATATATGTAAAACTACTTTTGGTACTTTCGAGTTATTGTCAGACGGGAGTAGGATCTTTCACGGTTATCGAGGGATAATCGGGATGGGTCTTGTCAAATTGGTATCAGAGCACTAGGTTGCGGTCTGAGTTTTGCACATTGTGTGCATGTCTGGTTAATTGATCTGTTTTACGTACAGATACCTCTATATGCCTCCGCGACGCTAGCCTCGTGCACAGCCTGGCGTAGAAATGGAGGGTCCAGACGTAGAGAGAGCTCAACGTTTGGGGGGCACGAGGTTCACTGGTCAGACTAACCCAGATGAGGCTTACGATTGGGTTACACAGTTGGAACGGATTTTCGAGATCATGCGATGTCCACCAGGAGACATGGTTCCTTTAGCCACGTTTATGCTGAGTAGTCCGGCGTATCGATGTTGGCGTGGATTGCAGTTGACGGGATTGGATGCCAACACCCTGAGTTGGGAGGATTTCATGCACCGTTTCCTAGATCAGTTTTATCCTCGTTCTTTCCGTAATGCCAAGGAAGTGGAGTTCCTTCAACTGAAACAAGGAGATCTATCTGTGGCTGATTATGAGCAAAAGTTCTTGAACTTAGCAAATTTTGCCCCTTTATATGTGTCTACCGAGGAGGACAAGTGTAGGAGGTTTGGGCAGGGGTTAAGGAATGAGATTCGTGGTACCGGGACAGTGGGATCGTATGCTTCTTTGAGGGAGTTGTCCGATGCAGCTGCCAGAGTTGAGGTGACTTTGCCGGTACAACAGCAGTTTTCAGGTTTCGGTCGGCGTCGAGAACGGCAATATCAGGGAGTGCCGAGTCAGAGATGGCCGAAAAAGGGTGGTTCTAGTTCTGGATCATCTGGAGGCACTCGTTCGAGTTATGCTCGTGGGAATACACCGAGATTTGGGTCTCAATCTTCGGCAACAGTGCAGTCTAGTGAAGCATCAGTGGGATCAGCCAACAGACAGAACAGCGGGCCCAATCGGGGTAATGTGCTTGTTTTCTTTTACTGTCGGGAGCCGGGCCATTTCAAGAAGGACTGCCCACGCTTGGTTGGTAGTGGTACCGATTGGGGCACTGCAGAGCAGAGTCAGAGTAAGGCATCGACTTCTGATACGACTAGGGGGAGAGGAGCTGGCCGAGGACGTGGTAATTCACGAGGACGTGGTCAGACTTCGGGACCACAGGCTGGAGTATTTGCTGTTACTCAACAGGAGGCTCGATCTACCCCAGGAGTGGTGACAGGTATGCTTCCTATTTTTGGTCATCATGCACGTACCTTAATAGACCCGGGAGCTACTCATTCATTTGTTTCTCGCACTTATGCAACCTTAGCTGATAGAGAGATTTCTGCACTTGGTTGTGATATGGGAGTCGGCACGCCGACTGGTGATCTATATGTAGTCAACCAAGTGATACGAGATTATCCTGTATTGATAGGGGGTGTGCATCTCGTGGCTGACTTAATTTTGTTAGAATTATGCGATTTTGATGTTATCCTTGGGATGGATTGGCTGACAACCCATCATGCCTCTATCTAATGTTTCGATAAGAGGGTGATACTCCGGAGTCCAGGATTACCGTACGTTATATTCCAGAGAGATCGGTGAATGTTACCCGCCAAAGTCATATCAGCTCTTACAGCAGAAAGATTGTTGCGAAAGGGTTGCCAGGGTTATCTAGCACATGTGGTTGATGTACGGAATACCCCAGTTAGGGTCAAGGACATCCCTATCGTATGTGAGTTTTCAGATGTATTTCCTGATGACTTACCAGGGGTACCACCGCATAGGGAGATGGAGTTCACCATTGATTTGATTCCTGGTACACGACCTATTTCTTTACCTCCTTATCGTATGGCACCAGCTGAGTTAAGGGAATTAAAGGTGCAATTGCAAGATTTAGTCGATATGGGATTCATTCGACCGAGCGTGTCACCATGGGGAGCCCCCGTACTGTTCGTGAAAAAGAAAGAAGGCAGTTTGAGAATGTGTATGGACTACAGGCAACTGAACAAGATGACGATCAAGAATAAGTATCCTTTGCCTAGAATTGATGATTTATTTGATCAATTAAGGGGAGCTACATATTTTTCGAAGATTGATCTTCGTTCTGGTTACCATCAGCTGCGGATTCGAGAAGAGGATATTCCGAAAACAGCCTTCCGGACTCGGTATGGTCATTATGAGTTCCTTGTGATGCCCTTTGGGTTAACCAATGCTCCGGCAGCATTTATGGACTTGATGAACCGAGTATTCCGGAAATATCTTGATCAGTTTGTCATTGTGTTTATTGATGATATTTTAGTGTATTCAAAGACTGCGAAGGCGCACGAGAAGCACCTGAGGCTTGTACTTGGAACTTTGAGGGAGAATCAACTTTTTGCTAAATTGAGTAAATGCCAATTTTGGCTGACTAGTGTGGGATTTCTGGGGCATGTGATTTCTGCGAAAGGAATTTGTGTTGACCCTCAGAAAATTGAAGCTGTGGCAAAGTGGGAACAACCCACAACAGTGACTGAAGTGAGGAGCTTTTTGGGTTTGGCCGGTTACTACAGGCGTTTCGTAGAAGGATTTTCTACGATTGCTGCTCCATTGACTCGTTTGACCAGGAAGGGAGTTCAGTTTATTTGGGACGAGACTTGCGAGCAGAGTTTTCAGGAACTGAAGAAACGGTTGACATCCGCTCCAGTATTAGCTCTTCCAGATGACAGTGGAGAATTTGAAGTCTATACTGATGCATCCTTACACGGTTTAGGGTGTGTGCTGATGCAACATGGAAAAGTGATTGCTTATGCCTCGCGACAATTAAAACCGCATGAACGCAACTATCCTACCCATGATTTAGAACTGGCTGCAGTAGTGCATGCACTGAAGATCTGGAGACATTATTTATACGGTGAAACCTGCCGACTGTTTACGGACCATAAAAGTTTGAAATACTTTTTCACCCAGAAAGAGCTGAATGTGAGGCAGAGAAGATGGTTGGAATTGCTTAAGGATTATGATTGCACGATTGAATACCATCCTGGAAAGGCAAACGTAGTGGCTGATGCATTGAGCCGGAAATCAGCACATTCAGTAGCCCATTTGCTGACGATACACTTGCCTCTATTAGTTGAACTTCGAAAACTGGTGTTGCATTGGGACTTGATAGTCAAGATGGTTTGGTAGCAATTTTCCAGGTGCGACCAATCCTTATTGATCAGATCATCGATGCTCAATTTCAAGACGCGACTATATGTATTCTTCGAATTGAAGTAGAAGCAGGAGAACGACAGGATTATACAATAAATGAGGATGGAGCCTTAACCATGGAAGGGAGATTATGTGTACCTGCAGATGAAGCCTTGAAAAAGGAGATTCTAGCTGAAGCTCATAGTTCTGCATATGCTATGCATCCAGGAGGAACAAAAATGTACCGAGAACATTACTGGTGGCCTGGCGTGAAACGAGAAATTTCTGAGTATGTGAGTAAATGTTTGATATGTCAGCAAGTAAAGGCTGAAAGACAGAGACCCTACGGAGCACTGCAACCGCTTCCTATCCTAGAATGGAAATGGGATCATATAACCATGGATTTTGTGTTTAAACTTCCGAGGACTCCCAGAGGCCACGATGGAGTTTGGGTGATTGTAGACAGACTTACCAAGTCAGCACATTTCTTACCTGTGAAGGAAGACTTTCAGATGACCCAGTATGCTAACTTGTTCATTAATGAGATCATTCGGTTACATGGCACACCTGCCTCCATTGTCTCAGATCGAGATCCGCGATTCACATCTAGATTCTGGCAAAGCCTACAGGAAGCTTTTGGAATAAGATTGCATTTTAGAACGGCATTCCACCCTCAGACAGACGGACAGTTGGAACGGACCATCCAGACCTTGGAAGATATGATGAGAGCCTGTGTTCTGCAATTACAGGGTACTTGGGAGTCACACTTGCCATTGATGGAATTCGCCTATAATAACAGTTATCACGCAAGTATTGGAATGGCACCTTACGAGGCCTTATATGGACGCCAGTGCCGAACCCCTTTTATGTTGGACAGAAGTGGGCGAAAGAAAATTGTCTAAATCTGAATTGATTGATCTGACGACGGAGAAAGTTAAGCTCATCCGGGATAGACCCAAGGCAGCCCAAGATAGACAGAAGAGCTACGTAGATCGGCAAATCAGAGATCTTGAATTTGCAGTAGGAGATTGGGTTTTCCTAAAGTTATCCCCTTGGAAAGGCATAGTCCGATTTAGCAGACGCGAAAAATTAAGCCCCCGTTTCATCGGACCTTATGAGATTATTGAACGGATTGGCCGAGTTGCTTACCGATTAGCACTACCATCGGAGCTTTCCAGAGTTCACAATATCTTTCATGTGTCAATGCTGCGGAAATATGTATATGATGAGTTCCATGTATTAGAAGAGCAGCCTATTGAGCTCAGGGAAGACCTAAGCATTGAAGAACAACCTGTGCAGATCTTGGATCGAAAAGATAAGGTACTCCGCCGAAAGACAATTCCCCTAGTGAAAGTGCTTTGGAGGAATCAGAATGTAGAAGAAGCTACGTGGGAACCCGAAGCTCAGATGCGGGAGCAGTATCCGTACTTGTTTCCGTAAAAATTTCGGGGACGAAATTTCCTAAGGGGGGAAGGTTGTAACGCCCCGAAAATCCAAAAATTTGTAAAATATTAAAATAATGTGAAAATGACGTTTTTACCCTTGGAGGAATATGGCTAAAAGTTGACTTTTCATTTAAAATACTTTTTGTGCATTTTTCGAGGACCGTTGTGTAGGTCCCGAGACGTTGAATTCGTAGACAGGTGGCACGTCGAAAAGGGAGCTCGTTTGAACAAGTTATGGGTCTGGAAAGTTTAGGGGCAAAATAGTCATTTGTGACCTCAAGGGTAAAATGGTAATTTGGGCCGTCAAAACCCTTAACGGTGCACTGGTTGATTTTAAATGGTTTAACTTAGCTGATTCAGCCTAATTAGATTATGATTAATTTCTAAGTGACATTTGTCACTTGTTAGGATTGATTAGTGGCTAAATGCCTAATATGAACAAAAGAAACCGCCCATGTCATTTTGTTCAAAATTGATCAAATTGATCGATGAAGAGGAGAAACAGAGAGCTTCTGAAACAGGAAGAGGAAACCATAGAAAAAACGAGTGAGATTGAAAGAACACTTGAGAGAAAACCGAGCTGGAAAACCAAGAACAAAACGCGAAAAATCCCATAAGAACACTAATGTCGATTTTGATTTTGTACAATGTTTCGGGGGAAATTAATTAGATATTTAGCCATCTGGGAGCTCAACGAAGCGAACCAAATCAATTGAACAAGAAATTGGAGGTGAATCGATAGGGAACAGACCCTGTAACCGTTTCGAAAATTCGAGTTTGAGTTCGATTACTTAAAGGTAATAATTCATGAAATTGATTTCGATTTCGTGTTTATAATGGACCTATGATGCTTCTGGTATGATCAATTGAAGGAAACAGGCTGGTTTTGGGTAGAACCCGAATTCGAACCCGTCGGGTGTTCATTGTGAGTCGAGGATTGTGAGGGCTTGTGTGATTAAATTGAACTTATAGAACTATAGTTTGGATTGAATGGATGTTAATGAGTGAAAGAAGGGACGAAATTGAGCTAGAATCGAGGGAGATTGCACCGGGTCTGATCGCGGGTTTCAGACCCATTTATCAGGAGAAACAGGCGAGCAAGGTGCACTGTAGCAGTGCACTGTTCACGGCGCGTGGCTTTCACGCGCAGCCGCTTGCGGCGGTGCGTGAGGGCGCGTGACCGGGACTTTGAAGGAGGGTTCAACACACTTTTTGATGCTCTCGATGATACGGACCTATTAGCGTTGGTTTCGGGTCAATCGGATATGAACGGAGAGTAGTTTTGTATACCCGAAGCGTATAGGTTACGTTTAAAATAATATTATTTTATTCCGACGATTAGGAAATTCGTACAGGAGATTATGTAACAAGTGAGTAACCTTATATTACTTGTTTGACAGGCCCGAATACTTCCAGGACGTCAGAAGGGCACGAATAGCTTGAGACTGAACAATCTGGAAGGTGTGTGAGTGGGCTTTTGTTTTCTACCCTAAATGCATGCATATAAGTTTTAAATGCCTTATAATATGATTTGAAATGATTTGGTATGATTGATACTTCGATATGATGATTTCCGGATTTTTGGGAATATTATATTATTTTATATGTTTTTGGGCACGATTTTCGAGAAAACTATAAAACTGATATTTCGAGCTAAGGCTCGGGGTTTGAACTTGATTTTGACTCGGATTATGAGTCTGGTATGAGATTTGATGGATTTATATCATGAATGAGATTGTGATTGCGCAGTTTGCGTGAATTGGTTTATAGATTTGAGAAAAGTGTTTTTAGGCTTAAAGCTCAGTTCAAAAATGGTTTTGGTATTACATGCAACTGTTTTCACTGGTTTTCATGATAATGATATATGAGGGCTTTCGGTGTGGAATATGTTTCCTCCGAAATAGACCCTAGAGATAACGCTCGCCTCTGGGATGGAAGTGTTTACCCCGGAGAGGTCACGTAGCACGGTATGTTGTCGTGCAGCCAAATGGAGGCTCGACTTAGACCAGATGTGCTGGATTATATGGAGGCCAGTCAGTGATATGTTCATGACGACCTGGATTGCCGGCTGGTGATGTGTTCACAGCGGCGGATGCTCGGGATTTGAGCGGTCCTTGAGCCTATTGATTTGCACGCGTTGCATGGATAACGTGACTATATATTGGACCTGGATCTTGTGTTTTTATTTCTATTTGAGATCTATGTTCATAACTTGATTATCTGATTTATAAGTTATGATATGCATGCATGTTTGTGAAACTGGAGGGTAAGACTGTATTTTGATAAATGTATTTCTAAACTTTATTTTTATCCACTCACACCTTTGATGTTTTATTTACCCTCCAGGCCAGTGCACAGGTACTGAGGCTACTATCGAGGCAGAGGAATAAACAGACCGTTGCGTACTTAGACACTTTGCAGCGTAGGATTTTGATCCCTACTTGTAAATATTTCCTATGCTCTTTAAACCTGTTGACTAGGTCAACGGTCTCGGAATACTGAACTATCCCTTGTCTGACAATGTTTATCGTTTGTTATGTTCTATATGTATATATATTTAAAACTACTTTTGGTACTTTTGAGTTATTGTCAGACGGGAGCAGGATCTTTCATGGTTATCGAGAGATAATCGGGATGGGTCTTGTCAAAGGTTGAAGACAACCTCTGCGCAGACGAGTGAGGCCCACATGCAGAGGTTTTCCTCAACCGTCACTGGTGCATGAGCGCGCGTGGGGCTTTTCCTAGAAATTCGATCAAAATGAAAAATGTTTATATTTTTATTCTGTGTCTAATGGCATAGGGTTTGAATTAATTGGGCACCAACTTGAATATTTTCTCAATTTTCTATATTATATAATTCTTTTTATATTATGTTCTAGTTGGGAGGATTTGATGACGGTGATGACATAATGATGATGAAGATATGTTGATGATGATGATACGATGATGACATACCGACATGATGATGTATATACATTTGATGTATGTGTTTATATATTACTAATTTTATAATAATGATACTAGTAAATGGAAAGCTTGGGTAAAAAGAATATGTGGTTAAGAAGTAAACATAGATGGTAAATTTATGACAGTTGGTAAAAATGTGCGTATGTGGTAGTAAAAAGGTCAAGACCTGGAAAATCTGGAATATTAGTAAGAATCTACCTCTTAACGGGGTTGGACGTGGGTGATAATCCAGTAAGAGTGGATTTAATTTGGTTAATCTAATAAGATAGTAAAATTGGTAATATCTCTTGTCTGAAAATAATCGTAAGACGAGAGCAGGGCTAATCCGTTTTTCCCAAATACAAAAAAGAATCAAACTTTTCACAACCCTATACGAAAAGTTCAAG
This sequence comes from Prinsepia uniflora, assembly GCA_032719365.1. Lineage (NCBI taxonomy): Eukaryota > Viridiplantae > Streptophyta > Magnoliopsida > Rosales > Rosaceae > Prinsepia > Prinsepia uniflora. The sequence continues at coordinate 73,770,648 of CM064862.1, forward strand.
TCAAATAACGACCTAGACACAAAAAAAAAATTGGAAATTCATTTTCTTTTAGTTGAATTTTTTGATAATCCACAAAAATTTAGAGCTTGTGAATGCAAATGATAATGAGTTTTGAAAATGAAGAAGAAAGTTTGTGAAGAAGTCATGATGAAGAGGACGAAGGAAGGAGCAGAGATAAATGTGATGAATAAATAACTAGCGGGATGAGGCTAACTACAAGTAATTAGTCCCAATAGAAAAATTAAATTTCAGGTTAGATTTACCGAGTCTACTACAGGCCCATTTTGATACTTTTGGATAAATTTTTAATTAAATTTGTCCAAAAGTTAAATTTAACTACCCTGATGCAAATGCTCTAATAATATGATCCTAAAAGGCTACTTAAATCAAAATTTCAGACTCTAAAAATTAATTTATTAATAAATAATATAGGGTTATATTTTATCAACTTCATTAATAATACAATGCTATATTTCATCTAAGATTTTATAATTTTTTAATATATTTTTTAGTTTAATAGATTAATAAATGCACTAAATTCGCATATTAATTATTTTTCGGATATGTAACAAAATAAAACTATTTCTTATAAGATTTTTTTGTCAACATCGACCAGTGAAATTTGTATTTTTTATTTTTTATTTTTAAATAACAAATTCATGAATATATTGACAAAATAATTTGCAACGTGTAAGCACCCGATTGATTCTTGAGATTTATTATCTCATAATTTTTCTCACCTTATCTCAGTTGTATAAATAAAATCCTATAAAATATTGATAAGATATCATTTATTTTTTTTTAAAAAAAATTAATAACATTTTTGACAAAAAATCTGCCATGTATAAGCATATGTTTGATTATCGAGATTTTCGGTTTCATAGTTGTCCCAACTTATCCTCATATAAAAATAATATAATGAGTTGTACTGTGAATGTAAATCTCACATTCACTTATTTGCTTCACCTTCATTATCTCTTTTCATATTGTGTATTTTTTTAGTCATTCAAATCTAATTCTATAATGAATTTGAACTTGGGTTCTAGTTCCAATCCCGAATTAGCATCGAAAGGGGCGGATTAGATGTGCATGAAAGAGGTGGATTAGATGCGCATGAAAGAGGCAGATCAGATGCGAAAAATAGTGGAAAAAGATGAAGCTATGTAACGACCCAGGAATTCGGAAAAGGTGATTTCAAAATTTAAAAAAGGGAATTGACAATTTTGTCCTTGGGGGTCAAATGTTAAATTTCGTTCTAGGTACTTTTTGGACTTTTTTTGAGAATTGTTACGTAAACCTTGGAGTTCTGAGTCTATAGACATGTGGCATGTCAAAATCGGAGATCAAACGAATTTGTTACGGGTTTGAAATGATCAGGGACATTTTGGTAATTTCACAAGTGAAGATATTTGCTGATTTTAGTGAGATGGTGGCAAGTGTCCTTATCACTTTCCCACTTTATTTGTACACTAGCATTGTGTGTGTGTGTGTGTGTTGGACCCGAAAAAAAAAAGGAAAACTGAGATGACCATATTAGGAAAGAGAGGAAAGAAGAAGGGAGGAAGAAGAGAGAACTAGGAAGCGAAAGAAAGAGGGAAGAGAAGAGAAAGAGGAAATCCAATACCTGAAACTCGAAAACTCATAAAACCAAAAATTTGATATTTGAATCGTTTGAAGCCTTTGCGCTTGCAACCAAGTTTTCCAAACTCTTAGTTAAGTTCCTGTGACCGTGTTGAACTAAGAACATGAAGGTTTTGACCGCGGGATTGCCCGAAACTCAAGCTCGACTTTTAGGTCGAAACCCAAGGATTTGAGTTGTGTTTTGGGGGTACGTTTTTTCCTATTTTGAATTCATTGATCGATTCCTAGGATAGTTTAGATGAAATTGGACATTTAACACATGAAAATGGTCAAAAAATGATGGTTTGGGAGTCGAGTCAACTCTTCGGGTCGGGGACTCGAGTTCCAGAAAAAAGGGGTCAACTCGACTAAGCTTGAAGATGAACAGTGGCCGCGCATGAGGCCCACACGTAGAGAGTATGGGTGGCGCATGGGAGCACATGCCACATCATCTTGAGGTGCGTTCGACACTTTTTTCCGTAATCATTGTCACATGCATTTTGGTACAATTTTCAAGTTGATCGGACATCGCCTCGGGGAAGTTTCAGGTGTTTGAAGTGTTGCGTTTAGATTTTAAATTCGTATTTAATCCTAAAAAATTAGGGGATTTAAATGTAAGATTATTTGGGACTTTAGTGACCCTTATAGGTGATTTATGACATATGGTACAACTCTCAGTATTAGGGAGGACGCTCAGCTCCGAATTGAATTGTAAGGACGGTTTGTAAGTGGACTTTATTTTTATAAATTATAATGCATGCATAGTTAAATATTTTTAATTTCCTTATCACATGATTTACGTGGCAATGATTTAAGTATGATTAGAAGTGATTATTTGATAATTTTCTTGAATTATTGACTGATTTCTGGATACAATTTTTTACGGTATTTTGTGTAAACTGTGTTTTGGGCACATGCCAGGATTTTGAAAGTGTTTTGATTTGATTTTAAGCTAAGGTTTTGAGTTAAATGAGTTTTCTTAGCTTGTGAACTGTTTCTTCACGGTCAACCATCCTCAGATATGGTCAGCGCTCAGACGTCTAGAGCACGACTCTGTTTTCCTGAGGGTGGAGAGTTGATAAGTTCTCAGACGTCTAGAGCATAACTCCGTCTTCCTGAGACTGATGATGTGTTTGAGACTCAAAATAGCTCTGTTTCTCTGAGTCTATTCGAACGTTTAGAGCTCGGCTATGTTTCCCCGAGTTTGCCTCCGTGTAGTGCAGTTTTCTTATTGAGATTGGTATTCGAGCATCAAGGATGGGTTGGTTTTGTTGGATTGTGGATTCTTTTGTTCAGATGTATTCACATTGGTTGGTCTAATTTACTGATATTGGATTGGCATCGATTTTGGTCTGATTTATTGATATTAGATTTGTGAGTTTTGGTTTGATTTACAGATGTTTGGTGCCCATGTGATTTTATGATTGATATTTTCAAGGAAATGTCGGCCATAGGCCACAAGCTATGACTGGTATTTCATGAATTTTGTGGTCCCACAATTTATGATATGTTTGTTTTGAAATCCGATTGTTTTTATTGTTTTCTGATATGAATGCATGTTTTAGAATCTGGAGGGTGGATGTTTGTTTTTCTCGAATTTTTTTTTCAAGTATTTACTTTTTTTCACTCACACTTTTTATGTTTTTGGTGACCTTCTAAGCCATTGCACAAAAATTGGGGTTGATCGAGAGGCGGTGGAATGAGCGTTAAATCAATATGGGTATCTCTTGTCTGACAAGTGTTGAGGGCTATTTCGGTACTTGAGATTGCTTTTCAGATGGGAACATGACTAGGCACAGTTATCAAATCATTTTTGGAATGGGTTATGTCAACTTTGTATCAGAGTAAGGTTGGTACTGAATTGTGTTTTACAATGTCATGCCTCTAATACACGAGCCCTGTGCATGGCCTAGTGATGAGATATACATGTGAGAAGTACATTTGATCCCAGGATAGATCTGGGGATTGAACGAACCCTAGATTATGTGTCGAATATTGGATACTGCGTTCCAGTATAGGAGGATTTGTGAGGGTTCAGATAGTGAGCGAGCCTAAAGACTAGGGCTAGAGCATTTATGGGTAAGTTGGACCCGGATAAGATAGACGATTGAGTTTCTCAGTTAGAATGGGTATTTGAGGTGATGAAAGGTCCTATGACAAATCTCGTACGCATAGCGACGTTTCTGCTTGATGACTAAGCATGCCGGTGGTGGCATGGATCATAGAATATTGGATTAGGACTCGAACGGAGTCAGAATATTGGACTCGAAAGGAGTCAGAATTGGGAACTAGGGCTCGCGTGGAGCCAGAAGGTGGAAATTTTAGTTACTGTTCTGAATATCGAATGAGGGTTCAAGAAGTAACCTAAGACATTGTTGTGGGCCTGGTATTTCCAATTGTCAGACAAACTTATTTGAATTTTTAGGACAAAATTCTTTAAGGAAGGTAGATTGTGACTGACAAGACCCGTCCCAACTGGACGTCAAAACCCGTACCCGGTCCTGCTCCCATCTGAAAAGTCAACTGAAAGTCCGAAACTACCCTTCAGCACCTGCCAGACAAGGGATATTTGCGCCTGTGCCCGCTCATACCTCCACCTCTCGAATAGCCTCGATCAACGCGTCACGACCTGAAGGGTTAATAAAACAGAAAAGGTGTGAGTGGACAAAAATGACCTCTTATAAAAATATTTATCAAAATATATTCTTACCCTCTAGTTTTCACAAACTTGCATGCATATCATAAAACATGAGTAATAGTATGAAATCATTCAAGTATGAACAGTGGACTGATAAAATCAAAACATATTTTCCCATGGTCCATAAAACTCATGTTTACCAAATCAGTTCATTTTATAAACATCAAATCCCGGCTCTCATGCCAACACATGTGAAAACATAATCACTGGCCACAAAGACCAAAAACCTGTACTCAATACCAGTACGTCATCACAAATAACCTCAATCAGCACTAATCACAAGTGCACAATATCCAGTCACTCTCTCGGGAACAGACACCTCTGGGCTCAACCCCCTCGGGCTCAGTCACCTCTGGGCGAACACATCCCCAGGCTCAGACCCATCCGAGTGGTACATCCAGGCTCAGTCTCATCCGAGAAGCTGACTACCATAGGATCAACTCATGATCCTACAATCACATCTGCACTACTCACAAGTGCACAATCACATCATCCATATAACCCGTCACGATATCAATGCAACGCGTGCAACTCGGTGTCTCACGTCCGAGTACATCCCCCAGGATCTACGACGTCTGAGGGGATATCAACTCTAGGATCAACGACGTCTAGAGGATATCATCATAACCCCACGCTCCTGCGAGTGAGCCTCCCTCGGAGCTACTCATCTCCAGGCAGTGGATCGTGACTACTCCAGGATCTACGACGTCTGGAGGAGACTATCAATCACAGAGGATGGTATATGTGGAACAGGTCACCAAATCCAGTAATCTCATTTTAAAATTATTTATGTCTCAAATCAAGTCAAAACATTTCAATAGGGCCTATACCCGAGACATAGCTTTCACACATCAAGTTCCACAAAACCATCATAAAATAGTGTCCAGGATTCACTTTAAAAATCATAATCATCAAGTTAATCATATTCACATGTGACTCCAAATCCGAGTCAAAATCACTATTCACTTGGGTCATAAGCCCAAAATACCATTTTCACGCAAATCCGTGCAACCGTAAACCCGAGTTGCCACGAGCACGTAAATCCATAAAATCAATCACTGACTCATAATCTGAGTCCAAATATCATTTTCAATCCGGGCTTAGCCCAAAAACATCAATTTCATCATTTCTCGAAAATCGTGCCTATAATATAATAATCATAAAACCGAGAAAATCAAGAAATCACCGAATCAAAACATCAATCATGTCAAATCATAGAAAATCATATAATAAAGCATTTTAAACAATATATGCATGCATCACAGTTAGAAAACCAAAAGTCCACTCACACACACTATTCAAAACGGTCCGTTTCCGAGCTGTACGTTTTTCCGTAAATTCTCGAAATCGCAACTCCTGTCCAAAATCATTATAAAGGGTTACTAACATCTCAAAATACTTCATATAATTTTCTCCAATTTTTCCAGGATTTAAATACGTATTTTACTCGTAAAACACAACTTCGGATATGCGGAACATTAACAAAACAATATCCGATTTCCTCAAAATCAACGTCAAAATGTTCGTTACACTGAGAGGATCAAAAGTCATGTTAACCTCACCTTGAGACTAGGCCGGACGCGCCCTCACGCGCCGCCGTGAGTGGCTGCGCGTGAAATCCACGCGCCTGCTACAGTGTCACCAGCATAACCCGTATCTCTGGTAAACGGGTCCAATTAACCCGCGAGACAACCTGGTTCCAATCCTATCAATTCGACACCGATTTCATCAATTGATCATTCAATTATTTTTCGTTTTAAGTTCAATTTAAGTTCTGTAAACTCAATTACGTGATCACATACCTAAAACCCGTCGACTTCGATGATGAACACGAAGAACACCCAGGTGCTGTTCATTCATGGAATTCCTTCAATGGCTGCAGGTTTCTTCCAATTGATGCATCCAGAAGCATCACTGGACCATGAGAGACAGTTCCCCTCCATCAATTTCGTCGTTTGATCACTCAATGATCACGACACAAGCTCGATAGCCGTACACTGTGCAACCATGGAGCTTCATCAATCTCCAGCGTTTTCCTTCAATTGATCCTTCCAGAAGCATCGTGGGATCCTCAAGAAGATAATCCCCAGCTCAATTTCATCCATCGAAGCCTCCAATTCCTCGACTCAACCTCGAATTTCATCCTCTGTCACCAAGTGTGTTCAGAGCCAAAACAACACCAATTCTTCTCGTTTTTGATCTGGTTATGATCGTAGGAATCCCAGGAAACTCGAAGTGAGTTCAATTTCGATCCTCATAGTCAAACACTCGACATTTGAATTTCCCCCCAATTTTCTAAATTTTCGATTCTCTGTCTCCAGCCTTCAATCGATCCTCAGTGTTTCCCCAGTTTAATCCACTCTCACAATCTCACAAATTCCCCTCAAAACTGGTTGTGAAAGGGAGCTCAATTCTCCCAATTCTGATTCCCCTTCTCACGGGTAAGAAAACAAAGAAGAAGAAAAATGGGGAAAAAGATGGAGGAATGATGGTGTAGGAATGATGATGTAGTAATGATAGTGTTGGGAGGGAAACATGGAGCTAGAAACAAGGGATGGGTGACACTTGTCACTCATCCGGATGTGCACAGTCATCGGTTACTATTCATTATTATATTATTATTTTAATCCGAGCCTCGGTTCGTAAGTTCGTTTCCCTGACCATAACTTCGTCGTCGAATCTCCGATTTCGGCATGCCGCCTGTCATTGGATTCGTATCGACGAGACCTACGCAACGGTCTTTGGCCCTCATCCATTGGACCTCCCGGTCAAAAAGTCAACATTTGACCCCAATTAACCAAAATTACCAAAATGCCCCTCAACTTCCGAACGCCATAACTTTCACCTCGAATGTCGGAATCGAACGTGCCACCTGTCTATGAACTTGTGACGTCCAGAACTACGTCACAGTCATCGGTCAAAGTCCGTTTGACCGCCCGAACTAAAAGTCAACATTTTACCCATGCTAGGGGCAAAACGGTCATTTTGCACGTTTCGTCCGATTTCACTCAACTAATCCCCGATTAGTCATTCTAATTCTTAATTAATTAATATTCAATCCCGATATTCGGGACGGGTCATTACAGTGACGACCTAGAAATTCAGAAATGGAAATTTTGAGAAAAAAAAAATTGACGATTTTGCCCTTGGGGGTTAAAGGTTGACTTTTTGCTCAAGGTGCTTTTTGGATTTTTCATGAGACCGTTACATAGGCCTCAGACTCTTTAGTCCGTAAACAAATGACATGTTGGAATCCAAGATCATACAAATTTGTTAGGGGTCTGAAATGAGTAGGGAAATTTTGGTAATTTTGGCATTATGGGCATTTTAGTAATTTCACAAGTGAAGCTATTTTCTGATTTTAGTGAGATGGTGACAAGCGTCCTTATCACTTTCCCTTTCCCTTTCTCTTTGTGCACCGACATACTATGTGTGTGTGTGTGTGTGTGTGTGTGTGTGTGTGTGTGTGTGTGTGTGTGTGTGTGTGTGTGTGTGTGTGTGTGTGTGTGTGTGTGTGTTATATTGCATCAACAACGCAGATGGGGAATGGAGCTCGCATAGAGACTCCAGAGGAACGCCAAGTCAGCCCCGACGTGTCCATCGAGAAGTCCATGGAGACGCATGGACGGGTTCTAACTTTCAGTTTCAGAACTTTCCCCTCACCAAAAAATCAAGTACCTACGCTAGGAGAAGGAACTTCAGCTTTACAGCAAACTAACTAGCAAGAGGTTGATGGAAGAAGCATCAAGGCAAAGTCAGTCCTATGTAAACATGGATCTGTGGGATTTCCTAGATGGATGCCATGACATCTCAGGGAGGAATGATAATCCTTGAATTAAGCATCATTTTATACCTTTTATACTTATATTTTAATATTTTAATGTCAAACAATAGGAGGAAATAATAACTTTTGTGAGAATTGTGTAGAATTGGATTAAGCTTGGAAATACGAGAATTTAGGCGAAAGAATAATCTCAATCGGAGTTATATTGAAGAAGTTATTATCGAATGAAAGGAGGCCTCCAAAAACCACTTAGGTTTTTGGTATGAACCTACCGAATCCAAAGTGGCAGCTCAGAAAATGATTCGACCAGTGCTTACTGATTTCGAGAGGAGACGTTCGGCGCGTACCTTCTGAACCCACGTAACTAGCTTCGGTGCGCGTGTACCGAAGGTCGCATCTCCCTCTTGGTGCACATTTCCTGAACACTTATAGGCTGCTTCGGCCAGCTTGCACTGAACCTATTTCCAGCCCTTCCTTACGTCGTTGACTAGCCGTTGACTGCCAAATTCCCCTACCTTTATCGGCGCGCGCGTGCCTATTATCATTGCAAACTTTAGTAGTATTCCACCGACCCGTCTCCTGTTACTTTTCCAGTAACATCTCTCCATTTTCCATGAGAAAAACTTCTCCAAATCAAGATTGGATTTTTTTTCTTTGTTTCAAGGAAACCTTTTTATTAATTGGGTTTTATATTACCTTTTTAATTAGGATTTTTATAACCTTATTCTTTTAGGATTTCAATTTAATTAGTTTAATCATTTTTTCTTTTAGAATTTAAATTGTGAACTCCTATTTATTTGAGGATTAATTTTCTCCTATAAATAGAGAGGCATAGGTTAATTGTAAACGGTCGCCCATTTTTGTACCAATGCTTTGCTTAACCAAATTTCCCTCTTCAATAATTTGAGATTTCTTTAGCAATAACCAATTACACTATACTCCACCACAAACACCTTCATCCGCGACAATCTAGGGCAATTTCCGGTTGTCTCACCAAGGAGTGTTGAGCCACTTTGCATCCCTAGGGCAATTTCCAGTTGTCTCACCAAGGAGTGTTGAGCCACTTTGCATCCCTAGGACAATTCCCGAGATAAAAAGTGTAACACGATCCCCTTACCTTGTAATTGTATTTTTTTTTATTGAATATCGTTTTGTTGGATTATTCTTTAATATAATTCTGGTTTTATATCTTATATGAATTTCAATAATCTTCCATGTGTTTCAATATCTTGGTTTTTGTTATACTTTTATGTTGTGTTTAATGCTTGATTGGATTTCTGGGGCAATTCCCGAGTCTAGATCATTGAAAGTGTCTAGGGCAATTCCCGACATATACTTGAGATAATATGTTTGTATTTCATAAAACTAAGGTTATGGAATTTCGTAGGTTTTGGAATTGGTATGATTTATGAATGCGTTAGGATTAACAATGAGTTGACCATGTGAATAATAGATTATGTTTGTCAGGACCTATCCCATCTAGCACCATATTTTCTACTTTGGGCCTTCCCCTCATGGTTTTGTTCCCGGGAGCTCACGTGAAACTTCCCAGTAGGTCACCAATCATGGGATTGCACCAGCCTCAACTCGCTTAACTTTGGAGTTACAACCGAACTCAAAGCAGTGAGCTCCTAAAAGGCCTAGCGCTAGATAGGTGTGTGGTTACACATATAAGGCACATCACCATTCCCCTCGCATGAATGTGAGATTATTCACCGTTCCCTCCAGGACACGGGTCTTACAATCCACCTCCCTTAAGGCCCAGCGTCCTCGATGGCACACTTCCCGGTTGGGGTCTAACTTTGATACCATTCTGTCAGGACCTATCCCATCTAGCACCATATTGTCCGCTTTGGGCCTCGCCCTCACGATTTTGTTCTCGGGAGCTCACATGCAACTTCCCAATGGGTCACCCATAATGGGATTGCACCAGCCTCAACTCACTTAACTTTGGAGTTCCAACGGAACTCAAAGCGAGTGAGCTCCCAAAAGGCCTAGCGCTAGATAGGTATGTGCCTACACATATAAGGCACATCACCATTCCCCTAGCAGGAACGTGGGATCGTTCACAGTTCCCTCTAGGACACGGGTCTTACAATGTTAGTTTAGATTAGTTAATCACGTAGGACCTTAGTAAAAACCAATTTACCCCCTTAATTAAATAATCAAACGATAATTATGCTTACGTACCCTCAATCTCCGGTTAAAAACGATCCATATTTACTAATGCTACATCTACACAAAAAGGGTTTTAATTTGCATATGTTTTCATTATTTGTTGAGTGTGACTCTGTGTTTACTTTAATGCTGAGTTTTAGCGTATCAAGGAATTGACACCAACCTCCTCCGGACAACTTGTCTCAACATATCGAAAGGTTGAGCAACCAAGTTCAAATGCAGTCAGAGCTTTTGCAACGACTTATAGTAGAATGAAAAACTTAAGAACCTGAGAGACATTTCACCTCACATGGAAGGCAAGAGGACGTTCAAAGGCGCCCAGAAAAGAAAACAGTCCTATGTCAAATGATTTCTCCAGACACCTCGCTAAGTGTATCCGGAGAAGAAAGTCATACATGTAGAGCAAAGAGCCCATAACACCCAAGACCATCAGTGCATGAGCAGCTTGGAAAGCGGGTAGGGGCAACATCTAGAGCGGAACACTCACATGGGAGCAGAAGGCAACATATGGCCTCTCGGAATACTCCAAGAATAATTACCCATTGTAGTGAGGAAGGGGACAAGGCTTACTCACTCGCATGATCTCAGAAATCAAAGGTTGAGACTCGAGCAGGTTCCCGACGATTAGCGTGTAACTACTCTCCACCTCAGTGAGGCGCATTGCAAGCTGATGATATCCAAAGGATGTTGGATTGGCACCTCCGTATCCAACGCGTCGGCGATCTAGAAGACGATCTACGACGCTAAATTCAGCCATCCTCACACTTTGTGAGAGATTTTGAGGAGGAGACATTCCTTCAAAGATTCGCGACATCGAACTTCAATTAGTTCAAAGGAACTTCCGATCTGATAAAGCATATAGATTACTACCGAGGATTCATAGTTCCCCATAGATATAATGACACACTAATGTGTAAAGTGTTTCAAACCTTTCTTCAAGGCCAAGCAATAACGTGGTTTAATCATCTCCCTCGGAGATCAATTGCTTCTTTTGAAGAGTTGGCTCTAGCATTTATGAAAGAGTACTCATAGCTTTGAATAGTCAAAGTGAAGGATGACCATCTCTTCATCATCCAAAAGAGAGCAAAAGAGACTCTCCGACAATACATTCGAAGATACTGGGAGGAGAAGTCTCGAATTGTTAGGTACAACGACCTTATTGCTGCAATGGCATTCAAACAGGGGTTTTCCTGGGATAGCTAGCTTTACGGGGACATAGTCATGGGGAATGCGCGAAGTCTTACCAAAATGCTCTCTCTGGGAGAGTAGCACGCATGTTGGGAGGATGAAAAGAATGCCACTTATGCACAAGATCATGTTGGGGCAAGTGAGAAGACCTCTAATAAAGATGAATCCCATGGTAAATTTGCGCATGGAAAGTCCAAAAAACGTAAAGCAGGGAAAAATTACCAAGCACTGGAAATTAGAAAGCCAAGTTTGTAGTTATCTTTACTAGTTCATCAGATCCATAATGAAATCACGGACAAACCCTGGTTCAAGAAGTCAGAACCAGTCAAAGGCGATTAAGAGAAGGTCGATAAGACGAAGTGGTGTGCCTACCACGAATGTTATAGGCACAACATCGGAAAATGCATATCCTTCAAGAGGTATCTCTGAAATCTCATAAAAAAGGTCATTGCATAGAGTATGTCAATGGGAAAGCTATAGATCGATTCACTGACAAAAGACCTAAGGAGCCTGTGGCAAAGATGATTCGCATCAACACAATCATAGTGGAGCCAAAGTTGTTGGGAACCACTTCAAAGTAGAAGAAAATGAAGATCCATGTTGCTTTAGTTATCTCTCAAGTCTCCCATATCACCTCCCCTGGGGTGGCCAACTCGTCGTTGGTTTCTCCTTGAAAGATAAGGTAGAACTTGACAAGCTGCATGATGATGACTTAGTTGAGTCAATCCAAATTGGACATGCACAAATTGATCGAATCCACGTCGATGAAGGAAGCCCGACATGTAACGACCCATCCCAAATATCGGGATTAAATATTAATTAATTATGGTTTAGAATGACTAATCGGGGATTAGTTGAGTGAAATCGAACAAAATGTGTAAAATGACCGTTTTGCCCCTAGGCGTGAGCAAAATATTGACTTTTAGTTCAGGCGGTCAAATGGACTTTGACCATTGACTGTGAAGTAGTTCAGGACGTCATGAGTTCATAGACAGGTGGCACGTCCGATTCCGACATTCGAGGAGGAAGTTATGATATTTGGAAGTCGAGGGGTATTTTGGTAATTTGGTTGAAAAGGGGCGAAATGTTGACTTTTGACCGGGGATGTCCAATGGCCAAGGGCGAAGGGCCAAGGACTGTTACGTAGATCGAGTCGATACGAGTTCATAAACAGGTGGCACGCCGAAATCGGAGGTTCGACAACGAAGTTGTGGTCACGGGAGCGAAATCTATTAACCGAACGAACCGAGGTTTGAAATAAAATAATAATATAATATTGTGATCTGACCAAAAAGTTGGAATCAATCTAGACCCTTGGATGAGTGACAAGTGTCACTCATCCCTACACTCATTTTCCCTAAATCATGGATCATGTCTCCATTAATAAATTAAAATATAATTTATATCTTTCTTTTATTATCAGCCGTCCATCTCACTCCGCAGATTGCATCTACACCGTTAATCCCATCTTTTCCTTTCTTCTATTTCTGATCAGTCATCACTCTCTCACTCTCATATATCCCACCCGAGAACACACCTACACAGTTCACCATTTTTGAACAACACACATGAACCACCTCACCAACGTCCTCTGTGCTTGTGTGTGAGAGACTAACTGTTTGGTGAGGGACTGAGAGACAGAAAGGACGACGGCGGTGATCACGGTGGTTCACGGCAAGGGTAAGTTGACCCGAGAGCTCTTTTGTGTTCAAGTTTTGAGAGTCGAGTTTTAATTGTAGTTTTGAGCTCCTGATGGATTCTAATGAGACCTAGGGACAGAGACGAACACAGTGGACTTGATTTCGAGGCTCGAGGTGGTCTGGATCGACGGGGAGGATGATCAGAAAATCTGGGCTTCGGGTTTGTGTTCAGAGGTAAGAATCTAAACGAGTTTTCTTGTTTTTGATTCCATAAAACTCTTAGTTGGACTTAGACGAACACGTAGGAAGAAACCCCGTAGAAAATGGTTGACGAATGACTGAGAACCGACCGGGTTAGTTCAGCGGTTCGGTTGAACCAGTTTGAACCAATGAACCCGGTTCATCAGAGGAAGACGATGACATTGTTCACTGTGCGTGGACTTCACGTGCAGCCGCTTGCGGGGACGCGTAGGGGCGCGTGGAGGGTATTTTGGGGAAACGTCCAACATGACTTTTAATCTATTCGATGTAACGAACATTTTGGCATTGGTTTTGAGGAAATCGGATATCGTTTCGATATTGTTTGGGACTTCCGAAGGTTTTGAATCGAATTTAAAACTAGTTAAAAATTCGGAAAAATTACGGGGCTTTGATAGGAGGTTAATGAAGAGGTTAGTGACCCTCTAATGTGATTTGGACAAGTTTGGAAGTCCCGGTGATAGTGGTGTGGTCTGGGAAGGCCTATGGCAAGCGTATCGAGGTGGCAGCATTGGACGGTCTATGAGTGAACTTTGGTTTTATAAATACTATGCATGCCTAACTGTTTTATATACGTGATTTCCATGATGATGATTGTGATTATTGATTTCGCATATATTGCATGTATTTCGAGATGTTTTCCATATTGCACGTATATTGAGACTGCCGGTTTCATTGTGGTTTTACATGCTTGTGGTTTCATGAATAATGTGATGAAATGGTTTTAAAATTGGAAAAGTGAACTCGGGCATGAGGCCCAATTGGTTTGAAAACCTCGGACTTGGAGTCCATTTGAGTTACGTGATCGAGCCGGGGGCCCAATTGCTTTATGAAATCGGGCCAAGGGCCCAGTTGTTTACGAAATCAGGCTGAGACCCATTTGAGTTATATTATCGGGCCAGGGGCTTAGTTGATTTACAAATTCGGGTCGTGGGCCCAGTGGCCAGGGGCCCAGTTGATTTACAAATTCGGGCATGAGGCCCAGTTGGGTTATAAATGTGATTTTGGGTTTGGGACCCTATGTTTGATAAATTTGATTTCGGGTCTAGGAACCCTTGTTTCATAAACGTGATTTCGGGCCGGGGACCCTAAATGGAATTCTTATGTTTTGTTGAGATTTCGGGCAGGGCCCATTGAAATGTTGTGAAATTATTTGATAAAACTGTTTTCCATATACCATCTTGATACGAGGATATGTGATGGTCTCCTCTAGGTGTCTGGGACACTGGGGAAGTCACGGTGCATTTCCTGCGAGGGGTCATTGTACGGAGCTACCGGACCGTATAGCGACTTAGGAGCAGGATTGTTATGATTAGACGTCTAGGACGTCAGACATCTGGGATGTCAGAGATATTGACCCGGAGAGACCCCGGGCAGCACGCGTTGCTTATTACCGTGAGATATGATGTCTGGGACGTCAAGCGTCTGGGACGCTAGGAATCTGGGATGCTAGAGATGGGTAATGTGGTAAATATGGACTATTGGATCTATGAAATGGTTTTTCGGTTGGATTTATGTCTATGGATTGGGGCAGTGGCCCACTTGGTTTTGTATTTACGGATTTGGTATTCTATAGTTTTGGGTTGAGTTCCCACACTTGGTTTTGAGTTACGGTTTTTGGGCTAAGGCCCTAATGGCTTGTTGAGTAAATGTTTGATTACTGGTTTTCGATACATGCATACGTTTTAATGAAGGGCGTAAATGTCTTTTGAAATGCGTTTTATGAACTTAGTTATTCTCGTCCACTCACAGCCTTTGTTGTTTTTAATGCCTTGCAGGTTGATCACGGATGCGACTGCAGCAGAGACAGGGACATCACATGCTTCTTCCATCGATCATTGCACACTCTAGAAGCCCCAAGTGGGCAGTGGCATTAGGTTATCCCTTGTCTGACACTTCGTGTCAGACAGGAGCATGGCGTATTCCACGGTAATCCCGCGGGGATTGGGATGGGTCGTCTCACGGCAAATATCCCGAGCATTGATGATGTGCGTAAAATAGGATTAGAGAACCTCACAACGAAAAAAGTTGTTCCACTTCAAGGTTTTAATGGGTCAACGAGTATGACTGTTGGCACCCTCCAACTGGATGTGCACTCTAACCCTATTGTCACGTCACAAGCTTTCTACATCATGGATGAGTATTCACCATATAATGGAATATTGGGAAACCCATGGCTTCAAAAAATCATTGCCAACACATCAAGCCTTTACCAAAAAATTTGATTCTCAATCCCTGGAGGAGGAATCGCCGATATAAAGGGCGATCGAGTTATGGCTCGATGGTGCCTCATCGAAGCACTGAAGGAGGTCAAGGAAACTGAGTTTATTCCCTAGATTGGATCATATGTTGGGGGAAAACCCTCTTCTTCATCTCCTAAATAGCAGCCAATTGTGGGTCAAGACCCCGACGTTTATGAGGAACCTCCAACTCCAGAGGAATGACAACCAAAAGATGACACCATCCTCTTCCGGCTTGACCCTCAATAACCTAAGTGATATGCCCGCATTGACGCTCACTTGAATGCTAAAGAAAAAGAAGAACTCGTTGCCTTCCTGTGTGAGGAGAATGAAGTATTTTCTTGGTCACCATCTAATATGCAGATAATTGACCCTGCCATTGCTTGCCATAAGCTGTACGTCAATCCAAACCATAAGCCAGTCAAGCAGAAAATGCGCAATTTTCCCCTAAGAAAATTGCTCTCATCCGAGAAGAGATTGACAAGTTACTCGTTGCTAGTTCCATTGAAGAGTTTTGCACTCTGAGTGGCTAGTAAACATCATACTTGTCAAGAAGAAGGATGCAGGACGATGGAGAGTTTGCGTCGATTACAATGACCTCAATCTTGCATGTCCAAAAGGTAATTATCTCTTGCCAAGAATTGATCTTTTAGTGGATTCGACTACAGGAAATGAGCTCTTTAGCTTTATAGATGCATACTCAGGCTATAACCTGATTTTCATGCATGAAAAAGACAAAGACAAGACAACATTCGTTTTTGACTGAGGTGTATACTGCTATAAGGTCATGTTGTTTGGCCTCAAGAATGCGAGAACAACATATCAGAGACTTGTCAATTGAATGTTCAAGGATCTCATCGGTAAGTCCATGGAAGTCTATGTGGATGACATAATGGTCAAAGGTGAAAAGCGAGAAGATCATATCACCAACCTACGAGAGACCTTCAATTTATTGAAGAAGTACAAGATGAAGCTCAACCCTCTGAAGTGCACTTTCTGAGTATCTTCTGGAAAGTTCTTAGGTTACCTTGTGACCCAACATGGAATGGAGGCTAATCCAAAGAAAATCAAAGCTATCCTCGAGATGAAGTCACCATCAACTCTAAAGGAGATTCAAAGTATCAATGGCCTAGCGGCAGCTCTAAACAGATTTTTATCCAAGGTAACAGATCAATGTCGACCATTTTTCCAAGAAGTAAAGAAAACATCCAGGGATAAGTGGGATGAAATTTGTGAGAATGAATTTCGAGATATCAAGACCTACTTGAAATCTCTGCCATTGTTGTCAAAACCCTAAGATAATGAGGACATGTTCCTCTAACTAGGTGTTTCTGATGTTGCAGTAAGCTCCGCACTTGTCCGATAAGAGAATGGGATTCAAATTCTTGTATTCTATACGTCGAAAGATCTCCTTAATGCAGAAACTCGATACTTGAAGTTCGAAAAGTTGATCTTGGCATTGCTGATCACCACCAAGAAGCTGTGGTCGTACCTTGAAGCTCATTGGGTAATCATCATTACAGAATATCCACTCTGTTCATTGCTTCATAAACCCGATGCATCAACACGAGTAATGAAATGGGTCATAGAGTTGAGTAAGCATGATTGACTCTATCGTCCTAGAACTGCTATCAAAGGCCAAACCTTAGCAAATTTTGTCGTCGAGTTCAAACCAGCATTATTGGAAGCACAAAATGGTAAGGAGCTGGACAAAGCCCCTAGGGCGATTGAAACTTCCATGTCACAAGATTATGGCGTCAATTCCTCTTCGTTGCAAACCTTAACTGCAAATCTCCTATGGAAGCTCTTCGTTGATGGCTCCTCGAACCAAATAGGTGCGGGAGCGGGGATTGTCCTCATCACTCCTGATGGCTCAATAATGGAACAAGCAGTACAGTTTGGATTCACGGCTTCTAACAATGAAGCGGAATATGAAGCATTGATTTATGGGCTCACACTCGCTAAGGAGTTGCGGGTCAAGAAACCCGTTATTCATTATGATTCGCAACTAATCACTAATCAGCCAATCGATGAATTTGTTGCGCGTGATGCGAGGATGCGTAGATATAACAACAAGGTCCAAGAAATGCTTTGGATTTCACGATTTTCACTTTTCATCAACTTCCATGAGCTAAAAATGCACAAGTTGATTCACTAGAAAATCTAGCATTGTCACTTGACTATCGATTCTAGCGCTCAATCCCGATTTAGTATCTCAAGCAATGTAGCATTGAAATAAACGAAATTGATGTGAGACAAGTTAATTCTTCATCGAGTTGGCAAGACCCTTTTGTCAACTATCTAGAGCATGACACATTGCCTGATGATCGATTAGAAGCCCACAAAATCCAGATGAAATTTGCACGATACTATGTTGACAAGGACCGATTTTTTCGTAAGAGCTTCATGGGACCAAACTTGTTATGTTTAAAGCATCCTGAAACATGGAAGGTCTTGGCTGAAATTCACAAAGGACATTGTGGAAATCATTCTAGTGGAAGGTCGCTTGCTCAAAAGACGCTTAGTGCAAGATTTTATTGATAAACTTTATGCTAGTAAACCTTGCAATATGCCCGGAAATGTGACAAATGCCAAAGGTTCAAGCCTAGATAATTAGCATCACCAGAGGAGTTGCATGCACAGACGAGCCCTTGGCCATTCATACAATGGGGAATTGACATCGTTGGACCTCTGCCAAGCACACCAGTCCTAAGCAAGAAGTATCTGATCGTCGGCACCGACTACTTTTCCAAATGGGTGGAAGCAAAGGCCTTAGCTAACATTACCCAAGCTGATGTTCAACCATTCATCTAGAGCCAGATTATTTGCTGACTTGGACTTCCCAGGGTTATTCTAAGGGACAATGGAACTCAGTTCACTGGCACTATAATCAACAAGTTCTTTTAGTCTTGGAAGGTAAAGCACTTTACATTGAGATCTTACTACCCACAGGGTAACGACAAGCTTAAGTATCCAACAAGACAATCCTTGATTGTATCAAGAAGCAACTCGACGATAAAAAGGATTATGGGAAGAAGAATTGGATGGCATGCTTTGGGCTTATTGTACAACTCCATGTCGTGCAAAAGGCGAGTCTCCAATCACTCTTGTGTATGGCACCAATGACGTCATCCTACCACATGTTGTTATTCCAGCGCCTTTTATCAAGCTTGATGATTCAGTGGTTAACTCCATAGCTTTAATGACTTATCTTGATCTTAGCGAGGAATTAAGGGAACAAGTGGTTAAGCGCATCTCCAGCTACCAACAGCAAGTCCAAAGTTCTTACAACAAAAAGGCAAGGATCCGACACTTCCTCCCTAGTGACCTTGTTCTCAAAAAGAAGTTCGCAATACCGAACCGCCCTAAGTCTCAAAAAATCAAGTCCCCATGAGAAGGACCTTACCAAATCTACCAAATCGGAGGAAAAGAGAGTTACACTTTTGAAACCATGGACAGGAAGTTGGTGAGTGGCTCCATGAACGCTCATCACCTCATAAAATACTATGTTTAGTACAAACATGAGACTAGACTAGCTTTAGTTATGTTCTGAATGTTGTCCTTGTTTTTCAAACAATGTTTTATTCAACTTATCGATAAAGTTATCAATTCATTCTTAAGTTAATCATATTTTTTGCAAAGCCTTCCACCAGGAAGCACTCAAAGCCTTCCGCTAGGAAGCACTCAAAGCTTTCCGCCAGGAAGCAGTCAAAGCTTTCCACCAGGGAGCACTCAAAGCCTTCCACCGGGAAGCTTTCAAAACCCTCCATCATGAAGCACCTCAAATCTTCCTCCTGGAAGTACACTAAGTCATCCTCCTGTAAGCATTTCAAGCCTTGTTTTAAGAAACAAAATCCCTTCCTTGAAACCAACACAAAAAACAATGTTAACAAAGTTAACTAAAAACCCAATGTTGGACGCCCATGGCTACAATAGGGGGAATCTGATGAACGAACTAGTTTGGGTTAAATCAAATAGTTAGTAAAGTTCGACAAAGAGACTGGACACTGGAAACCGAAAATTCTTCATAAGTGCTATTTTCATTTATTCATTTGAAGGATGGTTAGGAAAACACAGATCGATCTCTCAAACCAATTATTCAATATAAGAATTCAAATAAAATCATCATCATAAACAAATACAGCAACAACGGATGTAATTCTTCAAAGCCCATTGTTTTTCGAAACTTTACCCACTCTTCCGCTGAAAGTAGGGAAACATCGTCAAATGGTGACTCGTCAGTTTCAAGAACGTCATCTTTCTTAGCCTCCAGCTCAGGCATAGGCTTCATCTCTAGTTCAAGCTCCAGCTCTTTGGTGGTGATCCCGCTCCGAGTCTCCATACCCAACTTTTGCGTTTCATTCTCCTTAAAGATAAAGTTGTGGGGGCATGTGATGGCAACAAGCAGTCAGCTCTCAAATTTTGGATTTCAACCTCCAAAATTTTGACTTTCTCTTGTAAATCATGCAGATGTCCACACAACAGAACACATTCGTTGAGAGCAATGTCACCCTCACTCTCTACCAACAACTTTTCTACATGATTCGTCTCTAGCTCCCCCATCTTGTTCTTTAATGAACGAATTCTCCCCACCAAGGCATTGTTGTTTCGTCTGGAATGGTCACGACCCTCTCGAAGGTGGATGCACTTTGATTTCAATCATTTATTCTCCTCTTCTAGGCCAGCTTGCCCACAAAGTATGTCAACTAACTTGTGGGGCCTAGCTTTTGCAATCCTGAGGTCTCTGATGACTTTATCATAAATGTCCTGTGGTACTACCTTCGTAGTTTCTGCAATCACATGGGAAACCTCTTTAACCACAACCCTAGATGCCAGTTTTTTCCTTTCCACTAGTCGTTCTGAGCCTTCATCCCTCAATGCCTCAATCACTTCAGGGGAAGCGGTGACAGCCTTCAACCTTTTAAAAGGTTCAACTACTTTCTCTGAAGGACCATCTGAGACTATGTGTAACAACCCGTACCTTCGGGAAGGGTATAAATGTGATTTTTGTAAAGATCTGTATGAAAAACCGATTTTACCCTTGTGAATAGTGCGTCAAAAGTTGACTTTTTGATTTACCAGTTGGATGAGTGTTGATCCTTGACCGTGACGTAGTTTAGGACGTCATGAGTCCGTAGACAGGTGGCAGGTTCGATTCGGACAATCGGAGGAAAAGTTATAACGTTCGGAAGATTGAGGGCGTTACCGTAAATTTGACTAAATGAGGAAAATGTTGACTTTTAGTGGACTTGTGATTTTTGCGTAGACCGAGGACCGTTAAATAGGTCTCGACGTCCTGAGTACAACGACAGGCGGCACGCTGTCATCGGACGTCGGATGGAATAGTTACGGGTCTGAGAAGTTCGAGGGTAAAATGGTAATTTGTACACTAGGGCTATTTTAGTCTTTTTCCTCAGCCCAATCAGATAAGGGCAAGTGGCAGTAGTGGATTGGGATATTTTCTTTTAGTCCATAGGGATTGGACACGTGGGGAAGGTTGGATGGTTCTAGGAAGATCGATTGTGTGCACGGCCACATTTTGTTCAAGGCTAACCGTGCATTTGGCTTTGAACACAGAAAACAGAGAGGAAGAATTGGAGAGACTGCGATCGATTCAGGGTGTGAGTGAGTGGAGTGTGAATTGAGAGAGTGACTGAGAGACAAGGCTGAACTGGTGATCGTGTTTTGGGGGAGGAATCGTGCTCGGAGACACGGCGGTGGTGCGGCGGAGTTCTGAGGAAAACAGGGAAGCCGTGAGACAGTGGTGGTAGTTGTGCCGTGTGGTGGATCAATCCAAGCCAATAGGAGGCTCAGACGTCTGCAAGGAATCCAACGAGCACCGTGGCACGCGGCGGTGCAGACGGCGGAGGCTGAATCGCAGGTGAGATTCGTGAGTGGACTCTTTCTTTCTTTCGAGCATGCCTAACTGTTTTATTGATGTTTTATGATATTAAATATGTTTTTATGCCTCTTGTTGATGGTTATATGTGGTTGATATGTTTGCACGTTTTTCGAGACATTTCTGGGATTTTGCACGTTTTTCGAGAAAAGTTGGATTTCAGATTTTGATGCCATACTTAAGGATTTCAATCTATAATTGTTTTCTGATGATAATGAATGGATTATGAAACATAATTTGTGATTAAGTGTGGTTTTTGTTTTAAAAGTGGATTTCCGGATTTGGGTTCGAAATGACGGTTCTGAACGCTGGAAGGGCTTCGAACCGGGGATTTCGAATTCGAGTTTGGCTATGGATTTAGAATTGGTTTTACATTGAATTTGGATTGGATTTGCTGGATCTGGATATGGGTTTAAAGACCCGGATATTCTGATGGATGGGGGACGGGCCCGGATTGAGTTTAAAGACTCGGGAGTTTAAAGACTCGGATAATTACGATATTACCCCCATAGGCCTATTGAGTTTAAAGACTCGGAAGTTTAAAGACTCGGAATTTCATTGAGGCCTGGTTGAGTTTAAAGACTCGGATAGACCCAGCAGGTTTGATCGTAAAATGATGGTTTGATATTCACGATTTCTGATGCGATGTTATGATGCTTATGATATGAGTTTTATACCCGTTTTATAGTGTTTCTGTTTCTTATGATGTTTTATGTGATGGTTTTCTAATACGTAGTTGGGCATGCATGTTTTCAAAAAGGAGGGAACAAATATTATTCTTATTATTTTCCTTAACTCTGATTTGATGATCAACTGCTTTCGAAACTTTTATTTATTCTAGTCCACTCACACCTTCTGTTTTAAATTTTCCCTCCAGGTCGTGGTGATGGCGTCGGGGTGAACGTTGAGGCAGGAATCGAGGCATAGAGCTTACGACGTTCTTCCGTTGCGAGACTAGCATAGTAGGATTTTGTGCCCATTTTGTAGAACTATGCTCTGACTGACAGTTGTATTGTATTTACTCCTTCGTCTGATAGTTATGCTTATGGTGGTATTAATTTTATCTTGGGTACTTAGGTGTGATTGTCAGAAGGGAGCGGGGTTCGTCCCGGGTATCGAGGTGATATTTGGGACGGGTCCTGACACTATGCGCTTACTGGATGATCCCGCTAGACTAGCATGACAGGGTGTGGAATCCGAGATAACATGGGAATGCATTTCAAGGTTTGATTTCTTCTCAGAATGAGTAACAAGTCCCTCTTTGTTGGCCTTCTTCTGAACAATAACTTTCTTTAGGCGTAGCGGAGCCCTTAACCACTCATTAACCAAGCTAATTGGGAGTTTTCCACCATCAGAATCTCTAGACGGGCTAAGCAACCAACTCATTTAAAGAAGTACATGAGGAATTTTCAGAGCTCTATCGATCTTCTTAAGATCAGGATGACTTTCGAAATCATAATATAATTCATCGTGAGTACGGAAGTGAGATGCAATCCTCAAATTTCCTCTACAACTGCGGTCTCATATGCCTACCACCTCAAAAAAGCTTTGTCTATACGCCCCGTCATTGAATATAGTATTCACGAATAATTCCACTTTTGGAATAACTTGCGTAAGACTTCCACCAGAGAGCCCATCATGTGTTATGGAATAGCAATGCCAGAATTCCTCATCAAAAAGCTTCAATCTAAAGAACTCATTCAACTTCTCAAAACACATAATGTGTCTATAAGATTCAACATCCAGCTGAGTAGGAGAGCAACCCATCTAACTGAGGATCTTGGAGAAAAACTTCGAAAACGGGAATTTGAATGCCCAGCTGACGATCAAAGGATGGAGTTAGGTCCATAGAATGGATTTGGAATTTCTTCCCCTTCCATTCTTGGGAGCCTTCATAGAGGAGCATATGTCGCAAAGTTCTACAAGCACCCTCTCTGGAAATGTATGTTTGTTGCGGATCTTCCATGACTGGAATTATTCAGGTCCTTCAAAGTTTTTATCCTTCCCATAGAATGGATTCTGACTGCGTGAGACACCCTGCTCCCACATTTCAAGCCTACCTGGCCTCTGAAGAAGTGCACCTTGAAACATCTTGAAATGATCGCCTCGAACAAATAAAGTGATCACCGCTTGAACCGTAGCCAACAGATGTCCTGAATTCCCGAAATAAACAAATGCGTACAACTGCAAAGGATGAACAATTTAATTTAGATACATATATATTAAATATATATATTTAAAAAAACATCAAACGTTTAAATATACTTATTTTAAATAAACCAGTTGTTGCAATAAACGAAATTTACATTTGATGGCGACAAAGGCTGAAATATCAGCTGTTGCGAGACCACATCAAGGTTCCTCCACGCGTCGCCACCCAGTTCAGTCGTTGTCAGCGTGATGACAACCATTGGGACCTGCATGTTGGAGAGGCTACAGATGACAGGACCGCCCCCGAAGGGACATTGATAACCGTGCCCGATCCTGCTCCCGTCTGGCAAGTCGATTGAAATTCCCCAAATTACCCTCAGTACTTGCCAAACCAGGGATAGCCACACACATACTCACTCATGCCTCTGCCTCTCGATCAGCCTCGATCAACGCACCACGACCTGGAGGGTGAATAAAACACAAAAAGTGTGAGTGGACAAAAATAAATCAGTTTATAAAACAGTTACAGAATACGTTTCTACCCTCCACGTAAAACCAATGCATGCATTCAAAAATCATTTCACAATCCGTTTTATTTCCAATTATGAGAAAATCGCGTATGAAAATCAAAACCTTTTCCTTTTCTTCACCTTCGGGTCTTCGCGCGCAAACATCAACACAGGACCTCCGCCCAAATCAAGAAGCAAATCCAAGTACATAGCATAATCCAAAAATCCATCAAAACCACATAAACCGGGTCATTTCCCAACACATCCGAAAACATCGGAAATCAACAATAATTCAGAAGTAAATCAATTTGCTGGATCTCAAGTGCGCCCGAGTCTTTAAACTCAAAACCATGCGCATAATCAGGCCTTCCCGGGATATCAACGAGTCTTTAAACTCAGAATATAATCAATAGGCCTCGGGGGGTATCGCAATAACCGAGTCTTTAAACTCATTAAAGGCCCTCCCCCGTCATCAATTAACCGAGTCTTTAAACTCAAAACATTATCCAGCGATAACACCGGGTCTTTAAACCCAAAACCATTTGTAAATCACAACAATTCAGGATCCATCGTGATCCAAATTCCAAATCCAATCCGAAATCACATTTGTTATAACATGACTCATGTCCGAATTTCCATATTCAAATCCCCAAAATCTTACTTCACAAAACATAATCACATCATCACTAAAACGGGACATGTTTAATCATATCGAATCACTTTATCAAACCATCATCCATTCCCGAATTCGAATTCGCAATTATGATTCCGTAAGCCGGCATCCGAAACCTTCATTCCGAACCCAAACCAGAAATCCATTTTTAAACTTCCGAAAACCGAAATCTCGTTCATCAGATTTACTTTTATGCCCTGGGCATCAAGCCCAAAATCACCTTTTTCAAAATCCATTTTAAATCCTTGAAATCACATCATATTTCAAATCCCAAGGTCAAAACATCAAATCCATAATCAAATCATCAAAATCACGGTCAAACCACAACATACTCGAAATCTCATAAAACGTGCAAATTCGTGTCATTCTCGAAATACGTGTCAAAATCGTAAATCATACTCACAATCATAATCGAAACATCATTAAACATGATACGCACAAATCATATAAAATCATTCATTAACCCATCATCAAAGCATAAGAGAAATCATAGTCTCGAAATACGTGCAATTTCGTATGCATATAAAAAATACGTATAAATATGGAAATTAAAATTATCACAAGTCTTAATCATAATCATTAAAATCATAGAAACATTTATGCATGCATTAAACTTTAGAAAGCAAAGTCCACTCACACATCGTCCAGAACGCCCGTTTTCGCGCTGCACGCATTTCTGTAATTTCGAACATTTTCCAGAAATCTCAAATCCTGTCCGAAATTATTCTTTAGCGTTACTAAGGACCCAAATAACATCATACTAATTTCTCATAATTTTCCGAGAATTAAACGTTAGTTAACAACGTAACATAAACTTTCGGACCCTCGAAACAACATCGAAACGGTGTCCGATTAATTCGAAATCAACGCTAAAATGTTCGTTACATTGTATAGGACAAAAGTAGCGTTGAACTCACCTTGAGAATCGGGCCCACACGCCCTCACGCGCCGCCGTGAGTGGCTACCCGTGAAACTCACGCGCCAGCTACAGTGCAAGCACTGTTCATCGTTCTCACCCAGTTGACTGTGAAATGGGTCCGGTTTGCCCGCGAGACGAACCGATTAGAATCCTGTCAATTCCAACTCTAATCCTTCAATTGATTTATTCTAAAGCATCATTATGAAGTTAATTATGGTTCTGTAAGTTAAATTCCATCAACACTTACCGCAAACCATCAATTGGAACCTGAATTTGCGAAGAACAGTCGAACACTGTTCAGTCATCGATATCCCTTGATTCCCAACGTTTTTCTTCAATTGATCAAACCAAAAGCTTCGTACAATTATTAGAAACGTATCTTCGATCTCAATTGCATCGTCTAACCCCTCCAACCAACTGAACTCCACCTCGAATTTTTCCAGAACTGAAACTCCAGTTCGAGGTCAAAACATGACCAATTTCCTTCTATTTTTGCGTGGTTGCAGTCGACAAAAGCTCAGGAAGCTGCTTTTGATCTCTGTTTGGGCCCTCTCAACTCACAGATTAAATTCCGTATTTTCCCTTCATTTTTCAATTTTCACGATTTCTGTCTCTCTAATCTCTCAAACTCTCCAGTGTCTCTCTGTTTCTCTCCTTCCTTCCCAGCAATTGATTAAGCTACTTCAAACCCAAACTCAAGGCAAACTGTACTCTGCTCAATCCACTCAAAAGCATAAACAATTCCCAGTGCTCTGTTTTTCATTTTCCAACCGCACCAACACAGACTCAGTCCCCAATTCAGACACCCGTGCTCTGTAATCCGTCACCAGCCTCACCAAGTTGTCTCCACTACCTCAACTGACCAATGCCACTCATAATTAAACTATTTCTTGATCAGACCACCCAAGCACGGTGGTTTAGTCACTGTTTTCCACGGCTTCAACAGTGCCCCTGTGAAATTACTGTTTTGCCCTCGTGCACAAAATTACCAAAATGCCCCTCCACTTTCTAGGCCCGTAACTCATCCGTCCGACGTCCGTTTTCAGCGTGCCGCCTGTCTACGGACTCAGGACATCGAGACCTACCTAACGGTCCTCGAATTGTGTGAAAACTAGTGGTCAATCGAAAAGTCAACATTTTCCCCTTTTTCGTCTTAATTACGAAAATGCCCTTGAACTTCTGAACGTCAGAACTTCCTCCTCGAATGTCGGAATCGGGCGTGCCACCTGTCTATGAACTCGTGATGTCCCGAACTACGTCACAGTCATCGATCAAAGTCTGTTTGACCGCCTGAGTAAAGAGTCAACCGTTCGCCCATTAACTAGGGGTAAAATTATCATTTCTTCATATTTTCTAAATTTCCCTTTTTTGAACTTCCGGGTCGTTACAATAGACACTGTCTGGTGTGTGAGAGACACGCTCGCATATATGGCACCTATTGTAACGACCCGTCCCGGAATCCGGGGTTTAGTTAGTAACTAATCATGATTAATGAGGGTCAAGCGGTAATCAGTTGGGCGAACTCGGACGAACGGTGCAAAATGACCATTTTGCCCCTGGTCGTGGGCAAAACGTTGACTTTTTGGTCGGACGGTCAAATGGACTTTGACCGATGACCGTGACGTAGTTTGGGACGTCACGAGTTCATAGACAGGCGGCACGTTCGATTCCGACGTTCGTGGCGAAAGTTATGACGTTCAGAAGTCCAGGGGCACTTCCGTAATTTTGACGAAATAAGGGAAAATGTTGACTTTTTGATCGGGAGGTCCGAGGGCCGAGGACCGAGGACTGTTAGGGTGGTCTCGATGCCCCGAGTACAACGACAGGCGGCACGCGTGAAACGGACATCGGATGACCGAGTTACGGGTCACGGAAGGTGAGGGGCAATTTAGTAATTTGCCAACTGAGGGCATTTTGGTCATTTTACCAACTGGGTACTGTTCACCACCGTGGGAGACAACCTGCACGGCCGTGCCTTGGGGGTCTGAGCGTGCAAATTGTTTATGGAACCCAATGGCTCGTGATGGGTGCTAATGGACTGAAGAGGGAGTTGTTTAATACTGTGCGGGAACGTGTTTGTTGCAGGGGGTGTTCGGGCAGTGCACGGGTGCATGATGCCGTGACGGTGTTCTGATTTTGGAGGACAGAGTACCTGGTGCGTCGAATTGATCTAACTGAGCGTGGGGGTAGAGACTGAAGACAGTGCACGGGTGTGTTGGTAGAGGAGAGGTGAGGGGCACACCCGCACAGTGAACTGTGCTGTTACATTTGAAGTTGGGAAAACAGAGTCTGGGGAAGGATTGCCACTTCGACCTCCCCAATAATGGTTTGGAAGGAAATGAGCGCTGGGGAGGAATGAGAAAAACAGAGGCTTGAGTTGGTGAGGAAAACAGGGGGGGGGGGGGGGGGGGGGGGGGGGGGGGGGGGGGGGGGGGGGGGGGGGGGGGGGGGTGGGGGGGTTGAGTGAAGGTTTTACAACTGGAACCCGAAATTCGTGTTTGGGCAAATTCGAATCCGAATTTGAATTGTAGGCTGGCCCAGGTCGAATTAAGGTTCGAATAAGCTTCCTGGGGTCTTAGTTAGCTGATCCAAATCGCGTATGGCAAGCTTTGAAGCTCCTGGAGCCATGGACGGACGTCGTGGGTGGCCGGAAAATCGAGCTTTGTGTTCGTGCAATTGGAGGTAAGTGTTGTGAAATTGATTCCCAAATAATCCTTTCCATGAGGCTACGATGCTATACTATCATTTAATTGAGAAATTACTTAGTTATATGATGAGTTCAGATGAGGAACTCGTTTGAGGATATCGCGTTAAGTTGAGATGGTTAGAGGTGATGACGACTGCAATGGATGTTGCAGATCCCTAATTAAACTGGTTGCAAAGCTAATGGACTGCTGAATTGATCAAAATGGTGTCGAATTGAGAGAATGCTAGCCGGGTCAAGTCGCGGGTTAAACGGCCCGTATATCAGGAAGCTGGGTGAGGACGATGACTGTGCCTGTCACTGTAGCAGGCGCGTGAGTGTCACGCGCAGCCGCTTACGGCGGCGTGTGACGGCGCGTGGACCCGAATTTCAAGGTGAGTCCAACATGACTTTTGTCCTACACATTGTAACGAATATTTTAGCGTTGGTTTCGAAATTGTCGGATACCGTTTCAATGTGGTTCCGAGGGTCCGAAGATTTCCGTTACGTTTGTAATCAACGATTAATTCCCGGAAAATTATGGGAAATTAGTATGTTGTTATCTAAGCCCTTAGTGACACTAAGTATGTTTTCGGGCAGGACTCAAAATTCTGGAAAATATCGGAAATTACGGGCGTGCGTGCGGCGCGAAACCGAGCCTTAAAATTGGTGTGTGAGTGGACTTGCTTTCAAAATTTAATGCATGCATAAATTATTTCTATGAGTTTATGATTATGATTATAAGTTGTGGTTGATTTTGATTTCCGTACTTATACGTATTTTTACTATACATGTGAAATTACGCGTATTTCGAGACTATGGTCACTCGTGTGCTTAATGATGGTTTCATGAAAGAAGTTATATGGAATGGGTGTAAAATGATTTAAGAAGGTTGTTATGATTTGCGAGTGTGATTTACGGTTTTGACACGTTTTTCGAGAATGTTCCGGATTTGCACGTTTTACGAGATTTCGAGTTATTGTGATTTTGAGGATCTTAAAAATGGGTTTTGAGTTTTATTTCGATTGGATCGTGATTTTGGTGATTATGATTGTGGGTTGATGTGTTGGAAATGAGATTTGAGAAAGAGGTGATTTCTAAGAATAAAAATGGATTTGAAAAGGGTGATTTCAGGCTTGATGCTCGGGGCATAAAAGTAATTTTAACGAACGAGGTTTCGGTTTTTGGAAATTTAAAGTGGATTCTTGGTTTGGGTTCGGGATGATGCTTCTGGATGCCGGCTTACGAAATCATTATTGCGAATTCGAATTCGGGAATGAAAAAGGATTTAATAAAGTGATTCGCTATGATTGTGCATGCCCCGTGTTTAATGATGATTTGTTTATGTTTGTAAAGTATGATTTGGAGAAAATGAATGTGGAAATTCGGACCATTGGTCCTGTTGTGAAAAATGTGATTTTGGGATGGATCTCACGTTGTCGTGATTGATAAACTGTTTTGGGGTTTAAAGACCCGTTGGAAACTGCTTGGGGTTTAAAGACCCGTTGTTGTGTTTGAAAACTGTTTTGGGTTTAAAAACCTGGTGCTATTGCTGGAGCACGTTTTGAGTTTAAAGACTCGGTTAATTGATAACGGGGGAGGGCCCTTAATGAGTTTAAAGACTCGTGAGTTTAAAGACTCGTTGATATCCCGGGAAGGCCTGTTTATGCGCATGATTTTGAGTTTAAAGACTCGGGCGCACTTGTTATCCAGCAAAATGATTGACTTATGTTTTATTGATGACTTCTGATGTTTCGGTTGAGTTGGGCAGTGGCCCGGTATGTGGTTGATGGTTTTGGATCACGTTGTGCAGTTGGTTGAGTTGTGGTTTTGGGCTGAGGTCCGGTTTCTATGATTGCGGGCTAAGACCCGATGGTTGAGAAAGGAAAAATGATTTTGAGATTCATATGAGTTTTCCCTTATGTTGAAATTTGATACACAGTTTTTCTTATGTGGAAAATCTTAACCGATTGCGAAATGATTTTTGTATGCATGCATTCGTTTTTACGCGGAGGGTAAAAACGCTTGTTGTAATTGTTTTGCTAAACTGATTTATTTTTGTCCACTCACACCTTTTGGTTTTTATTGACCCTCCAGGTCGTGGCGCGTTGTTCGAGGCTGTACGAGGGGCGGAGGCATGAGTAAGTACGTGTGGCTATCCCTGGTTTGGCAAGTACTGAGGGTAATTTGGGATTTTCAGTCATCTTGCCAGACGGGATCAGGACCGGGCACGGTTATCGATGCCCCTTTCGGGGGCGGTCCTGACACCTATCACGTGAGCCCACACGTTGACTTCTAAATGCACTTCTAAACAATTGAGGCCACCAGTTATACCACCCAGCCGTGATGCACCACTCGTCTCCAGCTGCTGAGCTGCACTACGTCCAACAAAAGAGGCCCACGCCTCAATTCTGGTCACATCAGCAGATAAAAATATGCCCTAGTAGTAGCTTGACCAATCACCCACATCACCACGCCAGCAACCCGTCCAACCACGCATCGTGTAAAGCGCGCGCGTCCCACCGCGTGGTAGTGCTCCTGACAGCCTCGCAGACCACCCAACCAAGCACGGCCGCATGTTAATACCTCGCAGACCAGAGACAACGGGTTGGCTTGCCAACTTGGAGCCACCAACTGCTGCTCGCCACGCGTCCACCCTTTATTGCCTAACAGTTGTGTCTCCGACAACAAGGACCGCTGCCCTCCATATACAGGCCGCCACTCGTTGATAGAACCAGTCCCAATCCCCCTGGATTATCGTGGGACATGCCTGCTCCCGTCTTACACCGCGTGTCACGCCAGAGATAAAGTCGTCACCCGCTCGAGGTTAGCTAGAGTACGCTAGGATAGGTGGTGGCATGTGATGTCTGGATCTCTGTTGCTACTCGTATCTGCTATAAACCTGAAGGATATTAAAACCATAAAAGTTGTGATTGGAAAAAAACAACAATTTATAAAACTTGTTTATATCAAAAATACATTTATACCCTTCACGTAAAAGCATGCATGCATCATAAAACAGTTATTTCAAATACTTTCTCGGAAGCATGACGTATTGCTTCCCAATTCAAAACACAGTGAAAAATTCTTCTTAATCGAAGCCATTACTATAGTGGGGTCTCAGCCCAAAACCGAATCATACAGGGCCGCAGCCCAAAACCAAATCAAAGAAAACCAGAATGGAGCCTAAGCCTAAATCATAGAACATGTGGGAACACATCTCATCCTCAATGTCAGTCACGATTCTAATCCTAGCACATGTGCGTATAGCTCAGGACCACTCACAATCCTAGCATGTCGCCGTGAACACATCACTCACTGCGGCCGTCTCTAGATCATCGCAAACACATCGCCGATCAATCTCAGAGGATAACATCAGCACTCTTAAGTCAAGTCTCCCTTGGTCATTGCTTCCCGCGGCTTCTCGACAACAAGTAGTGCATCGTGACCCCTCCGAAAGGAACACATCCGCAGTCCGGAGGTGAGCGTCATATCATCCGGGACTCACCCGAATACCATCATCAATAGGGTCTCAAGCACGGAACATCACCAAATGGGTCACAGCCTGAAAATGTAGTGTCCAACGACACTTCATACCCCAGGATTCCTCGAATCCTATAAAATCCACAACTGGGTCTCATACCTGAAATATCTTTCGTAAAACTCAAAACTGGGTCACAGCTCGACTTATCTCACGTTTGACTATACTCTAAGTTAAACCTCAAATCAACTGGGTCATATGCCCGAAAGATATTTTCAAATTCGAAAACCCTTTCTCGTTTCCAAAACACTTTCAAACCATCGTTCAACTGGGACACTTGCCCGAATCTGAATTTTGCGCATCTCTGTGAAATCCTCAAAATCTTAAATCAGTTCCTCAGTTTCACGCCTCTTCGTGAAACCTTCGGAATCACATAACGTACAAGCACCTAGTACACTCGACCGAAGCCCAAACTGTCAGGACCCGTCCCAATCCCCCCGGGATTAACGAGGGACGCTCCTGATCCCGTTTGACACGGAGTGTCAGACTAGGGAAAATTTGAACCTTTAGCCCGACTAACTTCCAGAGTACGCCAGGATCCGGAGGAAGTATGTGATGTCTCGGTCTCTCTGTTACAGTCCGCATCCGTAATCAACCTGAAGGGCATTGAAAACCAGAAAAAACTGTGAGTGGACAAAAATTAATAAGTTCAGTAAAACACATTTCATAAAAGACCTTTATGCCTTTCACTAAAAAGCATGCATGCATAGGAAAACTATTTATCAAACCACATATGTTTAAACAACCAAATTTAGGGTCTCAACCCTAAGTTCCGTAAATTCAAGTCACACGGGCCCCTACCCAAAACCATTTACAGAAATTCATAACATAGTAAACATATGTGGGATCTCAGCCCAAATCCATTTATCATCATAAAACACAATCTCGCAAAACCAAGAAATCATGTTATCAATATATATATATATATATATCATATAACCAATCCTATCATGGTATCTAGAGCTACGCACGTGCTACACGGGGTCTCAAAGTCCAAGTCTCCCCAGGGTCCACCCAGGTCAATGTCCGTAGATCAATGACCCTCCATGGGGGTTATAATCCATAGCCTTTCTGAGAGTAAGGAACCCAACGGGGGCGAATCCACTTAGTCAGTGCTCCGTGACTACTCCGGGGTCCACCCAGGCCAACGACCCTCCCCGGAGGAGAAAATCCATATATAAAGGATGGTATACGAAAAAAAACCATTTGAAAACATTCTCAACACCTTTCAAGGGTTCATGCCTGGTCCCCATAAACCATCATGAACCAGAAATCCATTTATGGGTCCCTGACCTGAAATCACAATATTAAAACATACCTGGGCCCTAAGCCCGAATCCACATACAAACTGGGCCTCTGGCCTGAATCGTAAATCAACTGGGTCTTGTGCTCGATTTCGTAAACCAAATAGGCCTCGTGCTCGATATCGTAAACCAAATGGGCCTCGTGCCCGATTGCGTAAACCAAATGGGCCTCGTGCCTGATACGTAAGTCAACTGGGCCTCGAGCCCGGTACACAAACCAATTGGGCCTCCAGCCCGATGCAATGTTAAATCAAATGGACTTCAGGTCTGAGAGTTCGTAAAATAAATGGGTCTCGAACCCAAGTTTACCTTTTTAAATCTAAAACCATTTCATGAAATCATTTCCAAAACAATAAGCACGAAAAATCAGTGTAAAACCATAAACCTCGATTTACGTGTAAGCACGTAAATCGCCTCTAAATGCTTGAAACCATGTAATTCACAAATATCCAAATCAGCATCATAGAATCATATTCATAAAACATATAAAACATTTATGCATGCATTACAGTTTAGAAAATCAAGGTCTAGTCATAGACCGTCCTAAGCTGCCGCCTCAATTTGCTTGTTGTAAGCCTCACCGGGCTAATCGCCGTCACCGAGACACTCCCAAACATGTCCAAATCAATCTAGAGGGTTACTAACTACCTTATTAACCTCTCATTGAAGCCCCGTAATTTTCCCGAATTTTTAAGTATTTTTAAACTCGGTCCTAAACTTTCGGATGTCCCAAACAATATCGAGACGGTGTCTGATCGACAAGAAACCAGTCCCAAAATGTTCGTTACATCGAATAGATTAATTCACATGCTGAACACTTCCCCAAAA
The DNA here is from genome assembly GCA_032719365.1 of Prinsepia uniflora. NCBI lineage: Eukaryota > Viridiplantae > Streptophyta > Magnoliopsida > Rosales > Rosaceae > Prinsepia > Prinsepia uniflora. The sequence goes on from CM064862.1 coordinate 73,804,761, forward strand.
GACCCACACGCGCCCTCACACGACGCCCAAAGGGGCTGCGCGTGAAGCCCATGCGCATGTGAACATTGTCACCCCTAACCTCTGTCGAATCGGGTCCTCTGGTTCGAACTCGACCGGACCGGTGTGGCCGGTTCAGTATCCAATCTCTCTTATTTTCAATCCAATCTTTTCCATTTTGATTCCTATAGGTTCCTAGCAACAAGCCTAATCTATCTAGCCATTAAAAACACATGAAAACTAACAGAAACCATATCTCCCATGATTAAACCGTAAGCTTGATCATAAAACTCGGTTTCTTAGCCATCTAGCCATCCATTTGCATCCAAATCGATCCTCATTGAGTTGCCTTGGTCCTTAAGTCTTAATAGAATCGAAAGGGACTCAAAACATCAATTAAAACTCAACTTCTAATTTTCAAAATAAATCTAGGCTCTCGGGTTCAGTTTGACTCACCCCTCGCCATGGACTGCCGTGGGCCACCGTCCTTGTCATTCTCAGTCTCTCAAAATTCCTCACATGAATGTATGGATGTAGGTATGGTGATGGTGTGATGTGGTGTGTTTGTATTAGAGGGAAAATGGAGAGGGGGGTGTTTCGGGTTTGTGAAGGAAACAGAGAAGATGATAGCTGGTGATCAGGAGAGAGGGAAAATGAGATGGAAGGTCAGGATGAAGGGGAAGGGTGAAGATGAAGGGCTAGGATGAGTGGTGGGTGGAAAATATATATATATTTTATTCCAAGTGGACCAATCATCATTTAGATCCACAAAATGGCATTTTGGGCCAATGGGACTTGTCACTCATCCATGGGTCCCACCTAAATATCTGCCCAATCAGATATTTGAACCTCATCATTGCCACGTAATGCGTGCATAATGCAATCGAACTTCCGTGACCCATAACTTTCCCGTTCGACGTTCGATTTCGGCATGTCGCCTGTCTACGGATTCGTATTGACCCGATCTATGTAACGGTCCTCGGCCCTTGGCCATTGGACCTCCCGGGTAAAAAGTCAACATTTTGCCCACGACTAGGGGCAAAATGGTCATTTTGCATTGTCCATCCGATTTCGCTCAAATAATCACTGATTAACCTCACTAATCTAATCTTGGCATTCAGGACGGATCGTTACACAAACGCCATATAAAATAGAAATCTCGAACTACGTGCAAGGAAAATGCCAAACAATTCATGTAACAACCCGTCCCGGAAACCAGGATTAGTTTAGTGGTTAATGACGGATTAGCGAATTTAATCGAAGAATAGGTGGGTACTTTCGGACGGACAATGCGAAATGACAATTTTGCACCTAGAATAGGCAAAAATGATGACTTTTAGTTCGGGTGGTCAAACAGACTTTGACCGATGACCGTGACGTAGTTCGGGACGTCACGGGTCCGTAGACAGGTGGCACGTCCGATTCCGACATCCGACATCGACAAGTGGCACGTAGTTCGGAAGGTTGAGGGCATTTCCGTAATTAGGTTAAAAATGGGGAATTTGTTGAATTTTTGCACGACAAGTTTTCTTCACGAAAACCGAGGACCATTAGGTAGGTCTCGATGTCCTGAGTACAACGACAGGCGGCACGCCGTCATCGGACGACGAATGGTTAATTTACGGGTCTAGAAGATTGAAGGGAAAAATGGTAATTTGGACACTTAAGGGCAAAATGGTCTTTTGGCACGTTGGGATTGGTGAGCAATCAGATAGGGACACTTGGGCCTAAGTTGTTGGATATTTTTGGACTGAACCATTAATTTGAGGACACTTGGCCAGCCTAGGTGCTTCTACCAAATTCGTACACGGATAAATGTTTAATTGGGTTTATAGTTTAAATGGAGAAACAAGGACAGAGGACGTCGATCATTTTCCAGTGTGTGAGAGGGTCGTGCAAGTCCTTGGTGGTGGTGTGTGAGAGACCATAGGGGTGTTATGTTGTGTGTGGAAGTGTTTAGGGGAAGTTCGATTGAAGAGGGACTGCGAGAAGTGGAAAAACTACAGAAAACATAGGAGAAATTGTGGACGGGTGTAGAACCTCAATCGATTAACTTAGTTTAAGTTGATCTGTTGAAGTGATTAGGGAGTTAAGGATTGCTGTTTGGACCTCAGGAAGCACGGTTGAGGTCACGGCGGAGGTCAGAAAACGGTAAGTTATCGGTTTTCCCCTGTTTTTCCAGTTTTGGTTCAGATTGGATGTTGTTGGTTTTGGGGAGATGTCGAGTCATTCGGGAAAATTGTGGGGCTTTAGTATGACCATTGTGAAGTAGTTAGTGACCTTGTTATGGGATTTGGACAGGTTTGGGAAAGCCGAGGATAGTGGATTGGCCGGGAACGGCATAGTTGCGCGCGTATCGAGACGACGATGCTATGGTCTGTGAGTGGACTTTGCTTTCTAACTCTTGATGCATGCATATATGTTTTTATATGTTTTCTATACGTGATTCTATGATTTGATTTAATATCTTGATGGTTTATGGTTTTGCACGTTTTTCGAGGTATTTTACGGAATTTCACGTTTTACGAGTTTTCAAACGATCTTGTGATTGAGTCATGGTTTTAATGATTTGATTTTGGGATTTTAAAGATGATTTGATTTTAATGATTTGAAATAGATTTCGGAAAAATGATTTCGGGCTTGGAGCCCTGTTCATGTGATTAAGATTACGGATTTGGTTTTCGAGATTTGGAAAGGAAGTCTGGACTTAGGTTCGGGACGATGGTTCCGGATGCTAGCTTACGGAATCAACGTTGCAAATTCGACTGTGGATTTTCTGTGGTTTTCACTGATTGAAGGAAAAATGGTTTTGGGTTTAAAGACTCGGAAAAAGGGAAAAACCCACTGGATCTGGTTTTGAGTTTAAAGACTCGGATTGATTGACGCGGGGGGGGGGGGGGGGGGGGGGCCTGGATTGATATGTTTTGAGTTTAAAGACTCGGTATATGTGTTGAGTTTAAAGACTCGGATATGATACCCCCCCGAGGCCTGTGATTGTGTTTTGCGTTTAAAGACTCGTTGATATCCCGGGAAGGCCTGGTTAATTGCGCATTGTGTTTTGAGTTTAAAGACTCGGGTGCACTTGAGATCCAGTAAACTTGTATGATTGCTGTTTTTCACAGGTTTTCACTGGTGGGCGGTGGCCCGGATGAATTGGATTTGATTAGTTTTGGGACTAAGTTCCCGGATTTGAGATTGATTTGAGATTTGAGGTTAAGGCCTGGAGTTGAATAGCAGATGTGATTCGGGTCTTGAAATGATTTTCAATGATGGTTTTTGATATGAATGGTTTCATGACTTGGATTGATATGCATGCATTGGTTTTTAAATGGAGGGTATAAATGTAATTGTTTTATTGAACTGATTTTGAACTTATACTTTGTTTTTGTCCACTCACAGTCTTTTCTTGTTTGATACCCTCCAGGTTGTTGCGGTACGGGCTGTTGGTCGAGAGAGACGGAGACAACACACCCGAGATCCACAATAGTTCGGTACACTCTGGGAAGTCCAGTTACTTTTGGGATGGTTGGATCGAGAATCTCTTGTCTGACTTACGTGTCACATGAAGGTTGGACGTCAGTTTAGCCTTCGTGCCATACCTAAGTTAGACGGGATCAGGATTTAGCTCTTAATCCCGTGGGATTAGAGGTGGGTCTTGACAATTCATATTAAAATTACATGCACTCATGACATCTCAAATGATGTTCATAAACACGTATAAAACATTTATGCATGCATCATGTTCATAAAACAAAGTCCACTCAAAGACCGTCCAAGTTGCGCCTCGATATGCGTGTCATAAGCCTCTCCTGGCTAATTGACAGGACCCACCCCCAATCCCCCGGGATTAAGGGCTGAATCCTCCTCCCTTCTAGCTTACGCATGACATGAAGGCTAAACTGACGTCCAACCTCCATGTGACACGTAAGTCAGACAATGGATTCTCGATCCGACCGTCCTACATATCCGAACTTCCTAGAGTGCGCCGAATCTACTGTGAAACGCGGGTGTGATGTCTCCGTCTCACTCGACCAACAGTCCGCACCCTAACAATCCGGAGGGTATCGAAAACACGAAAAGACAGTGAGTGAACAAAAATAAATAATAAGTTTAAAAACAATTATCAGAAACACGATTACATTTATACCCTCCATTTAGAAGCCAATGCATGCATATCAATACATTATGAAACCATCCATATCAAAACCATCAATGAAAACCAGAAAACATTTCTTTTCAAAATCCGAAATTCAACTCCAGGCCTCAGCCTTAAATCACAAATTAATCTCAAACACGGAAACTCAGTCCCCAAAACTCATCAAATCCAAATCAACCGGGCCAATGCCCAAAACATTGGAAAACTAGTGAAAATATCAATCATACAAGTTTGCTGGATCTCAAGTGCGCACGAGTCTTTAAACTCAAAACCATGAGCAATAATCAGGCCTTCCCGGGATATCAACGAGTCTTTAAACTAAAAACACAATCACAGGCCTCGGGGGAAGAAGGGGGGGGGGGGGTATCATAACCGAGTCTTTAAACTCAAAACATATACCGAGTCTTTAAACTCAAAACATATCAATCCAGGGCCCACCCCCCGTCAATCAATCCGAGTCTTTAAACTCAAAACCAGATCCAGCGGTTTTCTTTTCTTTTTCCGGGTCTTTAAACCCAAAACTATTTTTCAAGCAACAGTGAAAACCATAGAAAATCCTCATCCAAATTCGCAACAATGATTCCGTAACCCGGCATCCAAGTTTCAAAACTAAATCCGAAATCTCATATATCGAAATCCATGAACAGGGCTCCAAGCCCGAAATCACTTTTCCGAAATCCATTTCAAATCCTTGAAATCAAATCATTAAACCATGTTCAAATCACAACATCAATCGTATTCTCGTAAAATGTGTAATTCCGTAAATATCTCAAAAATCTTACAAAACCGTAAATCATCAAGATCGTATGTTTGAAAGCAAAGTCCACTCACAGACCATTTCGTTGCTGCCTCGATACTCGTGCACTTACGTTGTCCACAGCTAGTCTATTATCCTCAGCTTTCCCGAACCTGTTCAAATCCCATAATACGGTTACTAACTACTTCACAATGATCATACTAAAGCCCCGTAATTTTCCCGAATTTTTAACTATTTTTAACCGAGCCCTAAAACCTTCGGACATCCCGAAACATATCGAGACGATGTCTGATCGACTCGAAACCAGCGCCAAAATGTTTTGTACATTAAATAATTTAAAACACGTGTTGAACATGCCTCAAAAAGAGGGCTCACACGCCCTCACGCGCTGCCCAATTGCCCTGCGCGTGAAACCACGCGTGGTTACTATTCACTATCCCTGTCCTTAAGTCGACCCGTTTAATTCTTCACCATTTTCAGTCCATGAGATTCGTCCTTTCATTCCTAACTAAAACACATAATAAAAACACTGAATTCAAGGCTAGAGATTACCTCCCGATTCCAAGGAGAAACTGTCCTCTGTTCCTTGTTCAGCTTCCATGATTCCGACCACCTTCTTTCCTTATTTTGATTCCAATCGATTTTTGGGACCCCTGGCAACCCATTCCAATCAGTGAGACCACATGACAACCATGAAACCATCACTCACCATTTTGACTTCATCTTCCCAGGCCACGGGTTCCACGGCCACCGCCCACGGCAAGCCGCCCATTCAAGTCCATTCGATTCCCAGACACCTCAGATTTATGATTTAGTAATCAATTCGGCTCAATAACCCTCCAATTCGACTTCCAAATGTAAAACTCAAACAGAGGATACACGGGTTCCTTACCTTGTTCATCCACCACCGTGCACGACGGTGCGTGGTAGAAGCACCACCAGACGCCCCACTACCTGCTCTGTCAATCCTCTTCACATATCACAGGTTAAGGATGAATGATTTGCTCACAGTTCACAGTTTCATCCTCTATTTTCCCTAGTTCTCTAACCCGTGCTTAATTTGTAAAACCAGTGAGGCAGTTTCAAAGGTTCTACAGCCATCCAGAGGGGAACACCTGTCAACACTCTGGTGGTCACCTTCTCCACAACAGCCAAGTGTCCTACTGACATTGGGCACAGATCCCTAGGCCTCCATAATGACCAAAATTCCCTTTATTACACAATTTACCATTTTTCCCCTCCGGTTTCGATACCCATAACTCAATTGTCTGAACTCCAATGACAACGTGCTGCATGTTGTTGTACTCTGGGAATCGAGACCTGCCTAACGGTCCTCGAAGTTTGTGAAAATTCCTTGTCGTTTGAAAAGTCAACAGTTTACCCTTTTTTCTCCAAATTACTGAATTGCCCTTGAACTTCCGAACGTCATAACTTTTTCCTCGAATGCCGGAATCAGACGTGCTACCTGTCTATGAACTTGTGATGTCCCAAAATACGTCACAGCCATCGGTCAAAGTCCATTTGACCATCCGAACGAAAAGTCAACATTTTTGCCCATTCCAGGGGGTCCGTCCGAAATCGTCCAACTATTCACCGATTAACTTTACCAATCATTCATTAACCACTAATCTAATCTCAATTTTCGGGACGGATTGTTACAAATCCAACCTCTATGGCTCATCACGACCTGTCCAAAACACACTCAAAGGTTACTACCAACCTAGACAAGTCCACATCAAGAAACCCCAACACTCCCGAAAAAGTCAACGTGTCCTGGACACACTTCCCTAGGCTTTAAATCTCAATGTGACTAAACTAACAATCTCTGATCAACTCGAAACCACCACCATTGGATTCGTATCGTCGAAACCTTTAAAATGATTCTAGTCCCACCTTGAAATACGTACCTACATGCCCCCACACGCGGGTCAAAGGTGTGGCCAACATTGCCAAAAATCCAACGCTGACGTCAGCAGTCAAAGTCAACGCTGACGTCATTTTAGACAGTCTGACATCTGACATGTGTCAGCTGAAAGTGCCATGTGTCAGCAACTCACGGGTCCACGTGTTTGACATGTCAATGACACGTGGCACCATCTGATTGGTCCACGTTATTAACATGTCAAGCTGACTGTGCACTGATAACTACCACGTGGCAGCCTCCCATTGGCCACGTGGTTTGACATCTGACAGATGATGATGTCACCTTGCCACATCATCATCGTCCTCGCTGAACTGGGTGGACCCGAATGGATGAATCGGGTCACACAGACCCGCGACCCTGACCCGGTTCTAATTCCCTAGTTTCTGGTCCATTTTCGAAGCCGTTGCTTCCTACATGATCGTCCAGTCCTCAGGAATCGATCTATGTACTTAAAACACAAAAAAAAGGCTTGGAAATTACCTGTGTAATTCAATCGTCACGGCCTAGTTTTTAGCCTCCGTCCAGGTCGGTTCCACCGTCCTCCGTTGTCCCAAAACCATCCCTACCAGCTCGTATGAGCTCCAAAGACCTAACCAAATCATCAAAACCAATTCTACACGTCCCAAAATGAAATTCAAATTTTTTAATTTAAAAAGGGTATCGGGTTTACCTTTCCCGTGCCTTCCTCTGCCGTCCATAACGGTCCTACCGTCCCTGGCCTCCACTCAGCCTCTCCAACACTCTATCTCTCACCCTCTAGTCTAGAAGCAAGAAGACTAAAATGGGTTTTGGGAGTGGGTACATGTTGGATGCACAACTGAGGGGAATGAGAGATATATGCATGAATGAAGGGAAGGGGGCAATGGATCCATTGGGCCTGACCAAAATATCTAGGGCCTACTAAAAGGCAAAAGTCACCCGTCTCGCAAAACGTTCAATAGTACCCCGAATCTTCCTTGACCCGTATCTTTCTCGTTGAATGTGCGATTTTGACATGCTGCCTGTCTACGGACTCGTATCGACTCGATCTACATAATAGTCCTCGGTCCTCGTGCATTGGACCTCCAAGATCAAAAGTCAACATTTTTCCCTCGTTTAGGGCCAAAATCGTAATTTCACCTCGAACGTCAGACAATCCTCGACTAGTCCCCGATTAGCCTCGCTAATCCTCGATTTAATCTTAATTAATCCCAAAAATTTGGGACGGGCTGTTACAAGCGTCATCTCTCCCATCATGTTCCAACATGCGCTGCTCCACTTGCAGTGACAAGCAATCAGTGTGGACGTGAACCACAAGCTCCAGATACTGCTCCCAATAGTACGAGACTGCCAGCCCTATCCCCTTCGCTCAGAAATGGATGCGTGTCCATCCACCGTTGCTCAGCCTAACTGCTTGGACTAACAAATGGACCCCACTGCCGCTACCTACCACATGTGTAACGACCCGTCCCGAATATCGGGATTTAATGATATTTAATTGTGATTTACTAATCTGGGATTAGTTGAGCGTTTCGGACGAATTGTGCAAAATGACCGTTTTGCCCCTGGGCGTGGGCAAAACGTTGATTTTAATTCGGATGGTCAAATGGACTTTGACCGATGACCGTGACGTAGTTCGGGACGTCACGAGTTTATAGACAGGTGGCACGTTCGATTCCGACGTTCGTGGTGAAAGTTATGATGTACGGAAGTCCAGGGGCATTTTCGTAATTTGGACGAAAGAAGGGAAAATGTTGACTTTTTGACCGGGATGTCCGATGGCCGAGGGCCAAGGACCGTTACGGAGGTTTCGTCGATGCGAATCCAACGACAGGCGGCACGCCGAAATCGGACTTCGTACGAGGAAGTTATGGTCTGGAACGTGAAATCGGGGAAGTTACGTCTCGGTAACTGTGTGGATTATTTTATTCTGGAATGGTGGTTGGAGGACACTTGGATGAGTGACAAGTGTCACTCATCCAACGGCTAGATTGGATCTTGATCCACTAATCATAAACTATATGCTAAAAGCTTCCACTACATAATAATCTAAAATTTAATCCCTGCTTTTGATCTGAGCCATCCATTCCACCCCCCTGATTTCATCACAGCCGTCCATCTCATTTTCCCCCTTCCATTTCTGATCATTCCTCCCTCACCGTGAACAAACAAATTGAGAGATTGGGTTCTGGCCATTGCCAATCTCTCTTCCACAATTGATTGCACAAATGTTTAATTGGTGAGTTGGGGAAGGTTCTGGCTGAGGGAGAGCACGGGGGACTGAGTGGGGTGGTGTAATTCGAGAATCAAAGTTTCGGGGAATTGGAGGGAATTTCGAATTGGAGTAATTGGGCCGTGTCGATCAAAATGGGGTTTAGCTGGAGTCTTCTGGGATCAAAACGAATTGTTTTGCCGCAAGAACGACGGGAAACCGTGTCGGATTGAAGGAGAACGGAGCTTCCATGGCAGCTTCATTTCGAGCTTGAGTTCAACAGGTTAGAGGTGTGAATTCATCAAATTGTTTGTGCAGAAACATCCCTTACACTCTCACGATGCTTACTATATGAATTAATTTGGAAACCAGGGACTATATCGTGAAACCCGATTTGAAAACCCGTCGAGGATCAATCGTGAGTCGTGAGGATTTGGACCCTAAATTGTGTAATTCAATCTACAGAACTTAATTGGTGATTGATTACAAGGGATCAGTTGAAAGAACGGATGGATTTGATGTCGAATTGGGTGTAATTGGACCGGGTCTGTTCGCGGGTTTTTCAACCCGTTTTACAGACAAACGGGTGAAGGTGGTGACTGTAGCAGTCACTGTAGCAGGCGCGTGGCTTTCACGCGCAGCCACTCACGGCGGCGCGTGACGGCGCGTGGGCACGAATCTCGAGGTGAGGTCAACATGACTTTTATCCTATACATTGTAACGAACATTTTGGGATTGGTTTCGTGTCGATCGGACACCGTCTCGATATTGTTCGGGATGTCCGAAGGTTTTAAATCCAATTTAAAAATACTTAAAAATTCGGGAAAATTACGGGACTTGAATAGGATGTTAATGATGAGGTTAGTAATCCTCTAATGTGATTTGAACAGGATTGGGAGTCCCGGTGATAGTGGTGTGGCCCGGGAAGGCCTGTGGCACGCGTATCGAGGCGCTCGGTTAAACGGTCTGTGAGTGGACATTGGTTTCATAAATTCGATGCATGCATAACTGTTTTATGATTGTTATAATTATGATTAAATGATTTACTTTGGATATCGGTGAATTTAAATGATTTCACGCATTTCGAGGTGATTTACGTATTTGCACGTAAACCGAGATTTTCTAGATTTTCACCGATTTCCATAAATGTGGTTGGATATGATTTCATGAAACAGTTACGAACTTGAATAATGTAAAATCGGGCCAGGGGCCCAGTTGAACTATGAAATCGGGCCAGGGGCCCAGTTAACATGTGAATCGGGCCAGGGGCCCAGTTAACTTGTGAAATCGGGCCAGGGGCCCAGTTGATTTCTACATGTGATTGCGGGTCGGGGACCCTAAATGGAATTGAATAAATGTTTTCTGGTTTACATTTTATATATATTCACATGCTAAAAACAATAGTGGTTTTGATGATATGGAAAATCTGGTTATGGCACGTTTCACGGTATTTGGGCTTGAGACCCGTCTGATGAAACTTAATGATTGGTTTGGATTTTTATCCATGTATATATATATGCCTTGCATGTGGATATCGATAAAATGTATTTAGTACTGCACTGTATAGATCCTTCCATATTATATTGTCTCCTCCGGCGAGGTACCCCGGAGAGGTCACGGACGTCTAGAACGTCCAGCGTCTATGACGCTAAGCATCGGGGATGCTGTACCCGAACGGGGTTCGGGGATTGAACTCGGAAATTGAGACCCGAGTGGCACGCGTAGCCTTGTGATTGTGACCTTATTGACGTCAGGGACGTCAGACATCAGGGATGTCGGATTGGAGTGTATAGTGCAGTGGCTAAAATAATGGTTATGGTTTATATTATATGCCTTATGGTTCATATTACTGGATTTATGAAATAACTCTTGGATTTACTTTTGGAAATTGAAACTATGCTTTGGTTTCCGGGCTAAGGCCCTAATGGTTATTTCTAAATAAATATGGGATTATTGGATTTGGTGCATGCATATGATTTTACTGAGGGGCATAAATGTCTTATAAATGTTTTAAACAGACTTGTTTATTTTCGTCCACTCACAGCTTTTGTTTTCAATGCCCTTCAGGTTGATTCCGGATACGACTGCAGCAGAGACTTGAGCATCGCACACCTCCTCCATCGATCCTTACGCACTCTGGAAGCCGTTTGGGCAATGGCAATCGATTATCCCTTGTCTGGCGCCTCTTGTCAGACGGGAGCACGTCACATTCCATGGTAATCCCGGGGGGATTGGGATGGGTCGTGTCAACATGCCTCTGCCTACTCATGTGCTTCATCTCATGCTTTTCACATCATTTTTCATTGACAAAAGGAAAAAAAATAAAAAAAGGAGGAAGCATAAAAATAAGAAGAGATTCAAGATTAAAAAAAAAAACCTGATCTGGTTATTTTCTCCTCCTCAACAAGATTCTGTTTCTCTTTGAAGAGTTGACCAGTGAATGTCGTGATTTTCTTTCTTTCTTTTTGAGAAAATGAGGACAAAATCCCATTTAAATGGAAGGACAAAACCCTAATTCATAGATGGGGGAAATTTCAAAGGGGCCACCATAAAATACAAGCCACAAGCGCAAAATATCTTTAAGGTAAAAGGCCAGCTCTTTTCAAGCTACAAGCCCAATTTACTAATTTGAATATCATAATTCGAAGTTAATTTTCACTTGATCCACAACACCAAGCCCACTTAAACTTCTTGAAACAATTCTAAAACTCGTATATCCCTTAGGATTCCCTGAATTCCTAAGCGATGTGGGGGCATTTATGGAACCCAAAATCATCCAAAAATTATAGAGCTGCCATGTAGCCCATAATTCCCGAAGTGTCCAAATTGCCCTTGGAAATAAAATGTAATACCCGGTTTTGGAAGCAAGAACGATGAGTAAAACCCGTGAGCTTGAGAAGCAAGAACGGCGAGTAAGACCCATGAGCTTCGAAAGGTAAGATTGGTGAACAAACCCACATTTCTCAGGGAGGGAAATGTGAAGTGTCTTATATGTGTGGGTAAGTATCTATCTAACACAAGGTTTTTTGGGAGCTCATTGGCTTTGAATTCCTTGGGAACTCCAAAGTTAAACGAGTTGAGGCTAGTGCAATCTTAGAATGGGTGACCTACTGGGAAGTTGCATGTGAGCTTCCGAAAACAAAACCGTGAGGGCTGGGTCCAAAGCGGACAATATTGTGTTAGATGGGCCGGGTCATGGCATAACATTAATGGAAAAAACATACGCATTAAATAATGTATTTACCAGTCGAATATATTATTTAATTGGGTTAAAAGTCTCCATAATATTAATATTCTCTCGGAGAGTTAATTGTCATTATTCTTAATAATGGACAATTAATATTAAATTTCTATAATTATCATCATAATGAGCAATTATTATAATTATTAAATAATTTATTTTTATTAATAAATATATTATTTATTAATTACAAATCAACCGATCAATCGTAATGCTCTACGGCTCCTAAAGATTCTCTATAAATAGAGACGATTATTTCAGTTTCAAAGTAATTTGATTCAACGCTACTTAAACTCTTGAGATTTCTCTATCAAAGCTGACTTAAGTATTGGAGCATTCTTGTTCGAATAACCCCCTGGGGTCTCGATCAGAGCGAACGATATCTTATTGTTTGTTGTTTGTAGTGATCTAGGAGATTTTTGCGAGTACGGGCGAATTCTGCTTCAACAATATATATATATATATATCAATTAAATTGATGGTTCACCATGAGAATACTAATTCTTTCCAAAATTGTTGATTTATGTTATATATATCAATGACTAAATGACTTTTAATATTATTGATTTTTTATGAAGATAATCTCGACAGATGATTTAGAGAATGAATGGTCCTGATTATGATATATATATATATATATATATATATATCGATAAATCGAAAGAGCCATACAAAGAGGTAGCACCATAGTGAGATGTAAGTATTTAAAAAAAAAAATCATAGTGGATAAACCAACTTGCCTAAACAATAATTAAACAGGTTAGTGTGAAAATGAAGTATAAACACATAAAAATTAAAGAGTAAAAATAAAAGAAATAGTTATTAAACATAATTTCTCGCAACAATATTGAAAAATTACCAAAATGAAAAGTTGATAGCATTCCATATGCAATTTATTCTATTAATTTTCTTACAAGAGCATTGTTTAAGTGATACGTAGGGATGGTCAAATGGGTTTTTTTGAGGGTGTGGGTAAACTCTTACCCTACATGGGTACAAATGGGTTTTATACCCATTCAGACCCATCCTCATTTTTTGAGGGTTTACCCAAACCCTACCCATTGGGTAATGGGTACCCATGATATTTTATATTTATTTTCTCCTTTCAATTTTTTTTCCTTGTGTTTTATTTTGTTTTAACTTCTAATTTTTTTTTTATACCTTTCAATTTATTTTGCTTTCCTTTGTTCTTTTTACTTTTCATTTTTCTTTTACTTTTTAATTTTTTTTTTTACTTTCATTTTGTCTTCAACTTTTTATTTTTAACTTCTAATATTTTTTTCTTTTAATTTAGTTTGTTTTTTTTTTTTGCTTTTCATTTTCTTTAAATCCTCTCAATTTCTATTAGAGTTTTTGTTACAACCCGTCTTAAAATTTAAAGTGAGAATTATTAAATGACCAATTTACCCTTCTATCCGTAATTATCAAAATTTGTCGAGTTGACCAAGACTAGTGAATGAGTTATTTGAGAATTTGACTTCGAAAACTTTCCAATTAAATGAAGAATGAGTAATAAATGTCGAAATGGAATTCAAAACTTAAAAAAAAAAACTCATTAAAAATTTTATTAAATTTTTTTTTTAAGAATTTATAAAACTCCCTTTAAATTATTCCATGGTTGTGAAATCTTAAAAAATTTATAGTTTACTTTGATTTTTGTTAAATCATTTAAAATTAATTATTTAAGTTCTTAAAAAAAATTGATGTTAATATAAATTCGTAACATTTTTGTGTATGATTTTTTTGATGAAAGATGAAATAACTGATATTTAATTGAAATAAAGTAATTTTAAATAATAATACCTAATAAATAAAATAATAGTAAGAATAAAAAGAAAAAAATTAGTAAAGGGAAGAAAGTGTTAAAAATTCATAGATAATTTGAAGAATGGATAAAGAATATACTTTAAATTTAATGGGTATTAAATACCCTCAATACCCATGGGTAAACCCTTACCCTACCCATTAAATGATGGGTAAATTTTTACCCATCTAATTTCTACCAATTTCAACAATACTCATGGGTACCCATACCCATGGATAATTATGACCATCCCTAGTGATAAGTTTATTTTAGTAAAATTAGTACAACGTAAATCTGAGAAAAGAATAAGACAGTATAATGTAATGTGGTTTAGACCAATATTAAGTTATCAAGATTGAACTAACGCATGCTAATATTCTTCCTGTTCATGTGAACCTGTATTTAAAAAGCTAAAGAGTACGTGAAAACGTGTTTGTCAAACAAGGAAAACTCTCACCCTCCTCTAAACCGACGATGCCGTAAAGGTGTTGTGGAACCCAAAACTATCCGAAAATTGTGAAGCTGTCACGTGACCCATAATTTCCAAAATGACTAAATTGCCTCTGACAATAACGCTAGTCATTTGAAAACACCAACACATTAAATAATCTATTTACCAGCTAAATACGTTATTTAATCGGGTTAAGATCTCTGTAATATTAATATTCTCCCCGAGAGTTAATTGTCATTATTCTTAGTAACAGACAATTAATATTAATATTAAAACACAATAATTATCATTATTATCATAATGAGCTATTATTATAATTATTAAATAATATATTTAATTAATAAATATATTATTTATTAATTACAAATTCAACCGACCAATCAGAACGCTCCGAGACTCCCAAGATTTTCCTATAAATAGCGGAGCACATTTCATTTCCAAGGTACGTCGATTCTTCGCTTCGAAGTATATCTTTTTCCTCTCTCAAAGCTAACTTAGGCATCAGAGTGTTCTTGGTCGAACAACCCCCGGGTAAATCGATCGAGACAACGATAGCTAATTGTTTGCTGGTTGCAGGAATTGTGAGGACTTTTCGCGGCAGGTTCGATTTTTGATTCAACAGGTGTAAAATTGCAAATGAGTTTTTTCCCCAATCGAATAGGCATCACATGACACTTCACACTTGGTTTTCAAAGTACATATTTTCCCACTTTATTTGCCTACACATTAAAGTCTGTTGAATATAGAGTCGGTATATATGATGTGTTTTGATACGAATGCTGGTAATATTTAAATCCAGATCGTTAAAAATTTTATAGTTTGAGAATGCTTAAATTTTTTAAAATTAAAAATAATATTGTTTCGATCCAAATCGTTACTAACAGTTTAGTTTGAATCGAAACAGTTTGAAACCGTTTAAGAATAAAAAAAATCAATGATATAAAAAACAACAAGAATACAAAAAAAAAACAATAGAATAATCAATACTCAAAATTTTATATATTAAACTTTCTTAGAATTGAATTGCAAACATTACCATTATGCTAAGATTTATCAAACAAACATTAACACTTAATAATATTTTATTTTACTCTTATCTAGGTATACATGTATTTTTCTGGATATATCTAGGTATCTTTTATTTTATTATCTTTATTTTGTATTAATAATATATTTAAATATTAATAAAATTTAATATATTCATTAACTGTCCGGTTTGAATTTAATAGATTTTTAAAATAAAAATCCAAATCCAAATTGTTACACTGGACGAGTTGAATTATCAAATGGTTTGACTTTTATCTGGTCAAATTTAAATCGTTAGATAAATAATGGTTTGAAGCAGATCAATTAGCAATTTTAATGTATTTGTACTCACCCCTAAGAACCGGTCCTTTTGATTTTAGATCGAGGTTGATGAATTCTGAATACAAGTCTAAAGTCTTAATCCAAATCTTTCATTTCCATACTTTATTTATTTATTCATAAAAAAAATATTGTATTAATTAGAAATAGAATCAATTACATATTTGATGAGGATGGACTTTAACTAAAAGGAGCTTCCTCTATCCAAACAACATCATTTTTGACATTTAGCCTCTAAAATCAAGTTTTTATCAACAATCAACCACTCCATAAACACTCCATATGATTAAACAGAATTTCAAATTATTGCGAGATCGAAATACTAATTAAAGGAAATATAATTTTCACTTAAACTTCCCCACAATAGTTTATTTCCCATTGCATTCTACCAAAATTCTCTATAAAACTAGACACCACGAGGGTGACTACACATCAAAGTCACAGAGCTACTGCACTTTTTAGGGACAATAAACACAATTTTAAAAATTAAAACAAGAATACAAACTAAATAAATAAAACTACCCAAGCCTGCCAAAGAAAGCCAAATTTGATCGCCTCCTGACCCACGGGGGAACAGCTTCACCAAATCCATCAATTCAAGCTCCAATCACTTCAGTACTAAGGTCCGATGCTGCCATCCTCCAGAGAGAGGAGCACAAGCAGAGTCTCTCAGACCTAGTGAAGAGGCCACCACAATCGGCGAAGATGAAAAGAGGGAGCAAGGAGATCTGAAAGAAAAATGGAAGGGAAAGGCAAGGCAAGGCATGGGAAAGGCAAGCAGTTAAAGGTCTTGGGAGCAAGGAATCAGCTCAGATCAAGGCGGCGACTCTTCTATGCGTATCCTTCCCTTGATTCAAGTTATTTCTCCGTACATTATTTTATAACAGGTTTTCGTATACTTTTATAACATGGTAAAAATATTTGATGGACTCTCTTATCTGTATCTTTTTCTTGAGTCAAGTTATTTCTCCATACTTTATTTTATAACAGGTTGTCGTATACTTCTATTACATGGTAGAAATATTTGATGAACACTCCTATCTATATCCTTCCCTTGAGTTATTTCTCCGTACTTTATTTTATAACAAGTTGTCGTATACTTTTATTACGTGGTAAAAATATTTGATGGTATGTAAAAATCATCATTCTGTTGGCCCCTTCTCTATGCGGAGCTCTACTTGACTCCATGCTTGAGCCTTCCTATCTAACAGACTCAGACATCGTTGTAATGTTTTTGGGCGAACAAGAGTTTGCCTAGGTTAAACCAAAGACGAAGGTGGAAGAACCGAAGAAGAAAACCCGGTTTAACTGATGAAAATAAATCCAATACTTGTAGGCGGTTTGGGCCATGGGGACCTACATCAATGCGTGCCTTAACGCACTAGATAGGCCCAAACTTATTCGTACATTGATTCATAGCAATCGGTTGGATCTGGGTGTCAGTCTAAAGCATGGGCCGGGCCGGGCCTACTTCAACTGTGTGACAATTGTTAACTGGTGCACTACCCAATGAAATTCTTATATATCATCAAATAATTTTCATTTTCAGCTCCTTTCAAAATCTTTTTATAAGAAGATACACGTATATTCATAGGCGTTTTTTATGGGAAGTAAGAAAACAAAATTTATAAAAATTTACAAGCTTCCTTGAAAATGAGTAAATTTTCAAGTGTCAGCAGCTAATTATGCCTTGCAAACCAAATTGCAGTATAAATTTAAAATTTCTGCCGTGCCCTTAGCCCGCATGATAGTTTGAGTGCTCCTTGGCTTTATAAGTTTGTAGCGCCACCAGAGACTGAGTTGTATATTCGTTTCTAAGCACTTCCAATTTGCATCATCCTAACCCACATCTAACAAAAATTATAATTTTTTTTATTAGATGTGGGTTAAGATGATGCAAATTGGTTTGATTTTAAAAGTCCACCGACAGCAATCAGATAAACCGATGTATGTATGTATCATCATAAAACCTAGCGTGGGCCAATGTGCTCTATGGATTTTAATCATTGGCACAACCAAATCAAATAGTGCATGCTTATTGGCATCAAGAAAAAAAAGTCTTTCATATTCGTCACTACCCACCTCCACTTTATGCACTTCTTTACATTCAATTATCAAATAAAAATAAATAAGCCATTCATTTCCTTTTTTAATTTTTTTAATATCCATAAAATTTCTCGTTTATCTCACATTATTAAGTAATTCATTCAATTTCAATAAAGCAGCCACTTGCTGTAGGCAATATGCAGGGCAGCTGGGCACCATTAACAAATTGATAGTAAGTTAATCAGTCTCCTGAAATGTTCAAAAATTAAGTATAATATGAGTTCATTGAATCGTCTGCCTTACCTCACTGAACTCGGGGACAGTTCTCACCTATCAAGCACTTGGCTCATGAAAAAGTATGTCCCTGGAAAGTGACAATATTGGAGAGGTTTGCAGGTACTTTTAGGATTACAACAAAACAGGCCACTCTCTTTTTAAGAGAAAATCTTGAGTGGCACCCTAAGATAGGAAGTATATACATCTTTGTCTATCCAAAACCCTCTCTTTTTATAATCTTTTGTCCTGGACAGATTTTTGGGACCATAATTTTTCATAAAGCTCCTTGCTTCCTTTTCATTTATGATTCCCACTAAAGATGGTTAAATTTCCCTAAGTATTCTATTCTTTGTCCAAATGAACACATGAATATGATGGTACAAGAAATTTTATATGCATCAGGTATGTTCTTTGTTAAAAGATAGATTTGTTATTGATTAGATAGACGATAAATTAATAAAAGTTTTAACGACAATAGTAGATTGATTAAGGATTAGGTGAACAGAAGTACACATTATAGATCAATCATCATACTGCTACAACAACTTACCCTCCCAATGCACAAAGTAATTGATAGGGAAACCCCCATAGAACGCTCCCCCATCGCTCAAATACCCACACTTTTAAAAAGAAAAAGGAAGCAACATCTAGATTGGGGGAGGACATTAATCTAACCCTTAAAAATTAAAATAAGAAGATAAAATTATTCATTAAAAAAGTGAGATGAAATGATAAATTTGGATGTCTAGAAGTTCTGAATTCAGAAATAGAAGAATTTGAAAGAAAGAGTATCATACCAGACAACTGAAAAAGATAAGTTAATAAAATTTTGATAAGTTGGATATTAACGTATTACTAATTATATAAAATTAAAATAGTAGTCGGGTTCTATAATAAAGTAACATATTATGTTCAAGGAATTACTGTAGTTATTGATTTCACATTAGAGCATTTTACCTTTGTTTTTGAGAAAAAATTTGACTCAAGTTTATCTATAATCTTAGGGGTGGGCACGGTTCGGTATGGTACAAAATTGATCGATACCAGAACCATACCATTTAATTTTAATCGGTACGGTACGGTTCGGTATTCAATATTTTGAAAGTGAAACCAGATCGTACCGTACCAATTAAGTTCGGTACGGTTTCGGTATGGTTTCGGTTTTGAGCCAAAATTTTGTTTGTAATTATAAAGTAAGGAAAAGACTAAAGAAAAAGCAAAACTACATTTATGAAAGACTTAAATTTTCAAATATGTATTGAAAAAGTTGCACTAAGTTGAAAATATCAACTCTTAGAAGTTAAATTAAGACATGTATGGTCATATCAACTCTTGAAGAAGGCCTAATAAACCAATAAGAAATAAATTTAATTATTAAAAAAAATATTCTAATTCCGTACGGTATCGGTACGGGACGGTTTTTTAAAATATCGATACCGAAACCGTACCGAATTATATCGGTACGGTTTCGGTACCGTACCAATCATACAACGGTTTTACTATTCGGTTTTTTTCGGTATGGTTTGATCTGAAACGGTACGATTTCGGTATTTTGGTTTCATGTGCCCAGCCCTATATAATCTTCTTCACAACTCTTTATCGTCAAAGTTAACAGTCACTAGGAACTAGTGGCTGCTGGTTAGACAAAGTGAATTTGGGATTTTGGCCAAATTTTCAAATGGGGTAAAACCTTGGAATTAAGAGAAAAATGGCGAGTATTGCAAGTGTCGCATGAATAATTGGCTAGCTATAAATATTAGATTGCAAAAGTCTTAGCATACCATGTTTTGACTAAACCAAGGAAACATCTCATGATCATAGTACGTATAACATGAATGTTACACTGAAAAGTCAAAGAACGAATTATTTACATCGAAATTTCCAGAACCCATAAGTCTTGTGGATGAGCTAAGGAGGTCAAGGTGGCGGAGTCACTTGAGGTTGAGGAAGTAAGGACGAAGCATAATGAAGATGAGGAGGAAACAACTTACATGGAATGTAACCATAAGAACCCATGAAGGGACAGAGCCTTTGGTGTGCAAAGAACTCAGCACATTCCTCCACTGATCTCTGAAATGGAAGATCAGGGACACAATTGTTCCTAACATCAACTACTCCAGACCCAATCAAACTTCTGCAAAGAGGCCCAACATTTGTTAAATAATTATCAGTCAATGACAAGTTTGCCATATTCTGCAGCCCACAAACCATCTCAGGCACCATGCCTGACAGCAGATTACCCGCAAAATTGAGCTGCTCTACTTTCTCAAGGCAGGCCAGTGAGAATGGCAAAGGGCCAGTCAGTTGGTTATTACCAACATCAAAGACAATGGCCTCTTTGAGCAGCCCAATCTCATAAGGCAAGCAACCTGTCAACTGGTTGTTTAAGAGCAAAACTTCAGTGAGAGAAGCAAAGGCTTTGGCAATGCCAGGTGGGATTGAGCCCATGAAATTGTTGTTTGCTAAACTGAGGAGGAGGATATGAGAGGTGCCCAGATTGTCTGGAAGTTCTGTCATGAAGTTGTTGTTGTTGAGGAACAGGGCATCAAGGTCTTGGGTGAAAATTTGAGGTGGGACTGACCCAGTGAAGAAATTGAACCTTATGTCTAGGAAAGAGAGGGTGGTCATGCCAAGAACAGCAGAAGGGAAAGGGCCAGAGAATTTATTGTTACTTATGTCGAGCTCGTAGAGGTAAGGGAGGTTAGCAACGGTGGGGGAAATGGTGCCTGAGAAATTGTTGGAATTTGCATGGAAGAGAGCGATGTCTGGGAGCTGATCGAGAAACCCATCTAGGGATGAAGCTGAAAGTTGGAAGCCATTGAAGTCAATTGAGGCCAAAGCAGTTGCAGATGAATTGTCCGGTGGACTGTCGCAGTAGAATCCTCTGTAGCTGCAGATATTGGATCCCACCCATGTTTTGGTGATGCTTAGAGGATCTGAGGTGATGGTGGATTTGAATTTTTGGATGATTGGGTACACAATTTGAAGCCTTTGATCAGAAAACACAAGGTTTTGTGTTGGAGGCAAATCTGGAGGCGGTGGTGGTAGTGGTGGTGCTTGTGGTAGTGGTGAAGCTGGTGGTGGTGAAGCTGGTGGTGGGCTTGTTTGCTTTTTGTGGCCTCTGCCTCTTCTATGGTGGCCACCCAAATCAAGGTTTAGGGTTTCTTTTGTGGTGTGGTCTGTGAGAGAGTTGGCAATATTGAGACAGGTTAGAAGAAATAACAAGGTTGAGATTGAAACTAGAGCAGAGCTTCTCATTGTTTTCTGTCTAGCTTGAGCGCTGGTTCTTTTCTAGACGTTTTCTTTGCGGTGCAAAGGAGGTGGCAAATAGGAGGAGGCACTCATCTGGGGGGTTTTATGCCCAATTATGAGCACCTTTTTCCTAACTTACTATAAAATATTTGTTTTTATAATCTGAAAATTGGGTGAGATGCAAGAAATAGTGGATAATTGACATTTCCAGTAAAATTTCTTCACAGGTTTTTCACATATAAAAATAGAAAATTTGTTCAAATTTTATTTAAAAAAATTTTCTAATTATATAGAAAATCAAAATCTTTTTAGAGCGTAGAATTCGGAAATTGTGCAAAAGATGTAATGTCAATTAAATAAATTTCAGATTCATCTGAAAGTAAATTTGACGCAAATGTTGGAGAGCATTGCAGATACTGTCTAGGCTCTAGCTCTTATATTTCCAGTTCTGTTTTTTCTTTTTCCTTAAAGTCTGAATCTTTTATAATGAACTGCTTTTAAAATTTAGTATAAACTGAATTCACTTAAGAAAATGGAATTTGTGAGATTTAGATTGAGAAATATGAAATCAACCGTGAATATCTGTGTGATTACTTATGATAAAGTTTTGGGACATACATGGAAGTATGAAACATAGAGATAGGAATAGGATAAATCTTTCTGGATCTCAATCAACTGCAGTCAAAAGAAGTCGAATAAATCCAAAGTAGCTGCCTCACAAGTCAAACCTATTGACCTTCCAACATTTTGTATATATATTATAATCCATTTTTTATCTGTAAGAAAAGTTAAAAGACGAGTTTCATATGATCTATGAATCTCATAGATAGTCATTCTGCTTCCGGAATGTTTATGCTTTACACATGCATAGTAGCGACTGGATGTAGATACCAAAATTAAAGACAAGGCAAGAAACAAAAATTAAAAACAATTGAGCTAACTGATTTAATTAACGAGTTGTATTTATAATTTCTCTGAATTCGAGTCGTATTGAGCATTCCATTCGTTTATAAATCCGTTGAGGTAATAATTTACCTACCGACATCCATTACCTTTGTGGGGGGACTAACCCAGCATTAATTGGCACCACTAAACATCAAGCTTTGCTCCCTACAATGAGGGTAAGTTGTCTTGGATAGCTTTGTATCCTTAATCAAATTAGATTTTTGATCAACCAATTAAGTTTTTCATAAAATAGGACAAATAAATAGAAAGATAGAAGAAGCTCAATTACAAAAAAAAACATAAAATAAAATAAAATATAAGAAAACCACATAAAAAACACTAAATTTATGTGTATTACATCAGTCCAAAACATAAAAATTAAAAAACCCATAAGAAACTCTAGATCTAAAAATTGGGTAGCCTCCATCATTCCAATTGTACTCATACACAACAACTCAAGCCACCATACACCTGCAAATAACTCACCAACATAACTGAAAACAATGAAGATGATACTGAAGAAGTCAACGGAAAATGGGAATGAGTAAATCACCCACGCAAAAAACGCTCTCATAATTCATTCAACAAGTGCAAAAGACACTTTGAGAGTAACACATATCCACTACCCACCAAGGAAACCTGGAGGTGAGAGTAGACATTGAGTAAAGAGCGCGGAGGTCGGTGGTGGAAAGTTCAAATAGGCGTGGCATTGAGAGCCACCAATAAGGATTGACAAAGGGATTGATGTAAAGTGAATGAAGTTTAAGGTGAAGATGGAAATCTAGATCCAGGGAGATATAGGAAATCTCCATAAAAGAAGACGCAAAAACCTCCACAAGTAAGGGGCTAGATAAACCACAAAGGTAAGGAAAGTAGACAGAAAAAAGAAATGAAAGAAGGAGAAAAAAAAAAAGAAGATTGAGAAAATGAGAGGAAAGGAAATCTGAGAAAAGGAAAAAGAAGAAGAAATAAGGGAAAAAGAAAGAAAATTTGAGAAGAAAGAAGACTGAGAAAACAGAGAGGAAAGGAAAGCTGAGAAAAGGAAAAAAGAAGAAAAAAAAAAGGGAAAACAGAAAAATTGAGAAAAAAAAATAAGACCTGAGAATATTATGGGGGCAGGGAAGGGAATGGGAGATGGTAGCAAAGGGAAGGCAATGAGAGAAAGGAAGGGAGGGGGCTGGCTTGTCACCGACGCCAATCAAAAACCAAGGCCGGCAGCAAAAGGGAGATGGGTTAGGTTTCGCACAAAGAGAGAGCCCTTGATCAAACTAGATAAGAGGTAGTTTTCTGGTAAGGTGATAATAGTACGGTAGTAAATGTCATATTGATATCTAGCTTTAGAGGTAGACATAAATCCGTTAAAACTTTTAACCGATCCACTTCAAACCGTTATTTATCTAACGGTTTAGGTTTGATCGGATAAAAGTCAAATAGTTTGAGAATCCAAACCGCCCATATTCATACCTAAACTAGTCGGCCTGACTAAAAACTAAGCTGGCCTGACTAGGCCGGCAAGGCTCTCACAACACAGGAAGATCACATCCGACCGTCCAACCAGCAGATCATCCTTGCAAACGATTGGTCTGCTTACAAACCAACCAGAGACTGACTCTTCCTAGGCCAATCAAGTCTGGTCGGCCAGACCCACTGACAAGTCATAAATGCTGCCTAGGACCACCACAGGACACTTGACGCCTCCTAAAGACAGCAACATTTATCCCACATTGATAAACAACAAACACATTCAATGTTACTATAAATACAAGGGCATCCCCTTCCAAAAAGGTAATGACATTCTTGCCCTCACGCTTCCTAAATTACTACAGTAACCTCCCCACTTAAGCTTACTTAAGAATCGGAGACTGTTAGGTCGACACCACACCGGTGTCCCTTTGCCCTTACCTTTTCCTTGTGCAGGTCACACTACCACGAGAAGAGCAGCAAATGAGCTCAGCGAGGTAGGTTTTAGGTTGATCCATTTCTAGCATCAACAAATTGGCGCCGTCTGTGGGAATTTTAAACAACGGCCCACACTCTCATTCACCAGATCAGCCGTCCCGAATCATGCCCAGCACCATGTCCAACGAACGAGACGAAGGAGAGCTCAATCACACCCCCTTACCTCGGGGGAACCCAACAGGAAGCGTCCCTGATACCTATCGGCATACACTGGATGACCTAATGCGCGAAGTGGCTGCGCTGAAGGCCCAGAATGCAAAAATCGACGCAAAGAACCAACTTCTGACTGAGCAATACGCAAGTACCCTTGCCCTTGCAAGGATATCCCAACGCGAAGGCTAACAGGGAAAGGAACTAGCCGACCCATGTCTGGCCTAGCACCACCAGGCCGATCGGCCATATACTACACACGTGATAATCTAGAGGTCTTTGCTAGACTAGCTAAGGAAGCAACAACCCAGGCCGAACCTCAAATTTTCTGGACGACTCCTTATCCAACCATCTAAGGCAGGACCATCAGGAACCAAGTTCTACAGAGATGCTGGATAGTTGCTGGAAGAACGTCAAGTCTTGCCAGCTAGGCTCACCTATGAAACGTCTGACGGGAAGACTTCCGAGCCACATCACTCTAGTTCAAACGACCACCAAGCTGCCATTGGGTATTCAGACTGGGGGACAAACAGCAGGGGTTGCCAGGCAACCCGGAAGGGCAAAGCCCACCCACAGATGAACCATTATGCGGACGAGACAGACTCGACAGCAGGTAGTTATTCTCATGGCCGAGTAGCAAAAGTCAGCCAGGACAGGGGCAGAATACCAACTAAAACCAACACCAGTCCGCCCACTCATTAGAACGAGGAGATCGAAGCCCTCTTGAGAAGAGTACATGCCCTAGAGGCAAAGGAAGATAGAAGTAAGGCGCCAGCCTTGAAGAAAGCCAACTCTGGTCCTTTCTCAGAAAGAATCCTTTGATCTCGACATAGAACCGGAGTAAAGCCCTTGAAGATGGCCCTGTACACGGGGAAGGGAGACCCCAATACCCATTGGAACAATTACACCTCTGCTATGGGATACCGAGATGCCTCGGAGGATGAACAATATCTTATCTTCAGCTCTACCCTCATGGATGCGGCCCTGAACTAGTTCTACCATCTGTCGCCAGGCACGATTGACTCCCTTGAGGACTTGCATTCCATTTTCTTGAGCCAATTCATGATCCAGACCATTAGGCTCGTGTCCACAAACGACCTTTTCTTTATCAGGCAGAAGGAAGATGAAACACTCCAGAAATATGACGCGAGATTCAGTCTGAAATATTCCCGCTGCCAAGACAAGTACGACAAGGCTGCGTTCAACGCCTTTAGGAGCGGCCTCAAGGAATCTCCCTTCAAATATGCAGCCCACACCGAGGACTGGGGAAGCTATGCCGAGCTTATGTGTAGAGCCAGCATCCACGCAAAGGTCGAATTCTTCCATACTCCTCCAAAGGAGAGCCAAGGCACCCACCCTATGCCTCCAACCACAAACCTGGGGAGAACTCAACAAAGCCCCAACCACAACCACGGTGGCAACCGCTCTGAGACGTGTAAGAGAAAGCTCAACTTTGAATCCCAACATCAAGACAAAAGGGGACAGTCTGGTCCCAAACGTCGCTTTGAGACTTACACAGTTCTGAATACCACCCTTTACAATGTCTTGCTGAATGCTGAATGTGGAGGAAATGATCCTGAAGGCCAAACCAAGGAACCCCAACAACCGACCTATTGTCAACAAGGAAGCCTTCTGCTAGTACCATAAGTACAATGGTCATACAGTCGAAGAATGCATCACATTCAAGAACATCATCGAGCAACTTATCCACAAAGGCAGGCTCGACCAGTTCCTACCAAGAGCACAAGCTGCCCCAGCACGCCTCCAGATCAACACCATCAGCGGAGGGCCAACCCTGTCCTCCCCCATCACCTCCAATCGAGCGAAGAAGGACTTCCGAAGAGCTTCACAGTCAAGCCAGTAGGTACTTAGCATCGGCGTCTGCCAACCCGGCAAGTTAGCAAAGATCGAATGGCAAGCGATCACCTTCTCTGAGGAAGAAGAAAGAGGTATTGTGTTCCCACACGATGACCCCTTCATTGTCCGAGGGCTATTATCCAACTGCAACGTAGACCACATCCTTGTCAACACCGACAGTTTAGTCAATGTGCTTTTTTGGGAAGCTTTCCGGCGGATGGGCTTGGACGAGAAGGAATTAGACCACAAAGTCATGCCCCTTTTTGGTTTTTCCGGCGACTCTGTTTTACCCAAGGGTATCATCACTCTACCGACCACAATGGACACCAACCCTCAGACTGCTACCACAATCGCCACTTTCCTCGTGGTCGATTGCCCGATAACCTACAATGTGATCCTCGGGCATGGTCTGCTCAACCAAATGCGAGCCATCGTATCAACACATCTCCTACTGATGAAATTCCCAACACCTGTTAGAATAGGCCAGGTGCATAGAGACTAACTTTCCGCCAGAACATGCTACGCCACTTCCCTTACCAAAACAAGCCAGCACTAGCCGGAAGCAACACAAACGCTCTCGGTCACAGAGTCGGCACTCGAAGACTACCCCGTGGACCCCAAGTACATGGAGGAACTCCGGGGCAGCCCCCCGGAGGACCCTCGCGACCTGGAACATATGCCCCAGGCAGAACCAGTGGAAGAAACAGAGACAATCCCTTTTTCCGATATACACAAGGACCTCCAAGTTCGAATAGGCTCTAAACTACAGCCTAGCATCCGCTCTACCCTCATCAAGTTTCTCCAGGGTAATTCCGAAGTATTCGCATGGTCCTACGCGGACATGCGGGGCATATCCACTGACGTGATCTGTTATCGACTCACCATCGACCCCACTTTCAAGCCAATCACGTAGAAGTAGAGGAGTTACGATGCAGAAAGACAACTAGCCATGCAGGCCGAAATCACCAAGCTCAGGACAATCCATTTCGTTCAGAAGGCTATCTATACCGCTTGGATTGCCAACATTTTCCTAGTCAAGAAGCCCACGGGTCTGTGGCGCATGTGCAGAGATTTGACGGATTTGAATAAGGCCTGTCCGAAAGATAGTTTTCCCCTCCCCAAAATCGACATGCTTGTGGACGCCACCGCAGGGCACAAAATGCTAAGCTTCATGGATGTTTATTCCGGATACAACCAAATCCTCATGAATCCAGAAGACCAGATCCACACCAGTTTCAAGACCAACCTGGGAGTCTAATACTACAATGTCATGCTCTTCGACCTCAAGGACACGGGAGCAACCTACCAACGGCTCGTCAACTTCATGTTCGCCGACCAGATTGGCAAGACAATGGAAGTTTATGAGGACAATATGCTTGTGCCTCAACCCTGCGAAGTGTGTCTTTGGCGTAGGCTCAGGCAAGTTTCTGGGGTACATGATCAGCCAACGAGGAATTGAGGCCAATCTAGAGAAAATCAAGGCCCTCTTGGACATGCAACCCCCTCAAACACACAAGGACATCCAGAGCTTAATAGTACACCTCTTTCTTCAAGGCATTGAATGGCAATGGCAAAAAGATCGACTTGACAGAAGAATGCAACAGGGCATTTTTGGAGCTCAAGCGGTACATGGGTAGTGCACCACTTTTAACTAGACCAGAGACGGGAGAACACCTCTTCGTCTACCTCTCAGTATCCACTTCCGCTGTTAGCTCCGTCCTCATCACCCTGCGGGTAAGGGCCGAGAATCCTGTCTATTAAGTCAGCAAGGCTTTCCAAGACGCCGAAAACCGATACCCCGACCTGGAGAAGTTGACACTCGCACTAGTAGTAACTGCAAGACGCCTACGCCCATACTTTCAAGCGCATGAAATCAAGGTCGTCACTAACAAACCTCTCTGACAGTTCCTCTAGAAACCCGATACCTCGAGCCAACTAATCAAATGGGCCATAGAGCTTAGTGAGTTCGACATCAGCTACGTCGCCAAAACTGCAGAACAAGAGCAGGCAGTGGTTGACTTCATCGCTGAATATTCCTACCAGCCCATGCAGTGCATGCCTCCCGACAACACTGCCCAAGGAGAATCTCAGGCCAGGGTCAAGCCAACACAGTCTAAGGACTCCCCCATTGATGGAAGGCCGTTGAGAGCTGCCTCCAGCTATCATCCACTTCCTGGGTCCTAACCAAGTCCGGCCTCCTTCAACGTTGATAAAGAACGACTTGATGGAGGAATCTAGGGTCGGCCTCTTCAACTTCTTCGGTATCTTCCGGCCTGCCAACAGTGAAGTCTCAAAGAGGACAATTACGCTCCTTACCAGCTCCAAAGTTTCCACCTCGGCCTGCTTCTTCTTGTGGGCTCTATCCTCCGGGTCTTCGGCCTCATTGGCCTCCCTCCTCTTGGCCAGCTTCCTCTTTTCCGCAGCCTGGCCTCGGCCGCAAGTTTCCTCATTTCCTCGGTCGCGTCATCAATTTTGATGACCTGTACTGAGGACACCGCTGACTGTGCGACAGATTTTCCCATCGTCCTTGTGCCGACTGATGCAGGAGGACTTGTTAACAGGGATTGAATTGGTTCCCCAGTCGCAGAGTCCACGTCGACCTAGACAACAGGCCCCTCGTCCTGGCTCGTGGGTCCCGCTATCATAAGTCTTGGCTTCATCTGACTGGAAGCCTTGGCCTTCAGAGGTTGCAAGAAGTCCACTTTGGACGAGGCCCCCGCCTTCTGAGCTTAAACCTTGGCAGCCTCAGCCTGTTTCATTATCTCTTGAATTTTTGCCATTCTATTTGAGCACTGTGTAGCTACTGCAACAATGTAATCCAGAGGGGCTAACAAAAGACCAAATGGACAACAAGAAACACATTGTTAGGCCACCATTTATTGACATAACAACCAAAACATCGATTTAAAGGGTGTTCCATATCACTTACGCAGTTCGGTTATCAAGCCGATCTTTTGCAAATTACTCGGTAGCCGAAGGAAATCGCGACTTCTCTCTGATCGGTCAAGCTTCTCAAAGAGTTCCAAACAGTCGGCTTTCTCCTGGTCGGTCAGACTTGGGCACTTGAACACTTCTGCAAAATAAAACAAGTACGTCAACAACAGCTTATTAAAAAAAACATTCGAGGATATAAAAATTCAAAACACAAAAACACACAAGACCCTCGGCCACACCTTTGGACTAATAAGTCCTTGGTATCCTACGTTGCGACTCGGTCAGGTGGGAACCCTCCCACTCTCCACAGACCAGGACAAACCGATTCTTCCACGCCTTTTGGGAAGTCGACATATCCCAAATAAAGGGACCTCGGGTTTTCCTATCCTTAGCTTCAACGTATATCCACCAGGTCTTATCCCTTTGAAATTAATACAGACAATTCAAGTGGCCCCATGTCGGCTCCCCCTTGCCGGCCAACTTGAACGCAATGTAGACACCAATAAGAGCAATCCAAGTTTTGGGGTTCACCTGGCCGATGGCTACTCCCAACTGAGCAACCATCCTTTGGATCCACGGATGGAGTGGTAAGACGACACCATGCGTCAACATGTCAAGATAGAAGGTGGTCCATGGTGTAGGTGGATCGCTGGGCATTTTCTAGTCCCCGACTAACCTCATCACCACCGAGTTTGGAATATGGAATGCCTCCCTGAAGGCCTGAACGTCATCCCACTTGATGGTACTATATTGCCGATCAATGTGGTAAACCGATTGAGCCACGGTAACTTCCCGCATGGCCGAATCTACATCTATATCTATCACCATCGGTCTAGAAGTTGCTCCTTCATCACTTTTACCCGCAGTACCTTCTTCCCTTCCTCGGCCTGAAACGGTCGGTATCCCTTCAAAAATCACTGTCTGGTCAACCGAATTGACATCCACAATTACTTGCTCGGCCTCACCACTGGCCGAGACAGACTTGTCTAGTATACTGGCAAAGGATTTTTCAAGATCTTCCTCTAAATCTCTTTCATCTTCAGCTTGTGACTTTAGATTCACCTCTGGCCGAGATGTCCCTGACATCGAATGTAATGACCCGTCCCGAGTGTCGGGATTGAATATTAATAAATTATGATTTAGAATGACTAATCGGGGATTAGTTGAGTGAAATCGGACGAATTGTGCAAAATGACCGTTTTGCCCCTAGCGTGGGCAAAATGTTGACTTTTAGTTCGGGCGGTCAAACGGACTTTGATCGATGACTGTGACGTAGTTCGGGACGTCACGAGTTCATAGACAGGTGACACGTTCGATTCCGACATTCGAGGAAAAAGTTATGACGTTCGGAAGTTCGGGGGCATTTTCGTAATTTGGCTAAAAAGGGGCCAAATGTTGACTTTTGACCCGGGAAGTCCAATGGACGAGGGCCAAGAACCGTTACGTAGGTCGAGTCGATACGAATTCATAGACAGGCGGCACGCCGAAATCGGAGATTCGACGACGAAGTTGTGGTCACGGGAGCGAAATCGATTAATCGAACGAACCGGGATTTCGATTAAAATATTATTAAATAGTGAATAGTGATCAGAGTTTGTGAACACTTGGATGAGTGACAAGTGTCACCCATCCCTTGTTTTGAGGCCCTAAATTGTGGAACATGTTTCCCATTAATCCATTTTTTTTTAATCATTCCTTATCGTGCATTCTTCATCATCCGTCATCAACATTTCTTCATTTATTTTCTTCAAAACCATATACCTCAATCCTACACAAACACCTCTCAATCATCATCCATTGCTTATGACCCGTGAACGAAAGTTGGAGAGGATGTTGAGACGAACCCAATGGTGGCCACGGTAAGGACCGTTGTGCACGGTGGCCGGAATTTTGGAAGGTAAAACCGTAGGATTCAAATTTTGGGTTTTTGATTTTGATGGTGTTGATCGATTCTAAGCTTAGGATGATGTTCTTTGAGCTCTCACGAGCTTGTAGGTGCAATTTGGGACGAATTTGGACGTTGGAGGTGAACGGAATGATGATTGGAAATCTGGCCGAAACTTTGATTGGCCATAACTTAAAATCCAGGTACTTTCTGAATTTTCTGGGCTGATATTTGGAATCCTTGGCTCGAGTAGATGGATTTACATAGGTAGAACGTCGAATTTGGTTGAGAAACGAGTGAGATATCGAAGTTTGAAGTTTGGGGCATCAATGGAGTTTTCCGGCGAGAAATTCCGGCGAGTTTCCGTCGAGTTGACTCGGTCTCCGGCGAGTTGACTCATTGACCGGTGAGTTGACTCGTTGACTCTGACCTGTTGACTTTTGACCGTTGACTTACTGTTTATTATGATGTCAGCGTTGACTTTGATGACATCAACGTTGACTTTTTTGTCAACATTTGACTAAAACTTTGACCCGCTTGTGGGGGCTCGTGGGAGCGTATTTTTAGGTGGGACCAGGACTATTTTAAGGGTTTCGACGATCCGGATTCAATGGCGGTGGTTTCGGGTCGATCGGAGATCGTTAAGTTGGTCAAATCGAGGGTTTTCACCTCGGGAAACGAGTACGGGACACGTTGACCTTTCCGGAAAAATTTAGGGTTCATAATATGGACTTGTATAGGTTAGTAGTAACCTTTGGATATGATTTGGACAGGTCAGGATGACCCGAAGAGGTCGGATTAGCCCGAGGAGGCTTATGGCACGCATATCGAGGCGGCAGCTAGGACAGACTGTGAGTGGACTTTTGGTTTTCTAACTGTGATGCATGCATATATGGTTTAAAATGCTTATTTATATGATTTTCTATGATTTGACATGATTGATGCTTTGATTCGGTGATTTCTCGATTTTCTCGGTTTTATGATTATTATATTATTATATTCTGGCACGATTTTCGAGAAATCATGAAATTGGTTAAAAATGATATTGTGGGCGTGAGAACCCAAGTAAATAATGATTTTGACTCGGATTTGGAGTTACATGTGAATTTGATGATTTTTGGTATACTCGTGATTTTTGTGATTATTTTAATCAGTCTTTCGGGCACGTTTTACGAGGAACGTGCAAATGATGTTTTGGGCTAGGCCCGGATTGAAAATGATATTTGGACTCGGATTATGAGTCAATGATTGATTTTATGGATTTACGTGATCGTGGCAACTCGGGTTTACGGTTGCACTGATTTACGTGAAATTGATATTTTGGGGTTGGGACCCAATGGGATTGTGTTTCTGATTGGATTTGTATTTCCATGTGATTATATGATGATATTGATGATTTCGGATTTATAAAGTAAATCGGGACTTTGGTTAATTTAGGGCTGAGACCCTGTGTCGATATGTGATTTGATTTTCTATGCAGCTGTTTTTCACTGGTTTTTGTGATGATAAAATGTTGCAGATATTTAGGGCTTTCGGGAGAAAATATGTTTTTCCCCGGAGTGCACCCTGGAGATAACGCTCGCCTTCGGGATGGAAGTGTTTACCCCGAAGAGGTCACGTAGCACGATCTTTGTCGAGCAGCCGAGGGAGGCTTGACTTAGATCAGATGTGCTGGATTATATATGGATCGGTAAGTGATGTGTTCACGAGATCCGGATTGCCGGCTGGTGATGTGTTCACAGCGGCGGATGCTCGGATTTTGAGCGGTCCTTGAGCCTATTGATATGCACGCGTTGCAGGGATAAACGTGACTCTAAGCAACAGGATATGGAAATAAGTCCCGTGGATTATGGAAAATGATTTTGAGGAAACCGTGGTTTAGTGGTTAAAATGATTTAAGAAAACTGTGAACTTTTTGAGATATTAAACTGATTTGGTGAACATGAGTTTTTATGGACCATGGGAAAACGTGTTTTTGATTTTATCGGTCCACTGTTGAATGATTTCATACTATTACTCATGTTTTACGATATGCATGCAAGTTTGTGAAAACTGGAGGGTAAGAATATATTTTGGTAAATGTTTTTATCAAACCTTGTTTTGTCCACTCACACCTTTTCTGTTTTATTAACCCTTCAGGTCGTGGTGCGTTGATCGAGGCTATTCCTGAGGTGGAGGTATGTGTGGGCACATGCGCAAATATCCCTTGTCTGGCAGGTGCTGAAGGGTAGTTTTGGATTTTCAGTTGACTTGTCAGACGGGAGCAGGACCGGGCACGGTTATCTATGTCCTTCGGGGACGGGTCCTGTCATCGAAGCCGACTGACTCGTTTGTAACCGGGTGTCCGAAGTGACAGAGTTGGCCGTTCATTTATCCTCGAAGGCATTCCCAGACCAATTGTCCATGTCTTGAGAATCTTCAGATGACATCTACAAATGAAAAAAAAAGGCTCCTAAGAATGGGAAACATACAAGACCCAACTCCCTGACCGACCTAGATAATCAATAATACAAGGCACGAATATTCATACATGTTTATACCATGTTCTTGCCAAAACTAACTCTTGAATCCAAAATAACAATTAAGAAACCTTTGTACCTTGTTTTGTCTTAGACGAGCACCGTAACCACCATCGTGAAAGTTGATAGAAAATCGCCTTGACGCTTGCCGAAAATCTCCTAATGTCTATCTCAACCACTCTCAAAATTCACTCAGATGCAAAGTGAAAAGTGAACTTTTCTCCAACCCATTTATACCACCACAAATTAACGACGGTTAAAAAACTAGCCGTTATAACCATAGTCGACCAGTCGAAACGACACACACTACATCGGTCAGCGGAAAGGTCACCTCGATAATACCAAGCATTTAAAGCGCACTTGTATCCCTTCACATCAGCTTACCTTGGAAACCAAGTGGCAATTGATCGGCCTGAGGACATCTCCCTAGCCGATCGGCCACCTCATCGTGCGAGGTTCTGCGCAAGCTGACCGACCAAGGTGACATCCACCCACCTTGACAACCATGTGCATTTGATCCGCCCAAGGACATCTCCTAATCCGATCGGCCACCTCATTGTGAGAGGGTCCACACAAGCTGACTAACCAAGGTGACATCCACTCACCTTGGAAACCAAGAGGCAATTGATCGGCCTGAGGACATCTCCTAGGCCGATCGGCCACCTCATCGTGCGAGGGTCCGTACAAGCTGACCGACCAAGGTGACATCCACTCATGACACGACCTATCTCAATCCCCCCGGGATTAACGTGGGATGTGTCATGCTCCCATCTGACATGAAGTTTCAGACAAGGGATAATACGTGCCTCAGCCCATACGGGGCTCCCAGTGACAAGACCCATCCCAATCCCCCCAGGATTAGTGCTAGATGACCTTACTCCCGTCTGACACAAAATGTCAGACAAGGGATATTTCCGACCTTTGCCCTCTCGGGCTATCAGAGTACGCCAGGATCCGGAGGAGGTATGTGATATCTCGGTCTCTACTACAGTCCACACCCGATGTCAACCTAAAGGGCAGTCAAAACATTAAAAGTTGTGAGTGGACAAAAATAAAAGTGTTTATAAAAGACATTTCCATAAAGACATTTGTACCCTTCACTAAAAAGCATGCATGCATTCGAAAACCATTTAACCAAATGGACCACATGTGGGAACTAAGCCCAAATCATAAATAAACCAAGGTCGAAAGGACCAAAATGAAATCGACCATACGGGCCACTGTCCAAATCCATACGAAACCAATAAGGGACTCAGCCCAAAACCATAACCATACGAAAATCACATAGACGAGCCACTGCTCAAATCCTGTACACACCTGTGCACACCATATATCAAAGAATTGTAAAGATTCAACCATACGAACCATTGCCCAAAACCAGTGTAACCACACATCATATCTCATATATCATATCATATCATATATACATATAAGTCACACAACCAATCCTGTCACGGTATCCAAAGCTACACACGTACTACCCGGGTCTCAATCCGAGTCTTCTCAAAGTCAAGGTCAATGTCCGCAGACCACTGATCCTACTCGAGGTAATAGTAACCATAGCATTCCTGAGAGTAAGGAACCCAACTGGGGGGTGACTCCACTCAGTCGATGCTCCGTGACTACTCCGGGGTCCACCCAGGCCAACGACCCTCCCCGGAGGAGATAATAGAAGTAAAGGAAGGTATATGAACATATATATACATAACA
This sequence comes from Prinsepia uniflora, assembly GCA_032719365.1. Lineage (NCBI taxonomy): Eukaryota > Viridiplantae > Streptophyta > Magnoliopsida > Rosales > Rosaceae > Prinsepia > Prinsepia uniflora. Next base: position 73,840,180 of record CM064862.1, read on the forward strand.
CAAATATCCATGCCCGGTTCCCCTGAACCGTCATGATCCATAATATCCATTCCATTCATATATATATATATATATATATATAACATCCTCCATGCCCGGTTCCCATAAACCTTCATGTACCACAATCACATAACCAAGGTTTCATGCCGGTTCCCATAAACCGTCATGTACCATAATAACATAACCAGGGTTCATGCCGGTCCCCATAATCCGTCATGAACCATGATACTATAACACGGGTTCATGCCGGTTCCCATAAACCGTCATGAACCTGGAAATCCATTTAAGGTTCCCTGACCTGAAATCAAAACCGTAAAGTAACCTGGGTCTCGTGCCCGAACATAGGACATCAACTAGGCACCGTGCCCGAAATATGAGGTCATATGCTCGAGACAAAACCAAATGGGTCTCATACCCCAGTTTATCCTTTTCGAAATCCAAAACCTTTTCATTTAGACCAATAAAGAAATACAGATCCGTATAGGCACCGTATAGGGCCGAAACCTCGAAATACGTGCCTATACGTAACCACACATCCAAATGAACTTATGGCATCACAAAAAAGTATTTAAAACATATAATAAACATTAATGCATGCACCAATTTGGAAAACAAGGTCCACTCACAGACCGTCCGAGCTGCCGTTTCGATTTGCGTGCCATAGGCTCTCCCGAGCCAATCGCTATCACCGGGACTCCCAAACCTGTCCAAATTGTAATATAAGGTTACTAACTACTTAATTAATCTCCCATTAAAGCCCCGTAATTTTCTCGAACTTTTAACTATTTTTAAACCGATCCTAAACCTTCCGATGCCCCGAAACATATCGAGAAGGTGTCCGATTAACACGAAACCAGTCCCAAAATATTCGTTACATCGAATAGAAGATTTCATATGTTGAACACTTCCCCAAATTATGGCCCACGTGCCCTCACGCGCCCCAAGAAGGCTTAGAACACTGTTCATCATCCCTAACCTCCAGCTGAACCGGTTCACTGTTCATAGCCACTGTGCTGAACCGACGTGACCGGTTCGGCAGTTTTCCTCCCCTAAATTCCATGGTTTAATCTTTGAACCATACGGTTCAATGTTTCCAAAATGCACCCATGGCTTCACAGCCGTCCAACGCCATTAAAAAGCTTCATATTAAGTCCCTAACAACCTAACAATCACTTCCTAGGCACCCAAAAGCAACCATAATGCATAAATTGAAAAATGGGAAGGATTGGGCCTTACCGAGCACCCTCTCGGGTTCGTGGCTCCACCGCCCATGGCGGCGCCGTCCTGGGCCGGTCACCACATCCTCTTGTCCTCCCTCACTCCCTGGTCCTCACAGTTGATCAAATGGAAGTGGGTTGGATTGGTTTGGCTCAAAATGAGATCGCGTTTGGTTGTTTAGGGGGAAAAGAAAATGATCGATGCACGGGGAAGGTGCATGAATATGTGTGGGCTGTGCAATGGATGGGTGACACTTGTCACTAGAGTCCAAAACTTAACTCGTTTCGTAATTCGTGCAATAGTGCACTTGAATTTCCTTGAACCGTAACTTCGCCGTCGACCTTCCGAATTCGACGTGCCTCCTGTCTATGGATTCGTATCATTTCGATCTACGTAATGGTCCTAGGCCTTCGGCGATCGGGCATCCCGGTCCAAAAGTCAACTATTTGCTCCTTTTAACTAAAATTACCAAAATGCCCCTAAACTTCCGAACGTCATAACTTCTTCCTCGAACGTCGGAATTGAACGTACCACCTGTCTATGAACTCATGACGTCACAAACTACGTCACGGCCATTGGTCAAAGTCCATTTGATCGCCCGAATGAAAAGTCAACATTTTGCCACGACTAGGGACAAAACAGTCATTTTGCATTGTTCGTCCGATTTCACCTAACTAATCACCGATTAACCTCATTAATCGTGGTTAGTCAGTAATCTAATCTAGGAATTCGGGACGGGTCATTACACCCAGAGCGCGCTAGGATCGGTGGAGGAGTGCGATGTCTCGATCTCTGCTGTAGCCCGCATTAATTCAAAATATTTACTCAAATAAGCCATTAGGGCCTTAGCGCAAAAACCATAACTCAAAACCAAGTGTGGGAACTCAGCCCAAAACTGTATAAAACCAAAATCCGTAAATCCAAAACTAAGCGGGCCACTGGCCAAATCCATAACCAAAAATCCACAAATACCGAAATACCATTTCATGAATCCAATAATCCATATTTACCACATAACCAGCATCGGCATCCCAGATGCCTAGCGTCCCAAACACTTGATGTCTCAGACTTCATATCTCACGGTAATAAGTAACGTGTGCTACCTGGGGTCTCTCCGAGTCAATATCTCTGACATCCCAGATGTCCGACGTCCCAGACGTCAAATCATAGCATTCCTGCTCTTCAGTCACTATATGGTCTCGTAGCTCTGTATAATGACCTCTCGCAGCCAATGCACCGTGACTTTCCCAGTGTCCCAGACACCTGAAAGAGACCATCACATATCCTTGTATCAAGAAGGTATATAGAAAATATTTTTACAAAGTCATTTCAAAACATCTCAATGGGCCCTGCCCGAAATTCTCATAAAACATCACAATCCATTTAGGGTCCCTGGCCTGAAATCACATTTATGAAATATAGGGTCCCAGACCCGAAATCACAATTTTAAAACTCAATTGGGCCTCATGCCCGATTTTGTAAACCAATGGGCCCCTGACCCGATCACATGACTCAAAAGGGTCTCAGCCCGATTTTGTAAACCAACTTTGCCCCTAGCCCGATCACATAATTCAAATGGGTCTCATGCCCAAGTTCATCTTTCCAAAACCAAAACCATGCCATAGAACCATTATTAAACTCACAATCACATAGCCATAGCATAAACTCGTAAACCTCGAAATACGTATAAATACGGCATTACCTCGAAATGCATGCCATCTTGTAAACCACTAGTACCACAATCATCATCATAGAAATCACGTATGTAAAACATGTAAAATAGTTATGCATGCATCACAGTTTAAACCGGGACTTCCAAACCTGTCCACATGACACTAGAGGGTTACTAACCTCTTCATTAACCTCCTATTAAAGCCTCGTAATTTTTCTGGATTTTTAACTATTTTTAAACTCAGTCTTAAACCGTTAGACACCCCCAAATATCTCGAAACGGTGTCCGATCGATACAAAACCAGTCCCAAAATGTTCGTTACATCGAATAGATTAAAATTCATGTTGAACACTTTCCCAAAATACCCCCCACGTGTAGAAACAATGTCGTCGTCTACCTTGGGCAAACCTGGTCTGAATCGGTTCAGACCGACCCGGTCCAACCGAACCGATGTTCACAGTTCAACGCCATTTTCTCAACCATTTTCCATCCCATTTGATCCTAAAGCTTTGTGACACGACCCACCCTCAATCCCCCCTAGATTAAGGGCTAAGTCATGCTCCCGTCTAACTTACGCATGACACGAAGGCTAAATCGACGTCCAACCTCCACGTAACGCGTAAGCCGGACAAGGGATTTCCAAAAGAAACGTCCACAAGTTCCGGACTTTCCAGAGCGCGCAGAGTGTAACGCCCCGGAAATTCGAGTGTTTTTATATTGTAAATTAATGAATGAATTGACGTTTTTACCCTTGTGAATTGTATTGCCAAATTATTGACTTTTTGATGGGTGGGTCAAACTGACTTTTACCAATGACCGTGACGTAGTTCAGGACGTCACGAGTCCATAGACAGGTGGCACGACCAATTCGGACGATCAGGGAAAAAGTTATGACTATCGGAAGTTCAGGGGCATTACCGTAATTTGGACGATAGGGGCGAAAATGTTGAATTTTCGTTTGGAAATTGATTTTCAAATGACTCAAGGACCGTTAGGTAGGTCTCGATGCCTTGAGTCCGTAGACAGGCGGCACGCCGAAATCGGACTTCGTACGAGGAAATTATGGTTAGAAACGTGAAATCGGGAGGTTCGCGTCTCGAGAATCGTGTCAATTATTTTATTCTGATATTGTGATTGGAGGACACCTGGATGAGTGACAAGTCCATTGGCTAGATTGGATCAAACTCCACTAAGTAATTAAATAGGATTAAAACCACCTTTTAATCTCAGCCATCCATCTAAAGTACCCCAGATTTAATCTGAACCCTTGATCTCATTTCCTAGAATGAGTCTGGACCGTCCATTCCGTTTGATCAGATTCCCTCCATGCTTTATATTTTCCTACCCGACACACACATACTACCCATTCAACCATCACACCTGTGTATCACCCTGACCCGTGATTGTGTGTGGCTGGACTGAGATGGTGAGGCTAAGGGACGGTAGTGATCACGGCGGTGGACGGCAGCGAGGTAGGCGGTCCTAAACCCGAAACTGTTTTGAAAAACTCAGAAATGGAAGCTTGATTTCCAACGTGTATTTTCAATTTCTTTTGATTCTATTCGATTCTATGGACTAATAGGAACCTTTAGAACGTGTTTCGTGATTTAAGGAGATCTGAACGGAGGATAAACGGCGACGGGAGAACCGGGTTCTGTTCATCGAGGTAATCCTTCGATCCATCTTTTGTTTGACGATTTTAATTAGTTAGAACCCTTTCTGGGATTGAGACGGTCACATAGGAACAAACTAGAACTAAAATGGTTGAGAATTGAAGGATTGGTGACCGGGTCAGATTGCGGGTCTGCACGACCCAGTTTCAGAGAAACGGGTTGACCCCTCAAAAGGACAGTGGTGATGACGTGGCACCTTGTCAGACCTGTCAGGTGACGTGGACCATTCTTCAGCCGACACGTGTCACATGTCAGTGCACAGTCAGCACTGACATGTCAGTGATGTGGCCCAATTAGGGGCTGCCACGTGTCACTGACATTTCAGTGACGTAGACCAGTACCGTGCTAACACGTGGCACGTGTCAGACCTGACACGTGGCCTGACAGAGTAGTGATGTGGACCAATCATGTGTTGACACGTGGCACCTGTCAGAGTCTGACACGTCTAACCTGACAGCTGTCAGATGATGTCAGCATGACGTCATGCTGACGTCAGCAGTGACGTCAGCAGGAACTGTTCCTGGGTTGACCGACACGTTGACCAGCTCATGGGGGCGCGTGTGAATAGTATTTTGGTGGGACCACCACCATTATGTAGGTTTCAACGATCCGGATCCAATGGCGGTGGTTTCGGGTCGATCGGAGATCGTTAAGTTGGTTAAAATGAGGTTTATTACCTCGGGAAGCGCGTTCGGGCAGTTTTTCCAGGCCGGTTTCAGTCTAGGGTTTCATGGTTGAATGTTAGGGGCTTATATTGACCTTTACATATACTTTGGACATGACAGGGATTGTACAATAGTACCAGGACGAGGGTATACGTTCTGTTTTCAGCAGGATTGTACTGTGAGAGGGGTCGTCGGGATCGTCCGCATCTTGGAGCGACGGGCCAGAAGAACAATAAGAGAGGGGGCTACAGGGGAGCACCCTCATCCTTTAAGGGTCGTGGCTGGTCAGGTCGACGTGGGGGCTCTCAGGGCAGAGTATCAGGATTCAACTCTGGGCAGTGTTTATCATGGAGTGGTGCTTCTAGTTGGCATTCGGACAGGCCGAAGCCAGTAAACTGTTTTGCTTGTGGAGAAGAGGGCCACTATGCCTGTGATTGCCCGCTGTTGTCCAAGAGCAACGACGCTGGGGGCTCTAGTGTGGTGCAGAGCACGGCTTCCCACACTAACGAAGGTCGAGGTCAGGGAGGTGGCCGTGGTGCTGAGTGTGGCGCGCGCGGGCGCGGCTGGAATGGAGGGCCTAGGGCTCAGGTGTTTGCAATGTCCCAGCAGCAGGCGAGGACCGCCCCAGGCGTGGTTACAGGTACACTACATATCTCAAACTTTCTTGTACGTGTATTGATGGATGCGGGGGCTACACATTCTTTTATGTCGAGGAGTTGTGCTGGTATGCTTGATTGTGTGGTATCAGCCTTAGATTGCGAGATGGGTGTTGGCACCCCGATGGGCATCGTGTACCTTATGAATCAAGTGATTCGGAGCTGCCTGGTGAGAATTGAGGGTGTGGATTTACCAGCGGACATAATTATTCTGGATATCTACGACTTTGATGTAATTTTAGGAATGGATTGGCTATCGGAGCATGGGTCGCTCATCGATTGCTATAGCAGGCAACTGATTCTGCGAAGTCCGGGTTTTCCAGAGGTTATCTTTCAGGGGGAACGTGATGTTTCGACTCCTGAAGTGATTTCTTCACTTACTGCTACCAAACTTCTACGGAAGGGATACCAGGGTTATCTGGTGCATGTCGTGTCGGAACAGGTTAATACTCCGGGTATCGACGAGATACCAGTGGTACGTGAGTTTCCGGATGTGTTCCCAGAAGACTTACCTGGATTGCCACCACCGCGGGAGATCGAGTTTACAATTGAACTACTCTCCGGTACCCGACCTATGTCCCAGGCACCATACCGGATGGCGCCAGCCGAGTTACGAGAACTCAAAACTCAGTTGCAGGAGTTGGTAGATTTGGGATACGTCTGACCGAGTACTTCACCGTGGGGAGCACCAGTGTTGTTCATGAAGAAGAAGGAGGGGAGTCTCCATTTGTGTATTGATTATCGACAACTCAACAAGGTGACACTGAGGAACCAGTACCCTCTACCCAGGATCGATGACCTTTTTGACCAGTTACGGGGAGCACAGTGCTTCTCGAAGATTGATTTGCGGTCTGGGTATCACCAACTGAGGATTTCGGAGGAGGATATTCTGAAAACTGCTTTTCGAACCCGTTACGGACACTACGAGTTCCTAGTGATGCCTTTCGGCTTAACGAATGCTCCGGCAGCATTCATGGATCTGATGAACAGGGCCTTCCGACCCTACTTGGATAAATTCATGATTGTGTTCATCGATGATATCTTGGTGTACTCAAGGAGTGCTCGAGCATATGAGGAACATCTATGGTTGGTGCTGGAGAAGCTGAGACAGGAACAGTTGTACGCCAAGCTGAGCAAGTGCCAGTTTTGGCTGAGCAGTATTGGTTTTCTGGGACATGTGATATCAACGGATGGGATTAACGTGGATCCCCAGAAAACAGAGGCGGTGACTAACTGGGCTAGACCGACAATGGTAACGGAGGTGCGGAGTTTTGTCGGGTTAGCAGGTTATTACCGGAGATTCGTGGAGGGTTTCTCCAAAATTGCTGCACTGTTGACTCGATTGACTCGGAAGGGAGTGAAGTTCATTTGGGACGAGAAGTGTGATCGGAGTTTCAAGAGTTGAAGGATCGATTGACCACTGCACCTGTCCTTGCATTGCTGGATGACAGTAGATAGTTCGTAGTCTTTAGTGACGCATCACTACAAGGTTTGGGCTGCGTGTTGATGCAGACTGGCAAGGTTATCGCCTACGCATCCCGGCAGCTAAAGACTCACGAGTTGAACTACCCTACCCATGATTTGGAGTTGGTAGCGGTGGTTCATGCTCTAAAAATATGGAGACATTATCTATTAGGCGCAACGTGCCGGATATACACCGACCACCAGAGCCTAAAGTACCTATTCACTCAGAAGGAGCTTAACATGAGACAACGGAGATGGTTAGAGCTGCTGAAGGATTATGACTGTATAATTGAGTACCATCCGGGTAAGGCCAATGTGGTGGCAGATGCACTCAACAGGAAGTCAGCAGGATCAGTTGCACACTTGGGGATGGTGTATCTTCCTTTGCTGGTGGAACTCCGGAAAGCGGGAGTTATTTTGGACACGGATGAGCATGGAGCTTTATTGGCCAACTTCCATGTACGACCAGTGCTGATTGATCGGATCATCGAAGCACAACTTCAGGATCCGATACTCTGTATTTACAGGATTGAGGTCGATGCGGATAGGAGACAAGATTTTACCATTCGGGATGATGGAGCACTTGTGAAGTTGGGCCGTTTGTGTGGACCTGCAGTGGCAGAGTTACAGGCCGAGATTCTGGAGGAGGCCCATAGTTCGGCTTATTCTATGCATCCGGGAGGTACAAAGATGTACCGTACCCTCCGGAGCCATTATTGGTGGCTAGGAATGAAGAAAGACATTGCGGAGTTCGTGAGCAGATGCTTAACCTGTCAGCAGGTTAAGGCGGAACGGCAGAGACCTTATAGGGCTATGCAGCCACTTCCGATTCCCGAGTGGAAGTGGGATCACATCACGATGGACTTCATCTTTAAGTTACCAAGGACTCAGAGTGGAGTTGACGGAGTATGGGTGATTGTGGATCGGTTAACCAAGTCAGCCCATTTTCTGCCAGTTTAGGAGACATATAACCCTAACCGACTGGCTCAATTGTTTGTAAAGGAAATCATACGATTGCATGGTACACCGGAGTCGATCGTGTCTGATCGTGATCCGCGTTTCACTTCCAGGTTCTGGCGGAGTTTGCAAACTACTTTGGGAACAACCCTACGTTTCAATACTACTTTCCATCCACAGACCGATGGGCAGTCTGAAAGGACCATTCAGACCCTGGAGGACATGATGAGGTCTTGTGTGCTACAGTTTCAGGATTCATGGGATACTCATTTTCCGTTGATGGAATTCGCGTACAACAATAGCTATCAGGCAAGTATCGGGATGGCACCCTATGAGGCACTGTATGGTCGACAGTGCATGACACCTATATGCTGGATGGAGATAGGGGAGCGAGCGGCTGTAGGGCCAGAATTGATGGACTTAACCCAGGAAAATGTTCGGGTTATCAAGGAAAGATTGAAGGCGGCATAGGATCGCCAAAAGAGTTATGCCGACCGACGGATTCGAGACTTGGAATTTGATGTGGGAGATTTTGTCTTCCTGAAGTTATCTCCGTGGAAAGGGATTATCCATTTTGGTCGACGAGGGAAACTGAGTCCGCGTTTTATTGGACCTTATGAGATCGTGGAGAGGATTGGCCGGGTTGCATACAGATTGGCACTACCTCTAGAACTTTTTAGAGTTCACGATGTTTTCCACATATCGATGCTACGGAAGTACGTACATGATGCTTCTCATGTACTGGAGGAACAACCTATCGAACTCCGAGAGGATTTGAGCTTTGAGGAACAACCAGTACAGATTTTGGATCGGAAGGACAAGGTACTACGTCGGAAGACTATCCCTCTCGTGAAGATTCTCTGGAGAAACCAGAATGTGGAGGAAGCCACATGGGAGCCCGAGGCACAGATGCGAGAACAATTTCCTTACTTATTTCTCTTAAATTTCGGGACAAAATTTCTTAAGGGGGGAACGTTGTAACGCCCCGGAAATTCGAGTGTTTTTATATTGTAAATTAATGAATGAATTGACGTTTTTACCCCTGTGAATTGTATTGCCAAATTGTTGAGTTTTTGATGGGTGGGTCAAACAGACTTTTACCAATGACTGTGACGTAGTTCGGGACGTCACGAGTCCATAGACAGGTGGCACGTCCAATTCGGACGATCAGGGAAAAAGTTATGACTATCGGAAGTTCAGGGACATTACCGTAATTTGGACGATATGGGCGAAAATGTTGACTTTTCGTTTGGAAACTGATTTTCAAATGACTCAAGGACCGTTAGGTAGGTCTCGATACCCTGAGTCCGTAGACAGGGGGCACGCCGAAATCGGACTTCGTACGAGGAAGTTATGGTCAGAAACGTGAAATCGGGAGGTTCGCGTCTCGGGAATCGTGTCGATTATTTTATTCTGATATTGTGATTGGAGGACACCTGGATGAGTGACAAGTGTCACTCATCCATTGGCTAGATTGGATCAAACTCCACTAAGTAATTAAATAGGATTAAAACCACCTTTTAATCTCAGCCATCCACCTAAAGTACCCCAGATTTAATCTGAACCCTTGATCTCATTTCCTAGAATGAATCTAGACCGTCCATTCCGTTTGATCAGATTCCCTCCATGCTTTATATTTTCCTACCCGACACACACATACTACCCATTCGACCATCACACCTGCGTATCACCCTGACCCGTGATTGTGTGTGGCTAGACTGAGCTGGTGAGGCTGAGGGACTGTACTAATCACGGCGGCGGACGACGGCGAGGTAGGCGGTCCTAAACTCGAAACTGTTTTGAAAAACTCAAAAATGGAAGCTTGATTTCCAACGTGTATTTTCAATTTCTTTTGATTCTATTCGATTCTATGGACTAATAGGAACCTTTAGAACGTGTTTCGTGATTTAAGGAGATCTGAACGGAGGATAAACGACGACGGGAGAACCGGGTTCTGTTCATCGAGGTAATCCTTCGATCCAGCCTTTGTTTGATGATTTTAATTAGTTAGAACCCTTTCTGGGATTGAGACGGTCACATAGGAACAAACCAGAACTAAAATGGTTGAGAATTGAAGGATTGGTGACCGGGTCAGATCGCGGGTCTGCACGACCCAGTTTCAGAGAAACGGGTTGACCCGTCGAAAGGACAGTGGTGATGACGTGGCACCCTGTCAGACCTGTCAGGTGACGTGGACCACTCTTCAACCGACACGTGTCACATGTCAGTGCACAGTCAGTACTGACATGTCAGTGACGTGGCCCAATCAGGGGCTACCACGTGTCACTGACATGTGAGTGACGTGGACCAGTGTCGTGCTGACACGTGGCACGTGTCAGACCTGACACGTGGCCTGACAGAGCAGTGATGTGGACCAATCATGTGTTGACACGTGGCACCTATCAGAGTTTGACACGTCAGACCTGACAGCTGTCAGATGACGTCAGCATGATGTCATGTTGACGTCAGCAGTGACGTCAGCAGGAACTGTTCCTGCGTTGACCGACACATTGACCGGCGCGTGGGGACGCGTGTGAACAGTATTTTTGGTGGGACCACCACCATTCTTTAGGTTTCGACGATCCGAATCCAATGGCGGTGGTTTCGGGTCGATCAGAGATCGTTAAGTTGGTCAAAATGAGGTTTATTACCTCGGGAAGCGCGTTCAGGCGGCTTTTCCCGGCCGATTTCAGTCTAGGGTTTCATGGTTGAATGTTAGGGGCTTATATTGACCTTTACATATATTTTGGATATGACAGGGATTGTAAAATAGTACCAGGAAGAGGGTATACGTTCGGTTTTCAGTAGGATTGTACTGTGAGTGGGCCCGATTTCATTAAACCTTTTCATGCTTAAATGTTTTCTGATTTACTTCTATATTCACATGCTGGAATCAAGAAACGGTTTTGATGATATTGAAATTATGGTTATGGCACGTTTCACGGTATTTGGGTTTGAGACCCGTCTGATGAAACTTAAAGATTGGTTTGGATTTTATCTATGTATATATATATATATGTTTTGCATGTGGATATCAATAAAATGTATTTGGTACTGCACTGTATAGATCCATTCTTATGATACTGTCTCCTCCGGATGTGGTACCCCGGAGCGGTCACGGCGCATTGCCTGCGAGGGGTCATTCTACGGAGAAACCGGACCGTAAAATGACTCAGGAACATGATTGTTATAATTTGACGTCAGGGACGTCGAGCGTCTAGGACGCTAGGCATTTGAGATGCCGTACCCGGACAGGGTTCAGGGATTAGATTCGGGATTAAGACCCCGAGTGGCACGCGTATCCTTGAGACTGTGGCCTTATTAGACGCCAAGGACGTCAGACATCAGGGATGTCAGAATTGGAGTGTACAGTGCAGTGGCTAAAATTATGTTCATGGTTTTATTACATGTCTTATGATTCATATTATATGATTTATGGTTTTAAATTCTGATGCATGCATGTTTGTAAAACAGAGGGGTAACTTATATGTTTTACTTATTAAACGGTTTTATAAACTTGAGTTTCGGCCCACTCACCCTTAATGTTTTGGTAACCCCTCCAGGCTGTGCTACTGAGGTAGAGGAGGATCCTGAGGCGGAGGCATAGATCTACTTCTGCGTATCTGAACCCCTGTCGGGTGGTTTGACCCGCAGGATTATTTTAGAGTCGTGCTCGGAAATTGTAATTTTGGTTTTCATCCCTTGTCTGACATCTGTTAAATTTGGATTTGTTGTATAACTTTAATTTGGTTATTTATGCATTTGAACGTTTGAGGTTAAAATTGGTATGTTATTTTGGGTGTAAGACGGGCCCTTGTGGTCCCCGTGGGATCGGGGCGGGTCCTGTCATAGAGTTTACTGTGGATCGCATGTGTGATGTCTCCGTCTCTCTCTACCAACAGCCCGCACCGCAACAACCTGGAGGGTATCGAAAACATAAAAGACTGTGAGTGGACAAAAATAAATAATTAGTTTAGAAAACAGTTCATAAGAAATTACATTTCTACCCTCCACGCAAAACCAATGCATGCATATGAAAACCAATTTACAACACCAGTTCATATCCAAAACCATCAATGAAAACCAGAATTGTTTCTTTCCTCAAATTCGCAAACCAAATCCAGGGTCTCAGCCCAAAAGCATAAATCCTCATAAAAGTACGGGAACCTAGCCCAAAACTCATCAAAACCAAATCATCCGGGCCATTACCTAAAACATCTGAAAACTAGTGAAAAACCAGTGAAAAATATCAATCAATCCAGTTGCTGGATCTTAAGTGCGCCGAGTCTTTAAACTCAAAACACATGCGCATAATCAGGCCTTCCCGGGATATCAACTAGTCTTTAAACTCAAAACACAATCAACAGGCCTCGGGGGATATCACAATAACCGAGTCTTTAAACTCAAAACATATACCGAGTCTTTGAACTCAAAACATATCAATCCAGGGCCCTCCCCCGTCAATCAACCGAGTCTTTAAACTCAAAACCAGATCCAGCCGTTTTCTTTTTCCGGGTCTTTAAACCCAAAACCATTTTTCAACGGGTCTTTAAACCCAAAACCAAGTGAAAACCCTAGAAAATCCATATTCAAATTCGCAATAATGATTTCGTAAGCTAGCATCCGGAACCATCATCCCGAACCCAAATCCAGAATTTCTCTTCCAAGTTTCAAAACCGAATCAAGAATCATCTTTTCAAAATCCGATTCCAAAACTGAATCTCATTAATCAAAATCACATGAACAGGGCTTCAAGCCCGAAATCACTTTTCCGAAATCCATTTTAAATCATTGAAATCAAATCATTTTTCAAATTCCAAAATCAAATCATCAAAACCACGATCAAATCACAATATAAATCGGAACCTCGTAAAATGTGCAAATACGTCATAATTTCAAAATACATGCAAAATCGTAAATCATCATGATCATAATCATAAACATAGAAATCATGTATAGAAAACATATAAAAACATTTATGCATGCATCATAAGTTCGAAAGCAAAGTGCCCTCACAGACTATTTACGTCGCTGCCTCGATACGCGCGCACTTATGCCGTTCCCGGCTAATCCATTATCACCGGATTCCTCGAACCTGTACAAATCCCATAATAAGGTCACTAACTACTTCATAATGTTCATACTAAAGCCTCGTAATTTTCCTGAATTTTTAACTATTTTTAAACGGGCCTTAAAATCTTCGGACATCCCGAAACATATTGAGACGATGTCTGATCGACTCGAAACCAGTGTCAAAATGTTCGTTACATCGAATACTTTAAAAGTCTTCTTAAAACTTCCCTCAAAAGACATGCCACGCGCCCCCACGTGCCTCCTAAAGGGGCTGCGCGTGGGCCTTATGCGCCTCAGCAATCATCTTCAACCTCACGCCAAACCGGGTCCAGACCGGTTTGGTTTAGCCCGGTCCAGCCGAACCGGCGAGGGCAGTTTTTGTCCAATTTCAGGTCATTTTCACTCCTTTTTTCCACTATTAGCTTCGTCCCAATGTATAGACTCAATCTACAATGGTAAAACATAAATTTAAGGTCTAAAAACTACCTCCCAGGTCGAAGGAAAAACCAATCACGATCCTTCATCGAGTTGCCACTATTCCGGCCACCGTCCTTCTTGGTTTTGATCCCAAACGCCTTCTGGAATCCCTAGAAACAACTTCCACTCGTCACAACCTCACATAACCTATCAATTCTCAACTTTCCATAATCGAATTTAAACGACGTTTTTACTGGTTTTTGACCTTACCATCCATCTTAGGCCTCGAAACTAGCTTAATCCATTCCTGGTTACCTCTAGATCATCAACCTAGCAATTCATTTGCATAATAACAGTCAAAACGCGGTTCTCCATATTCAAATTAAATAGGACACTCACGGGTTTGTACCTTCGTTCACCGTCACGAACACCGTCGTGCATCGCCGTGGTGACCACTAGCTTCGTCTCACCTCCTTCATCATCTTTGATGAACAAACCATAAGCAAAGGAATAAATTTTGAAGATGTTTAGATCAATTGATCCTCACTGGTACATAATTCCCCTCTTTTGGTTTCCACGGCCACCGTCGTGGACGGCCCTCCACGGTGGCACCACCACCACACACAGCTCTGCCCACTCTTCCATTTTGGGTTTCACTCACTAGTCAGGGCCAAGGGATGAAGATCGAGGGAAAATTGAGAAAGGTTCTCTCTGTTTTTCTTTTGAACCAAACAGTGCCAAAGTTTAAAACGATGAAAAGCGGCGAGCAAGGTTCTACAGCCAACTAGACCCAGCCAGGTGTCCAAAACCTTGTGGGCACACATTCCAGAGCAGGCCAAGTGTCCATTTCTAACTGGGCACAGATCCCAATGCAAGAAATGACCAAATTGCCCTTACCTTCATAATTACCATTTTGCCCCTCAAGTTCCTAGACCTGTAACTTTATCGTCTGACCTCTAATTAACGCATGCCGCTTGTCGTTGTATTCAGGAGATCGAGACCTACCTAACGACCCTCGAAATACGTGAAAAAGACATGTCATAGAAAAAGTCAACAAATTGCCCTTTTTCAACTAAATTACCAAAATACTCTCAAACTTCCGAACATCATAACTTCCTCATCGGATGTCGGAATCGGACGTGCCACCTGTCTATGAACTCGTGACGTCCCGAACTACGTCACAGTCATCGGTCAAAGTTTGGTTGACCGCTCAAACCAAAAGTCAAGCATTCGCCCAATTCTAGGGGTAAAATCATCATTTTGCATCGTCCGTCCGAAAGCATCCAACTAATCACTGATTAACCTCACTAATCCGTCATTAACCACTAATCTAATACCGATTTCTGGGACGGGTCTTTACATTTGTCTATCCATTTCCAATCGATCAGTGGTTTCAAAATCGAGGAAAGAGGTTGATTTCGAACCTGTCCATGGAGGAACAACAACCACCACCTACAACTACGCCTTTCCGTTGTCTCCGACCACCACAGTTTCCCAACTCGGTCCCAATCAACTCGTCTGAGTCCTAGGAACACAACCTAGTCCCCCAAATCAATCCATAAGCCTTGAAACCCAACTTCCGATTTTTGAACCAAAAACTCCACCACGTCGGGTTGCCAGCCACCGTACACCGCTGTCCAAGCTGTTAGCACCGTCGTGCTCGTCTCGTTTCCCTCTCCAACTTCCACTCAGGGTTCACAAGCAACAGAGGAAGTTTGGAGGTTTTTCACGTAGGACTGGGTTTGGTTGTTCACGGGTTACTGATTCCATTTTCCCCATTGTGATCCCCATTGTGTCTCAGGCCGTCCAACAGCCTCCCAGTCACACTCTTCCCTTAGTCTCTAACCATAACACAATGAAGGGCAGGGTAGTAGGGTGATAGGTATTTTTATTTCACGGTTTGAAGAAAAAAGAAGAACAAATGAAGGCTGAGTCGCAGGGTGGGGCAGAAGAGAGAGAAATGTGTCATAATTATAAAATAATATAACATATAATAATTAAATAAACCCCCCAATCAAACAAGATCCCCAAATTAGGGAAATCCACCTATGGGATGAGTGACACTTGTCACTCATCTAAGGGCCCCACACAAATATATGTCCAATTGGATTAAAATAATATTTAATAAGAATCCCGAGACGTAAATCTCCGATTTCGCTCCCGTGACCATAACTATTTCGTCCGACTTCCGATTTCGGCATGGCGCCTGTCTATGGATTCGTATCGACCTGGTCTACTTAACGGTCCTTGGCCCTCGGCCATCAGACCTCCAGGGTAAAAACTTAACATTTTTCCCATTCCCAAGGCAAAATGGTCATTTTACACTATCCGGTTGCTTTCGCTCAACTAATCACCGTTTAACCTCACTAATCCTTGATTAGTCACTAATCTAATCCTAGAATTCAGGGCGGGTCGTTACAACTCACCTTGGTAACCAAGTGGCAATTGATCGACTTGAGGACATCTCTCTGGCCGATTGATAACCTCATCGTGCGAGGTTCCGCGCAAGCTGACCGACCAAGGTGACATCTACTCACCTTGGCAACCAAGTGGCAATTGATCGGCCTTAGGATATCTCCTAGGCCGATCGGCCACCTCATCGTGCGAGGGACTGCGTAAGCTAACCGACCAAGGTGACATCTACTCACCAACCAAGTGGCAATTGATCTGCCCGAGGACATCTCCTTGGCTGATCGGCCACCTCATCGTGCTAAGGTCCACGCAAGCTGATCGATCAAGGTGACATCCACTCACCTTGGCAACCAAGTGGCAATTGATCAGCCTAATGGCATCTCCTAGGCCGATCGGCCACCTCATCGTGCGAGGGTCCGCGCAAGCCGACTGACCAAGGTGACATCCACTCACCTTGGCAACCAAGTGGCATTTGATCGGCCTGAGGACATCTCCGTTGCCGATCGGCCACCTCATTATGCTAGGGTCCGCACAAGCTGACCGACCAAGGTGACATCCACTCACTTTGACAACCAAGTGACGCCAGCTCGGCCTGATGACACCTCCCAGGCCGATCAACCACCTCACCATTCAAAGGTCCTTGCAACCTGACCAACCGAGTAAGCCCCGACCGAGCAAGACATACCCCCAGACCGATCAATCACCTAGCCATGCTCAGGTCGACGCAAACCCACCATTCACTCACCTCTCCTTTAGTTTTTTTTCCCTCCATCAAGGGCTTGGGGGACTAGGGACTAGCATACTGTCCAACTAGGCAGGCCAACAGGAACAATACAAGCCCTCAACCAAGGCAATCCACCTCAATTAACGACTTGGGGGACTTCTATTCATACATAAACTAGTTGGCCTGACTAAAGACCAAGTTGGCCTGACCAGGCAGGCAAGGCCCTCACAACACAGGAAGATCATCCGACCGTCCAACCAGCAAATCAGCCTTGCAAATTATCAGTCTACTTACAAACCAACCAGAGACCGACTTTACCTAGGCCGATCAAGTCTAGTTGGCTGGACTCACTAACAAGTCATAAATGCTGCCCAGGACCTCCACAAGACACTTGGCGCCTCCTAAAGACCGCAACATTTATCCTACATTGACAAACAACAAACACATTCAATGCTACTATAAATATAAGAGCATCCCAATCCAAAAAGGTAATGACATTCTTGCCATCACGCTACTTAAATTACCATAGTAACCTCCCCACTTAAACTTACTTAAGCATCGGAGACTGTTAGGCCAGCACCACACTAGTGTATCTTTGGCCTTACCTTCTCCCTGTGCAGATCACACTACCATGAGAAGAGCAGCAAATGAGCTCAGTGAGGTGAGTCTTAGGTTGATCCATTTCTTGCATCAACAGCCTCGTTAGTTACGGTTTGGATTTTCATTTTCATTTTTAAAAATCCTTTAAATCCAAATCGGATTGTTAAAAAAAATATTAATTTTTATTAATTTTTAAATCTATTATTAATACGAAATAAAAATAATAAAAATAAAAATATGCCTAGATATATCCAGATAATACATGTATACCCAAATAAGAGTATAATAAAAGATTATAAGTGGTAAGGTTTATTTGATAAATCTTAATATAGTGGTCGTAAGCTTAATATACATAATTTTGAGTATTTATTATTTTGTTATGTTTTATATCCTTGTTTTTTTAATATCCTTGGTTTTTTTTTATGTCTATATGGTTTTAAACAGTTTCGATCCAAACCGAACCGTTAGTAACGGTTTGGATCGAAGCGATTTTATTTCAAAATTTAGAAAATTCAAACCGTATTGAACCGTTAAAATTTTAATGGTTTTGATTTGGATATTCCTAATATCTGTATCGAATTGCACCATGCTCACCCCCTACTAGCTAGTAAACATCTAATTGATATAAGGAATTGATTTTCACACTTCATTTTTCTTCTCATTTACTCCTTCATTTTTTTTGTTCTAGTCGTAAGATTAAGTAGATTAAAAGAAAATAAATTGATTTTTTTTATCAGAATGTAAATTGATAGATTCAAAAAGAGGAAGGCTGAATGTAAAAAATGAAATGTTAAAATTAACTCTCTTGATATTTTACTATAAACTAGTAGTTAACGTCATATTATAATGTTAACTTGTCAACATTTTCAAAGGGACTAAAGATAGAAGAAAAATTATTTAATCCAATTTCATTAAGAAATTTTGGATTAGAAAAGACAAGTTTGCTCTATATCCAATACTAACTAAACCTTCTATAATAAATCGTATCTATTTGACATTCAACATACATTGCAGTTGAATAGTAATGTAATCCAATCATCATCACCTAACGTTGGACCTTATGTGAATTATGTCTACATTACCACATGCAAAACAACAAAATACAATGAAACAAGAAAAATATTAAGAATATTGCATTTGTAAATCACATATTTGTTGTTTTTTTTTTTCTTATGGGTGTTTTAAAATACATATTGAATTTAGTTATTAATGAAAAATTAAATTGCAGTTAATATTTAAATCAAGATGATTTGGTGCTTTGAGTTATATTTTGAATTCATGGTTAATATTTCAGTTTTTATTTGGTGGTTAAGTAATTTGAATTCATACATAAGTTTTTATTTGGTGATAAATTAATTTGAATTCATACATAATTTTTTATTTGATGCACCAATTTTAATTAAGTTTATTAATGGGATCATTTATGTTATTTCAATTTTTGGATTCCATACATAATTTTGTATTTTATATTTTAAGGATATTACATTGTCTCCGACCCCTATATACTATACTTCATCTAACTTTGAGATATAACAAGACAACA
The DNA here is from genome assembly GCA_032719365.1 of Prinsepia uniflora. Classification (NCBI taxonomy): domain Eukaryota; kingdom Viridiplantae; phylum Streptophyta; class Magnoliopsida; order Rosales; family Rosaceae; genus Prinsepia; species Prinsepia uniflora. Next base: position 73,859,254 of record CM064862.1, read on the forward strand.
AGAAGGCATTTTCTATCACACTCTTTCATCTCTCTGGTTTCAACAATGTTGTTGAAGCTGAATTCGTCCTTTAAACTCAAAAAACTCAAGGATCCCTGCAAACAAGAAAACAGTAAGCTATCGTTCGTTCAATGATCGAGACCCGGGGGATGTTCGACCAAAAACGCTTCAATGCTTAAGCCAGCTTCGAAAGAGAAATCCCAAGAGTTTAAGTAGCGTTGAACAAAATTACCTGAAAAGTGAAATGAGCTCCGCTATTTATAGGAAATCCTTGGGAGCTTCAGAGCGTTCTAATTGGTGGGTTTGAATTTGTAATTAATAAATAATATATTTATAATGAAATATATTATTTAATAATTGTAATAATGGCTAATTATGATAATAATGATAATTATTGTGAGTTAATATCAATATTAATTGTCCGTTATTAAGAATAAAGACAATTAACTCCCGGGGAGAATATTAATATTACGGATACTTTTAATCCAATTAAATAACGCATTTAGCTGGTAAATAGATTATTTAATATGTGGGTGTCTACAAGTCATTTGTACTATTGTTAGGGGCAATTTGGTCATTTCGAGAATTATGAGCCACGTGGCAGCTGAACAATTTTTGTGTGATTTTGGATTCCACAAATGTGTTCTTGAGTTTAGTGAGAGTTACAAACCTTTTAGTTTTTATTTTCAACAAAAAGTTTGTTTTCGTTTTTATTAAGATAAAGATTCAAATTGTTCACTCGATCTAAGTATTGCGAGCAGGGTGGTCTCAATGTCAACTGCGACCCAAGGTGGAAATCTAAATGAGACTTTCTAACACAATATTAATTATATTAATTTAGAATAATTATTTAAAACTATTAAATATTTATAAATATGCCCACTCATTATTCCCATTCAGAGAAAATGATTAATTGATGATATTAAGTCCACGTAAAATTAAATCACAAGTATAGTAAGCGGCTAAGAAATTCGGACAAGGGAGTCATTAATCGGCTCTCTGAACGGAGTTAAACTCAACTGCAGAGAAATGCATTCCAAAATTTGAGATCTCTGGTGATTTTATCAGATGATTTGAATTAAGAGTAACCAATTCTTGAGAACAAGATAATAAGTAAATAATTAAAAACATATAAAATGTGGTTATTCAAAATTTAAGTATACCTTTCCATTGTATTAAATTCACCAATTTCACTAGCTATTGTTAGAAGTGTTGATATCATATTAGACCAAGTAACGAACTTGTCAAACACTGCATCAGACCAAGTAATAAATTTGTCCAAAAAATTTAGAAGATCACATAAGGCTCATTATCGTGGCCCATTACCAAAGCTCATCTCGAAGGCCCATCATTAAAATCTATATTCAGATCTCACCATCATAACATAATATTGTCCATACAAGGGGCACGATTACCAGCAGCCCGTACCAATGACTCAGCGTCCTAACCCACAAAACCCAAACGGCCCAAATGAAAAAAAAAAAAAAAAAAAAAAAAAAAAAAGAAAAAGAAGAAGAAGAGAGGGTTGGGGTGGGTAGAGACAACTTACACGCCACCTGCCCACCACATGTATATGTTTACTTAACTAATTGGACGCTGCCCACCACATGTATATAATGATATTATTTATACTCAACTTAGACTCGTGCTAGGCCACGTGCATACTGTCCTTACCAACTAGAATAAATTTAAACATAAAAATTAAACACACATGTCCCTACATATCCACACTCTCCCATATGCTCACCATCTTTATATATGGAGCAGAGAATAACGAGCAACACTGCAACAGTTTCGTGGTGAGCTGGAGCCAAGAAGAAGCCCACTACTCGTCCACCTGAGCTGGAGCCTCCAGACCATCATATCAACTTGGCAACTACCCCGACCTGCTGCTCTCCCACGATTGACGACCCAGCTGCGCCCAACCATGAGCTCATCGCCGATAAGGAGAGACCGCTCAGCGTCATTGCAGCACGGCATCCATCTTTACGCCGAACTTCAAATAGGGTTTCGGCTGTCTTTTTTTTTTCAACATAAATTTTTTGTGGGCTATTTTAATGGACTTTTAATTTTTTTTTTTTATATTTGATGGTAGACTTTATTTTGGATGGAGGCCTTTTTAAAGGGCGAGGCCCAAGACCCCGGCCTTGCTCGCGTTGAGCTTGGGCCGGACCTGATTGTGTGTAAGCTTACGAGGGTCAAAGGTTATTGTATCCTAGCTACGAGGGTCAAAGGTTATTGTATCCTAGGGAGTGGCTGCCATAACTTGCGTACACTGATCTCTGAAAGCCAAATCTGCTTTTAAGGACACTGTCTTACCCGCCTCAACGTATTGTTCGTCTTATAAGAAACTCAGTTCGTGACAGAAGAAGCATCTATTGTTTGTAATTTTCCCAACAATCTTAAAAGTTGAGTTCCAATGGATGTTGACACCACCAATGTAACCACCTGGGGACTCTGATCTACTTACTCATTGTTGTGTACTCCAGCTATCAATGTCGCCAAGTCATGCGCCACAGTCGCGCCGCCACACTTCTCCAACTTCGGAGATGCTACCAACTTCAGATGCAACGTCGACAATTTTAATTTAGGTTCTTCATTATTATTGGATTATTATTATTATCATTAATTAACAACCATCTAACCTAGAAACCATAAGGTTGAATGGCATGAATGTGTAAGCACTGGTGCACTTAATTAATTTGCCATTTAATTTAAATTCATGATGACTTGCTGTCCATATCATCCACATCGCTTGCACTTCATGATGCATAAATAATCAGACAAATTACTCATATTTTTTATGCAACCATTGTACCCACTGCCTATGTGCATATTCCTTAATGCTTAACATTAAATCTAGTTTTATACAAAATAGAATACCTTACAAGAAGACTAGGAAGACTGGGAAGACCCCTTATGAGTTATGCAAAGGGCATTTACCTAATTTAACTTGCTTGAAAGTGTGGAATGTTTAAGTAAGTTCTTTTGCTTGAGCCAAACGAAAGACAGTTAGGGCTAAAGACTTTTGATTTTACAATGTTCATTGGTTATTTGCCGCTTACAGGTTTTTGGTTGTTAAAAGTGTCAATAATTTGCTGGAAGTTAACAATTCTACAGAAACTAAAAAAGCTAATTTCTTTGAGGGTGTTTTTCCTATGAAGCTTGATGTTGATAGGTCGAATAGTGTGCCACATTCATTGATTGAATCTAGAGATGATGAGAACTCTGAAATTGAGCCAAGGGGAAGCAAGAGGATGAGGAGATATGCATGGACCAACTGGAAGGGTATGGAGCATATGGTATGTAAACTTGTAAAATCTTTATGTAGTTATAACATTCTCCCAAACAATGACATGATACGTTTGATAAGGTGTTGCTCTCTAATGGTTTTATGATTAATGATGCTGGTAAGTGTTTATATTTTAAGTCAGTTGATAACTCATGTGTGATTGTTTGTTTGTATGTTGACGGCATGCTTGGTATGGGAATTAATTTTGAAATTGTTGATGAGACTAAATTATTTTTAGCTTCAAATTTTGAAATAAAGGATATGGGTGTAGCTAATGTAATTTTTCAGATCAAAATTACAAGAAATTTTGATGGTATTTTTATTTCCCAAAAACATTTTATCGAAAATGTTTTGAAGAAATTTGAATGTTACAATTATAAACTTCTTTCTACACCTTATGATGCTGGTACTAAATTGAAGAAAAATAAAGGTCAAAGTGTATCACGATCTAAATATACTCAAATCATTGAGAGCTTAATGTATTTAATGAACTGTACAAGACCTGACATTGCTTATGCAATTGGCAGATTGAGTCGGTACACTTAAAGTCCTACTAAGGAACATTGGATTGCCGTATCACGAGTTCTAAAATTATAAACTTTGAAAAGCAAGTTCAGAGGATGAGTGGCTCAGAAACCACTTAACAGATATCCCCTTGTGGAATAGACCCATTTCATTTGTGTTTATGCATTATGAAAATCAAGCAATAATGGCTCCAGCTAAAAACAAAAATTATGATGGAAAAAGCAGGCATATACGTCCTAGACATAATATTGTGAGACAATTGCGTAAGTCTGAGGTTATCTCCCTAGATTCTGAAAGATCAGAGATGAACTTAGCAGATCCTCTGACAAAATCACTTTGTCGAAACAAAGTGTATGATACATCGAGGTGGATGGGACTGATGCCTTTATCAGCGATCATCAGTGATGGTAACCCAACCTGTGTAAATGGAGATACCAAGAAGAACAAGTCATTGGGTGATTTGAGTGTGTGAGATTAAATATTTTTTTTATATAAATTGAGAATTTTTCCATATGATATAAGAAATTATTGAAATATCGATATTAATGGATATATAGTTAGTTAAATTTACGGATATCTCGTTCTAAATATCGATATCGTTTACGGTCAATAAAAATGACGAAAATTTAGTCTAAAAGTTTGAATTTTTTAATAAAAATTTTGGGAAAAATTTAAGTATCTAATAATGGTTATATAAGACTAATAAAATTATAAAATAACTTTGATATAATAAATATATAATGAATAATATAATACAATATAATTCTGACGATTACTAATAACATAAAATCTTAAATATAAATATAAATTGAAGTAAACTACTATAATTGAATGTTAATATAGTTAAAAATATAACAATAAATTGAATGTGCATAATTATCATAGCAATGAAATTGGACCTTAGTAGAAATGTGCAATAAATAATAGTATTACTATAATCACATCCACAATATCATAATAAGTGTAAATGTGTAGGGGTGGGCACGGTTCGGTTCGATACAGATATTGACAATATCCAAATCCAAATCGTTAAAATCTTAATGGTTCGATACAGTTTGAAGTTTATAAAATTAGAAATAAAACCGTTAAGAAATAATAAAAAATAAGGATATAGAAAAAATAAGGATACAAAAAAAAAATCAATACTCAATATTCAAAATTTTATATATTAAGCTTGCTAAGTATTGAATTGCAAACATTATCACTATATTAAGATTTATCAAACACAAAAACTATTTAATAATTTTTTATTATACTCTTATATGAGTATACATATACTTATATGGGTATATCTAGGTATCCTTTTATTTTTATTATTTTTATTTTATATTAATAATAGATTTAAACGTTAATAAAAATTAATATAGTTCTTAAAGGTTCGGTTTGGATTTAACAGATTTTCAAAATGAAAATCCAAATCCAAACCGTTACTAACAGAACGGTTTAGATTCTCAAACCGTTTGATTTTTATCCGGTCAAACCTAAACCGTTGGATAAATAACGGTTTGAAACGGATCGGTTAGCGGTTTTAATGGATTCGTGCCCACCCCTATAAATGTGCAATTAATTAATTAATTATAATGTTGAAATTTCTTTATTATTGTAGAGTTACCGGATGGGTGTATATGGGCTTTTACCTTTATTTTTACAATTCATTTATTTTAATATACCAATGATATTTTTGAAGATTGTTTTACTAATAATATATGCATTTATTATTGTTCACCCACCGACTACTTGAATTGTTTTACTAATAATATATATATTTTTTATAGATTGATGGGATACCTATAATCTATTCAAACTATGGGTAAAAGAGCCCAAAGACCCACCGACATTCAACTTTGTTTTTATGGATTTATGGGATATCTATTCAAAATATTCCTCAAAAACTTCATTATCCTCAGTTCGCCAAAAAACTTCATTATCCTCAGTTCGCCAAAAAACTTCATTATCCCCAATTCGCTCTCGATCCAGTCTCGCTATTCCAATCTTAGCTCTTCACTCTTCGATCTTCATGCTTCAAGTAGAGCCCAGAGACTCCAAGAGACAGAGAAGAGGCTCTCTCAATGTAACGACCCGTCCCAAATTCCTAGATTAGATTAGTGACTAATCACGATTAGTGAGGCTAATCCGTGATTAGTTGGGCAAAATCGGACGAACGATGCGAAATGACCGTTTTGCCCTTGGGCGTGGGCAAAACGTTGACTTTTCATTCTGGTGGTCAAATGGACTTTGACCAATGACCGTGACGTAGATCGTGATATCACAAGTTCATAAACAGGTGGCACGTTCAATTCCGACGTTTGAGGAGGAAGTTATGACGTTCGGAAGTTTAGGGGCATTTTGGTAATTTTGGTTAAAAATGGGCGAATGTTGACTTTTTGACTGGGATGTCCGATGGCCGAGGGCCGAGGACCATTACGTAGATCGGGATTATACGAATCCATAGACAGACGGCACGTCGAATTCGGACGTTTGACGACGAAGTTACGGTTCACGGACGTTTCGAGGCACTATTGCACGTTTTACGAGACGAAGATTGTTTGGCAGCAAGTGGGACCCAGATTTTTATCTTAAGGCCCAATGGATGAGTGACAAGTGTCACCCATCCACTGGACATCATTTTCCCTTCATGCACATCCATCCATCCTCCTACATCGATCATTTCCCCATTTTTCCCAAAACCAAAACCCGATCAACCCTCCACCATAAAACCAAAACCTTCAGCCCCTTTGATCATGATGGAAACCAAGAAGATGAACTGAGGGCAGAGAGGAGGTGGTGGCTGGCCCAGGCAGCACCGCCGTGCACGGCGGAGGAGAAAACCAATCAAGGTAATCGGTTAAAACCAAATTTCATCCATTTTCAATTCTTGTGATTATGGGCCGTTTTTAATGTTTCTATTGAACTAAAAAGATTGTTAAGAGGTTAATAGGAAGCTTTTGAGAGTGGTTGGACGTTGAGGAGCCCTGGGGAAGGTTTTGAATATTTGAACCGAAGAGGAAAAATTGAACCGGGTGGATTTTGATGGTTTTTGATGTTTTAAGTAATGGATTTAGGTTTGTAGGATTAAACTAGGAATTTATGGATTAAAATGGGACAAAATGGACGAGATTTGAGGGTTGTAGGAGCCTGGACCAGTCACGCCGGTCCAGTTGCAGGAAACGAACCGGACCGGCCGATCTGAACCAGCCATCGAGAGGTTGAAGAAGCACTGTTCACAGGCGCATGGCTCCCACGTGCAGCCATTTCAGGCGGCGCGTGCGGGCGCGTGGGGGAGATTTTGGGCAAGGTTCCAACATGTAATTTCATCTATTCGATGTAACGAACATTTTGGGACTGGTTTCGAGTCGATCGGACATCATTTCGATATAGTTCGGGTTGTCCGAAGGTTTAGGTTCGATTTTAAAAATAGTTAGAAAATCGGGAAAATTATGGGACTTCAATGAGAGGTTAATGAGGCTATTAGTAACCCTCTAAATGAATTTGGACAGGTTTGGGATTCCCGGTGATGACGATTGACCCGGGAGACGATTATGGCAAGCGTATCGAGGCTCGACTTCGGACGGTCTGCGAGTGGACCTTGCTTTCTAAATTGGTGCATGCATAAATGTCTATTATATGTTTTAAATACTTGTTTGTGATACCATGAGTGCATTTTGATGTGTGGTTACGTATAGGCACGTATTTCGAGGTTTCGGCCCTATACGGTGCCTATACGGGTCTGTATGTCTTTATTGGTCTAAATGAAATGGGTTTGGATTTCCAAAAGGATAAACTCGGGTATGAGACCCATTTGGTTTTGTCTCGGGCATATGACCTTAGATATCGGGCACGGTGCCCAGCTGATGTCATATGTTCGGGCACGAGACCCAGTTATTTTACGGTTTATGATTTCGGGTCAGGGACCCTAGATGGATTTCCAAGTTCATGACGGTTTAAGAGAACCAGCATGAACTCTGGAAAGGTCATTTGGGTTCATGATGGTTTATGGGAACCGGCATGAACCTTTGTCAGGTCATTCTGGTTCATGACGGTTTATGGGAACCGGCATGAACCCTGGTTAATGGATGTTATGGATCATGACAGTTCAAGGGAACCGGGCATGAATGTTTATGTTATGTATACATATGTATTCATATGTCTTCCTTTACTTCTATTATCTCCTCCGGGGAGGGTCTTTGGCCTGGGTGGACCCCGGAGTAGTCACGGAGCACCGACTGAGTGGAGTCACCCCCCAGTTGGGTTCCTTACTCTCAGGAAGGCTATGATACTATTACCTCGGGTAGGGTCAGTGGTCTGCGGACATTGATCTTGACTTTGAGAATACTCGGATTGAGACCTGGTAGCACGCGGGTAGCTTTGGAAACCGTGACAGGATTGGTTGTGTGAATTATATGTATATATGATGTGTGTTTACATGGGATTTGGGCAGTGGCCCGTATGGTCGTTTTCATGATGGTTCTTTCAACCTTGGTTTTGGGCTTAGTACCCACATATGGTTTATTTCGAATAAATGGTTTTCGAATGCATGCATGCTTTTTAGTGAAGGGTACAAATGTCTTTCGATAAACTGTTTTTATAAACTCTTGTTTTGTCCACTCACAGCTTTTAATGTTTTGATTGCCCTTCAGGTTGACATCGGATGTGGACTGTAGCAGAGACCGAGATATCACATGCCTCATCCGGATCCTGGTGTACTCTGATAGCCGGGAGGGCAAAGGTCGAAAATATCCCTTGTCTGACACTTCGTGTCAGACGGGAGCAGTGTCATCCCGCACTAATCCCGGGGGGATTGGGATGGGTCCTGTCACTCAAGGTAAAAAGACAAGAGAGATGGAAAAGTCGAGAAGAGATTGTCTGAAGGAGATGGTGGCCGAAGGTGGGTGCGACGGGGGTGAATTATTTATGTACCTCTGTACTTGAAATTTTGGTTTTAGTTTGATTTTTTCACTTAAAATTCCAATTTGAGATTTTGGGTTCTGAATTAGAAGATGAATATCGGCCATTATCGGTTGATTTCGACGATAATGATCGATATTTCCGAATTTTTTCCGAAATCATGGATATTGGGGGAAGAAATTTATTCCCCCCTCTTTAGATGCTGAACCCCCAATTTAACGAAATATCGGACGAAATATCGACGATATTGCCAATATTTTCATCGGTGAATATAGGTAGTGCAATACTGCAACGATTGAGGTTGAACATATTGTTCTTAATGAGTACCATAGTCCTTTTTAGATGGTGTGTTTGATAGTAGTACACACTTAATGGATGAGTGTAGAAATGGGCTATGTGAGTCTAGGCATGCTCTCTAGAGCACTCATGAACATCCAAGTAGGGCGCCAGGCCTAGTTGCGCTACCTCCCTCGAACAACCTTGAATCCTAGAATTCAATGTGGGCAGTTAGTCCTCAGATTTACTAAAAGAAATTTTGGTTCATAGAACATTTTATTTTCAACAAATTTCTATTAAACATCACCTTCTTATCCTAAGGTTGGTTTATAGTTCGAACGATACCAATTTTGATGCGTTGAATTTTAACTTTCTCTATATTTTTGTTTTGTTTTGGTTTATTTGTATTTTGAAATATGTGGGGATTGTTGATTTTTTGTCATATGACTATTTCAAAATACATATTGAATTTAATTATTAATAAAAAATTAAATTGTAGTTAATGTTTAAATCAAAACGGTTTGGTGCATGCTTTGAATTATATTTTGAATTTATGGATAACATTTCAGCTTTTATTTGGTGATAAAGTGATTTGAATTCATACCCAAGTCTTTATTTGGCAGTAAATTGATTTGAATTCATACATAAGGTTTTATTTGGTGCGTCAATTTTAATTTTCTTAATGTACTAATTTATGTTATTTCAAATTTTGAATTCTATACTTAATTCTCTATTTAATTTTTGAAGGATGTTACATTGCCTTCAACCCCGATATATACTCAACTTCATCGAGCTTTAAGATATAACAAAGACAACAAATAACATTTGAGTTTTTTTTATCACGCTCTTCCTTCTCTTTGGTTTCAGCCAAAGCTTGTTTTAGTTTTTATCGGAACAAGAGATTTAAGGTGTTCACTCGATCCATGTATTGTGAGTTACGCTTACAAGGCTCAAAGGCTGTTATATCCAATAGAGTAGGCCGTCAAAACTTGCTACACTAAGACACCATCTCTGAATGATGAATCTACTTTTAAGGAGAGTGACTTACACGACTCAACATATTGTTCGTGATCTAAGAAATCCAGTTTTCACAGAAAAAGTGCCCATTGTTTGCAATTTTCCTAATTATATTAATATAGGTGAATCCATCATTTGTAAATTACATTTTACTATCCTATGGTTTTTACTAAATTATACGGTTATACTTGTACTTTGAAATCTTGCATTTAACATCTTTATACTCTTTAAATCGTTACAATTTTAGTCATATGTTAGATTTTTTGTTAAGTGTTGATGTAGAGAAAGTGAAACCCACATTTAATTTAGGGTTTTTAGGTTAAATGAACTAGAACAGAAAAAAAAAATTCAAAATACACAAGAAATATAACTTTGACTCAATGTGCCAGAAACAGGTGCAACGTTATCCGTCAGTTAATGTTAATAACGTCGTTAATCATGATGATGTAGCAATAATATTACAAATTAGTCAGAATAATTAAGACATTTGATTCATTTTATTATATTTTCTATTAAAAATACTTTTCAAAAATTAAAACAAATTTTAAAATCTCCCTTCAGTCTCCCCACACCCATCTTCATTGTCGCTTTACTTGGGCACATAGAACGCCACACGGCTTCTCTACAACTCCCTTCCTATGGTTGCCACCGCAACCACCACCACCACCACCACCAAGCCCTTCCTTATGCTGATGACATCTATCCTATCCTCGGCCTCCATAACTTCTCCCACGAGTTCTTTAGAGAAACCAAGAAGATCTGGTTCCTCGCAGGCCCCACCATCTTCACCTTTATCTACCAGTACTCCCTTCTTCATCCTTCATGTTGACTGTCACTTTATTTGGGCACTTAGAACGCCACACGCCTTCTCTACACGAAAAAAGAAAGGCTTATTATACTAAGTGCACTAGGAACATGCCACGAAATCTCAAAATGCACTAGGAACGGAAATTTGTCTCAGTGTACTGCGGGAACAGTAACACCATCAATACCGTTGCACCAGTCGTCCATCTCTGTTATTAACACTGTGAAAACTGATGACGTGTCAGTTATATTACAAACTTTTAAGGGTAATTTAGACATTTAATGTCATTTATTAAATTTTATATTAATTTCCTATCTCTCTCTATCTCCCTCCCTCTCTCTCTCTCTCTCTCTCTCTCGAAGACCACCATTTTCTTCATCATTCTTCTCATAACGAAGAGAGACCCAGCAACCCATCTCTATTGCAAGAAGTCCTCGTCTCCCCCTCCACCCAAAACCCACTGCAACCCAGCATCTTTCCACTTTGCCGAATTCCAATCCATTTGATCCACTTTCAGAGTTGTACTGACTGTTTGTAAAGCTCCAGAAGGTGGGCGGTTTTGCGGTACAAGAAATTGAGACTTGTAGTACTCCACCGTGCAGTTAAAATCCTTAAACTTGAACATCAAGAACCCTTTGTGCTTAGTGATTGGATTGTCATTTACTTCATAGATTAAAGCCTTATCCGGAACTGCAGAAGCAAGCAAGAAGATGAGTGATTCCCATTGGTTTCTTCCAATTGAATCACCAACAAACACTAGGCGCTTGTCTCGCAGGTTTTCCAACATCAATTTTGCATCAAATCTGATTTTGTTAACAAGAAGAAAATGGCATCCATGTTAGCTGGTTTTATCCATGTCTTTCACTATTAAGATGGATGCAAAATAAATCCTTTGCATAAATTTCCATGCACTATTGTTGGAAAAATTGAAAACCCAGATAAATATGAAATTTGCAGAAAGGCAATAATTCTAACATGTCACCGTTAAGATTCAAACACACATAACCTTACCAAAGACGGGGAAAAAATCCAAAAAAACAGGAGAATAGTTCCATTTTTATATATCCAAAAAAACCCACTACACTCAAGTCTGATTGATCAAGTCGCCGTTTGTGGATGAGATTCAATTCAACGGAGAAATCCCCAAAGCTTTTTGAAAAGTGAGGTCTTGAAACGAGAGTGATGGCTTTGGATTGTGTTCTTGAAATTGGGTACTTTAGGCGGAAGGAGGCAATTGATGGAATGCTGGAGGCGGTTGTTGTGAAGAAACTTCTAGAATTGCAAAGGTCGGAGCTTGGAGGCGATTTGATGGACGAGCTGGGTCGATACGAGGAAGACAACGAGAACGAGATGAGACTGGGAGGAGACGAGCTGGGTCTGCGAGAACGGTAATTGCAATGGAGATGGACGGCTGGGTCTGCAAATGAATTGGAATTTAGCAAAGTGGAAAGATGTTGGGTTGCAATGGGTTTTGGGTGGAGGGGGAGGCGGGGACTTATACGGGGACTTCCTGCAATGGAGATGGGTTGTTGGGTCTCCCTCCGTTCTGAGAAGAATGATGAAGAAAATGGTGGTTTTTGAGAGAGAGAGAGAGAGAGAGAGAGAGAGAGAGAGAGAGAGGGGGGGGGGGGAGAGGGAGATAGAGAGAGGGAGAAGGAGATAGAGAAAGAGATGAGAAATTAATATAAAATTTAATAAAAGATATTAAATATCTAAATTACCCTTAAAATTTGTAATATGACTGACATGTCATCAGTTTTCACGGTATTAATAATAAAGATGAACAGCTAATGCAATGATATTGACAGTGTTACCGTTCTCGAAGCACACTGAAGTAAATTTTCATTCCTAGTAGCGGGTTCCTAGTGCACATACTATAATAAGCAAAAAGGAAATTCCAAGATCCCGGTGAAAGCGAGTGCACTACCCACGACCATAACACTATCAAATATCAACCACCTGTACGTTGAGCAGTACAAAGTCTGAAAAAAAAATCCCAAGAATTTAATAGAAGCTTGTAGTCTCTGTCTGTATGCCTACCAAAAAAATCGTCTTCTTCATTTACTCCCAAATACAGTTGCGCTTGAAAAAAAAGGGAAAGAGTGAAAAAGCAGAACTCTATAAAAGGAATGCTCTGTTTTTTTAAATCTTTACAGAGGACTTGAGAAAATCAAATGGCCGAGATGAATGAGAAAAGTGAAGATCCCGGTGAAAGCTAGTGCACTACCCACGACCATAACACTATCAAATATCAACCACCTGTACGTTGAGCAGTACAAAGTCTGAAAAAAAAATCCCAATAATTTAATAGAAGCTTGTAGTCTCTGTCTGTATGCCTACCAAAAAAAATCGTCTTCTTCATTTACTTCCAAATACAGTTGCGCTTGAAAAAAAAAGGAAAGAGTGAAAAAGCAGAGCTCTATAAAAGTAATGCTCTGTTTTTTTAAATCTTTACAGAGGACTTGAGAAAATCAAATGGCCGAGATGAATGAGAAAAGTGAAGCCATAGAAGCCGTCTTGAAGGAGGCTGTTGATTTGGCACCAAAACCGAGAAAACCCATCGTTCTGTTTCCATTTTCATTTTCTGGGTTTTGATTTTTGTGTTTAAATGGTTCTTCCTTACGTGGAAAGATTTTGTTTTTTGACTTGGTTTCTGTTTTGGGCTCCGTAAAAATTGTTTGGCTACAGGAAAACGCGCCTATCGAAGTGGTTTTTGTGACCTTGAGGTGTAACACATATAGGCTCACATTTGTTGCTACAACAAGCTTGAGGAAAAGAAGCTATTGATTACTTCTTCGTTCTTTGGGGCTTTTCCCTTTTGCTGCAACGCCACATGCCAAGCGCGTGTAGGGCCAAATAGCAAAGGCGGGAGGCTTCTGGGTGGCTGTATATGCCTACCACGCCGCACTCCTCCTGGGGCTTATCGTCGTCATCATCATTGTAATCCATAGAAAGGCCAAACAGTTTATGTTTGTTTCCCGAGAAAATGTTGGAAATTGGGTTATTGTAGTGAAGGGTGAAGGAGGAATTGTGGGTATGCGAGAGGGAGGAGATTTTTAGAGGAGGAGAGGGTTTAGGGAGGATTTTGGAGGAGAAAGAGGGAGGGATTTTGTGGGTTCGAGGTAGACAACTGGGATTGGAGGGAGAGGAAGAGAAATGGGAGGGCTTGGTGGTGGTGGGTGGCAAACATGTGAAGGAGTTGCAGAGAAGGCGTGTGGCGTTCTAAGTGCCCAAGTAAAGCGACAGTGAAGATGGGTGTGGGGGGAGAGGAAAGGGAGATTTTAAAATTTGTTTTAATTTTTAAAAAATATTTTTAATAGAAAATATAATAAAATAAAATAAATATTTTAATTATTTTTATTAATTTTGTAATATTATTAACACATTAATCATAATATTAATATTAACTCATGGATAGTGTAACGCTTTTAATTTTGCCCATTTTCTTGGTGTACATTAAGGAAAAGTTATATTTTTAATTCATTTTATTTTTTTTGTTCGTAGTGCATTTAATCTAAAATATATTTAATTTATGTGAATAATAAATACATGTGGCATAAACAAATAATAGATATATTAAAATAAATTTAAAAATAAATAAGTCTTTCACCTTCCTCTTGCGCGCCGACTGCCATTGCCGGAGAAGGGTGCTGCAACTGTGCCGCCGACAATCTCCTTGCTGGTTCCATCTGCAAAGAACAAGTCAAGATCGATGATTTTGGGGTTAATCGAATTCTTGCTTAGAGCATGGACCTTTGTAATTTTTTTGTTGGTACCATAGGCTTATATGAGCCATGAGAGGATCTCAATCATGGTTAATATGGTTAGTATGCTGGCGAATATATGGAGCCTTGAGGTTAGCATATTGAAATTTTAAATGTGTGGGTTTCCATTCTCTGTGGGGAGGCAAGCCGATTGGACTAATTTAATGTGCGCTAATTCTGTCTCATCCTCCCGACGCTCCACCCACTCTTTCCAAAGAGTTCCCAAGACGTGAACTCATGAAATAGAAATGAAGTTGGCTAAATTTTAATTAGATAATTTTTTGTTATCAAATTTGAATGATATTTAGTGAATTTTATTGATTAAAAAAATATATAAAAAGAATATTTATTTTACGCAAAGAAATAATAAATAATCAGATAAATAAAATATAATAACACTTAGAATTACAACAAACACATCTTTATATGGATAAAACATCATATAACTTTCAAAAACATCACTATCTCTATCATTTAAGTGTACAATAAATTAATAAATGAGTTATATAAACTAACATTACATAAAATTTTACATTAGATCATTAATTTCGGACTGGCTGGAGCACACCCCAACCATTAGGGGCAGCCCGTGCCTAGTTCCAACCGTTTCATTATTTGTTGTTTGTCAAGAGAACAATCAAGGATATTGTCGACGACACAGTTGTTGCAGCACCCTTTTATCTTCGCCTCTATTAATGGCCGTGGAAGACGATGTACGAGAGGGGGAGACTTGTTTTTTTTTTGGGTAATTTATTTAAACAAGTTATTATTATTTTATGCCACGAGGCGTTTATCTGTCATTCACATAAATTTAAAAAAAAAAATACTTGTGTCTCATCTTAATGGTATCTCCACATACCTCCTTTCGATTTATCAGATTATTTATGTATATATATATATATATATATATATATCATAATCGGAACTGTTCATTATCTTAATCATCATGTTAAAATCATATTTATAAATAAAAAAAAGGACTGGAGGCCATTTAATTATTCATATATATCAAATAAATAGACGGTTCACCATAAAGATCTTAATTTTTACCAAAATCATGCATTAATTTATTTGACATATATGAATGACTAAACGACCATCAATCTTATTGATTTTTTATGGGAATAATCCTAACATCATAATTTAGAGAATGAGCGGTTCCAATTATAATATATATACAAAGAGAATTCAATCAATTGAAAATGTAGTATAAAGAGATACCACCAAGGTGTAATGCAAGTATTTTTCCAAATTAAATATGGGTCTAACTTTAACCACATCATCACTTAACGAAAATTTTAATAGAAAATTTAACGGATGGATAAAATTGTAACTATGAAAGAGTACATAGTGTTAAATGAAAGATTTTTTTAAATACAAATATAACCGTATAATTTAGTGTAAATGAGAGAATAGTAAAGTGTAATATGCTATATAAATGTAAATATAGTCAGAACCTCAAAATGGTTAATCCCCAGCTTAAAAACTTAGATCAAAGTTAAAGATTTATATTATTATGGGGAAAAAGGTAAAAATATTGGTCATTTTAAAAGCCAAAATTATACAATGAGCAAAAACGAACGTAGTAGAAGATGAGGGGAATAACGCTCTGTCAGTTTCATAGTTTCATTCAATTGTCAATGAATCCCCTATTATAGCATCCACATGAGACTAGTTAAATTTTTAGACAAATTTAACTTAAAATGACTTGAATGTTATTAATAACTAGTTAGTTTTTTACAGTTACCAAAATCAGACTCTCTATATTTTCACCAATTTGAATATTGAATTCATTTTTTACAATTTGAATATATAAAAACATAATTTTTCTACAACGACTAGTTAATGACGTAATTTTTTAACGATTCAAATAAATATATCTATTTTATGTGCAAAATCAATCCAACCTATAATTCGGGCAATTCAATAGATATATAGCTAGTATTTTAACGGTTCAAATATGTATATTCATTTTAAGAGTAAAATTGGATAAAACAAATTCAGAGCAAAACACAATAGCTAAAATTTCAAATAAGAATTCATCTCAAGAGGAAAAAAGAGTAATAACCATAAACTTCAAGTTCTTGTTTGAGAGACGATATCTGTGGCGAATGATATATTTCGCTTCCAAAAAAGTAAGAAGCATCATTTAACTCAATGTTTCCACCATGATTTATGGTAAAACTTATAACTTTTCTTTATTTCTTCCTCCTAATTATTGAATGTACTAAAATTATCATATCGAAGCTCTATTCGCGGCAACTCGGCCTTCCCGATTGTCACCTGAAAGTTGCGAAACATCAAAACCTTCATTTCTCAAATATCGGAAAGAATCAAACTTTTCATAACCCTAGATGAAAAAGTTCGAGTCAATTAACGAACCAAGAACGAAAAAAATATTTAGAAATTCATTATTTTCTTGGAATTTTTTGATAACCCATGACAATTTAGAGTTTGTGAATGCAAATAATGATGAGTATTGAGAATGAGAGTTTGTGAAGAAGAAAAGATGAATGGGAGAGGAGAGAGAAATGAGATAAAGAAATAGCAAGTCCTAATAGAAAAATTAAATTTTAGGTTAAATTTGCCTAATCTAATACATGCCCATTTTGATGTTTTTGAATAAAATATTTGGTTAAATTTGAATACTTTGCTGCAGATGCTCTTAGAAGTTATAGAGTTGTTGTTCACTTTTCAAACTCAAATCTCCAAATCATTTCAGAAAAGATGAAGAACGAAGAAAGTGAAAGTCTGGATTCTCAATTAATTTCATTTTACTTTTTGGGTATCGGTTGATTTTATCTGTGTTTTTTTGTTTTGATTAATAGGTTTGAGGCTCAAACTTTAGTAGAAAAATAATACCTCAAATTACTGTTACCTTCCTATTATACATTTGCTTAACCAATTACCAAAGTTTTTTATTTGCACATCAAGTATTTATTAGAATGTCCTAGTGAAAAATAATTGCTACCATTGCCGATCATTTTATTGAATCCCACGTCTTCCATTTCTCTAATCTTAGTATTATTTATATTTAAGAAAATTTTGCTATACCCAGGGATTGAAATATCAGACGATATATCGTTATTTAGGGGTAGCGACACCTAAGAGGAGGGGGGGGGGGGGGGGGGGGGAGGGGGAATCTTCCCGGAAAATCCATGATATTGGCGGAAATTGGCGAGTGTCGCCGATTTTTGTCGATATCAGCGATTTTCACCAATTCGGACGATAGTCGCCGAAGCCCAAACTCAAAATTCAAAACCAAAATCATATGTGGATTAACAGAAAAGGAGGACAATTATTCAAGCCTACAAATTACAATTATTCAAACACTCACTTCACTCAACCAATCTACAAATTGCAGCAATAAGAAATTGAGAGAGAAGATAGTCGAATTCGGGGAAAAAGAAATTTGGGGCAAACCTCCCTCGACGTCAATGCACAGCGACGATCGAACCTCCTCACCAGAGAACCTCGACTGCACAGCACTCCTCGACCCGACAACAGCTCCTCCTTGATCGACCCTCGACACGATGGCTTCTCTCAGCATCCTACACGACCCTCGACGACGACCTCTCCACCCCTCACGGCCGCCTCGTCTCTGCTCGCCTCTCCCAGTCTCGCCACCCCGCTCACGGCCACTTCCCTCTTCTCACGATCTCACCCACCAGACAATGACAGATGACCGACTAGGGCAGGGGGAGAATTTTCTAGACTCCTCTCCACTCTCCAGTCTTCCACAGAGATCGATCAATCTCTCTCAAACAAACCCCTGTTTGTTTTAACTTAAATGCAAGAATTGAATGAAATGGCTGCGTTTTAAATTCAATTTGCTCTTTAATTTTTTTTTTGGTCAAATAATGTTTTGTTTTTCCTTTAACCCTTTTTCCTATTTAACCTTCTTTTTTCCAAAATTCCAAATTGATTATTTGGTAAAATATATGTTAGTAATATATATTTTAATATAAAATATGGATTACCTCACATATTTGGTAATATATGTTTGAGTTTAGAATATATGTTTTATTTTAGAATATATATTTTAATTAAACATATGTTTTAATTTAAAATACATATTTAATGTAAAAAAAATGTCTTAACAACTCACATATTTGGTAATACATGTTTTAATTTAGGCTATATGTTTTAATTTAGAGTATATGTTTTAATTTACTACATATGTTTTAATTTAGAATACATGTTTAATGTAAAAAATGGCTTAACTCACATATCTGATAATATATGTTTTAATTGAAATAATCAAAATAACGAGATTATAATTTAGAATTATTATTATTATTATTATTATTATTATTTGTCATTATCAAAGTCTAATTATTTTTCATGTAAATTAGACTTCGTAATATGGCTAGTGGAAGTGTAACGATCCGTCCCGAATTTAGGAATTAGATTAGTGACTATTCAAGGATTAGTAAGGTTAATCGGTGATTAGTTGAGCAAAATCGGATGAACGTTGTAAAATGACCGTTTTGCCCCTAGTTGTGGGCAAAATGTTGACTTTTGACTCGGGAGGTTCGATGGCTGAGAGCCAAGGACCGTTACGTAGATCGGGTCGATACGAATCCGTAAATAGGCGGCACGCCGAAATCGGAAGTCGGACGGGAAAGTTATGGGTCACGGAAGTTCAGTTACACTATACACGCATTACGAGACGGGGATGATGTGGCGATATCTGATTGAGCAGATATTTAAGTGGGACCCATGGATGAGTGACATTGGTCACTTCCCCAAAAAATGGATATATCCTAATTAAATACTATTATCCTAATTATTTTATAATTTAATCTCACCCACTTTCCATCTCCACCCTTCATCTCATCTAATCTCTCAATCTCCACCGTCCATTTTCCTCTCTCTCTCTCTCTCTCTCTCTCTCTCTCTCTCTCTCTCTCATATGATCATCATCAGATATCATCCTCTCTGTTTCATTCTAACCCGAGCACACATTCTCCATTTTTCTGTCAAAAACAAACATACCCCCACATGAACAACCTCACCACCATTATCTTTCCTTGGGCCGTGAGAGAGACTGAAAGTGATGAGGACGACGTTGTGGACGGCAACTCACGGCGGTTCACGGCGGGGGGGTGAGTCAAACTGAACCTGAGAACCCAGTTTTAATTTCAAAAATCGAAAGTTGAGTTTTAATCGTGGTTTTGAGTTCCTTTTAATTCTATTATGACCTAGGGATAAGGACGACTCGTCTAGGATCGTTTTCGAAGGGAGTGGATGATAGGACCGCCCCCTGAGGAATATTGATAACAGTGGCCGGTCCTGCTCCCGTCTGACAAGTCAACTGAAATTCCCAAATTACCCTCAGCACTTGCCAAATAATGGATAGCCACACACGTGCTCACTCATGCCTCCACCTCTCGATCAGCCTCGATCATCGCGCCACGACCTAGAGGGTCAATAAAAACACAAAAGGTGTGAGTGGACAAAAATAAATCAATTATAAACCATGTTACAGAAAAGACATTTCTACCCTCCACGTAAAACCAATGCATGCATTCGAAAATCATTTCATAATCCATTTCACTTCTAGTATCAGAAAACCGTGTATGAAAATCAAAATCATTTTCCATTTCTTTAACCTCGGGCCTTAGCCCGAAAATATAAACACGGGGCCTCAGCCCAAAATCATGAATCAAAATCCTAGTACAAAACATAACCCAAAAATCCATCAAGCTATATAAACCGGGTCATTGCCCAACACATCCGAAAACATCAGAAATCAATAGTAATTCACAAGTCAATCAATCTGCTGGATCTCAAGTGCGCCCGAGTCTTTAAACTCAAAACCATGCGCATAATCAGGCCTTCTCGGGATATCAATGAGTCTTTAAACTCAAAACATAATCAATAGGCCTCGAGGGATATCACAGTAACCGAGTCTTTAAACTCAAAACATATCAATCAAGGGCCCTCCCTCGTCATCAATCAACCGGGTCTTTAAACCCAAAACATGATCCAACAATAGTACCGGGTCTTTAAATCCAAAACCATGTGTAAATCATAGCAAATCCAGAATCCATCGTAATCCAAATTCCAAAACCAAATCCGGCATCACAATTTATCGAAATGGAACTCATGTCCGAATTTTACATTCAAATCTCAAATAATATCCATCATTTAGTTCCAAATCCGAATTTGGAACCATCATTCCGTAAGCCGGCATCATGAATAACCATTCCGAACCCAAATCCGGAAATCCACTTTCAAGTTTCCGAAATCCGACATCTCGTTCATCAAAACCACTTTTATAAACTAGCATCAAGCCCGAAATCACCTTTTCCAAAATCCGTTTTAAATCTTTGAAGTTAAATCATATTTCAAATCCCAAATTCAAAACATCAAAACCATGGTCAAATCACAACATACTCGAAATCTCGTAAAACGTGTAAATTCGTAATAATCTCGAAATAAGTGCTAAAATCGTAAATCATACTCACAATCATAATCAAACATCATCAAAACATGATACGCACAAATCATATAAAATCATCCATTAAACCATCATCAAAGCATTGGAGAAACCATAATCTCAAAATACGTGCAATTACGTATTGCATATCGAAATACGTATAAATATGGAAATCGTAATTACCATAAGCATAAGCATAGAAATCATAAATATAATGCATAGAAAACGATTATGCATGCATTGATATTTAGAAAACAAAGTCCACTCACACACCGTCCAAACAGCTTGCTTCCGAGCTGCACGTTTTTCCGTAAATTCCAAAAATCATAATTCCTATCCAAAATCAATTTCGAGGGTCACTAACACTTCAACATACCTCATATAATTTTCCCCAATTTTTCCGGGATTTAAATACGTATTTTAAACGTATACGAAAACTTTGGATACACTGATCACTATCAAAACGATATCCGATTTTCTCGAAACTAGTGCCAAAATGTTTGTTACATTAAAAGGAGCATGTTTCATGTTGAACTCACCTCGGTAATTGAGCCCACGCGCCCTCACGTGCTGCCGCAAGAGGCTGCGCGTGGTAGCCACGCGGTGCTACAGTACCGAGTACTATTCATCGTTTCTGCCCGATTACCTGCATTTGTGTCTTTCGACCCGCGATATGACCTGGCTTGTTCTCCTGCAATTCGACTTCGATTCTTGCAATTAGTTCACCAAATTCCACCAATTCTAGCTTAATTCAAGTTCTGTATTGCTAATTACATGAATCGGGCTTTTAATCTATCAATTCCTCGATGAACATTCAAACGGGCTTTAACTTCGAAATCATTTATTTCTCATCTATTACTTCAATTAATCACACAGGAAGGATCCTAGGAGTTCAAAGAACATTAATACATACTGAATTTCACCATTCCTTACCTCTAAGTATGTGAACTTAACCTCGATTTTCCATGGTTTTTGGAAGTTCAATTCCCGGTCGAAACACAACCAAACTCCTTCGATTTCGATATGGTTAGACTCGAAATGGCCTCAGAAAGCTGTTTCTACCCTCACTTTGGATCCCTTCAGCTTACAAATTAACATTCGAATTCTCCCTCAATTTTTCTAAAATTCACGGTTTCTAGGCCTCTTCCTCTCTGTGTTCTTAATTTTCTTTCTATTTGATCTCTCAGTCACTCCAGTCTCCCTGTTTCGCTCAGTTCCTTACGGTAAGTTGATTAAGTTCATTCAATTGGAGATGTGATCAATTGCAACCGGTGCTCTGTTTCTCCCAACAACCACACCTGTGCATACATTCACGTGACAGGACCCACCCCGATTATCGCCTCGATAATCGGGAAGCATCCTGCTCCCGTCTGACAATCGAATCCAAAAGACCGGAAAACTAATTAATATTACAACACACCCATTGTCAGACCAGGGAGATTAAACAAATACATCCGACTGGACGTCAAGTCCACAGTTTCACAGAACAATATTACCAAACAGGTTAAAGAAGCAAGTCCTACTCTGTGAACTAACTACTCCGCAACGGAAAACTTTATGCCTCCGCCTCTGCCTCGGCGCTTGCCCCCGCACTTGTACCACGACCTGGAGGGAATTTAAAACAGCAAAGTGTGAGTGGACCGAAACATAAGTTTTGTAGGAAAAACAGTTTTCCGAAATTGGGTTCGCCCTCCAGTTTTGTAATCCGCATGCATAACCAAATATTCAAAACTTGCGTATTAAACTTTTGAAAACTCTTATTCCGAAACACATGAAAAATGTTATAAGGATCGTCATAACTCATATAAAACCATTTAATAATACCAGATTCCAGAAACCGTCATTTTGAAACATTATTTGCACAAATCAAGTAAAACGTAAACCAATAATCACAATTATGCCGTTGGATCCATCCGAGTCTTTAAACTCAACATTAGGCCTTCCCGGGATATCAACGAGTCTTTAAACTCAAAACATGATTAATAGGCCTCGGGGGTATCATAATAATCGAGTCTTTAAACTCACGAGTCTTTAAACTCAATTCGGGTCTTTAAACCCAATTTTCGGGCCCGCCCCCGTCATTCACAAATAACCGGGTCTTTAAACCCAAAACCGGATCCAACAATCAACCGGGTCTTTAAACCCCAAACCGTTTTTAAACACAACAAACCAGGATTCATCACAAACCGTTTTCCAACATCATTCCGAAAACATATCACATCATAACAGGACTTATGTCCGAATTCACATGCAAATTCCAACACATGCAATTTCTGAAAATTACTTCACAATATGGTCAAACATCATAAATCCGAAACATGCATATTCATATCCGGGTACTTCATCAAAATTATCACGCATGCATAAGTGAAAACCGTAACCTCGAAATGCGTGAAATACGGTAAATATTTCGAAAAACGTGAAAACACGTAAAACCGATGTATCATAATCACCATTATAAAACCATATGTAAAACCATGAGATAAATAAGCAAAATAGTCATGCATGCCCAATTTAGAAATCAAAAAGTCCACTCACGGTTTTAGGACGCGTCAATCGCGTCCCGCGCGCTCCTCCGTAGCTTCGGAAGTGTCCGGGCCTGTAAAAATGTACAAGAAGGGTTACAAATATCCTCAAATAGCTCGTAGGATTTTTCTTAATTTTCCCGGATTTTTTGGCGAAATAAACCTTAAGGTCCTAAACTTCCAAGCTCCCGAAATTATCCCGAATGACTCCCGAACAATTCGAACTCTAAAGGTAAAATGTTAATTACACTGAAAGGATCAATTTCCATGTTGACCGTGATCGAAGATGACATCGCACGCGCCGTCACGCGCCGCCCAAAATGACTGCGCGTGAAGGCCACGCGCCAAGCTACAGTGTCATCGTTCCTACCCGGATAGCCTGATAAACGGGTCTGTCACCCGCGACACAACCCGGCCAGTTCAAGTTCAATTCTCAAGCAATTCCTCCCGTTTTCAATCCTATCACCTTCTCTACTCTATTAATTTTATGTCTGTAATGCTAATTAACCTCAATGGTCCCCAAGTCGATTCAACCCAGCCTTGAACAGACGAACGGGTCATCACTCAGAACTCCCCCAAACTAACTCCATTCTCAAATTAATTTCACCAGTAGATTAAGGAAACTTAGACGAACACAATGGTACAATCAATTGGACTCGCCGTTACCTGGAAATTGTCGTCCTCAAGCTTGAAAATTCTCAGAACCAGGGAGCTCAGTTCTTGGCCAATTCGTGGGTGTCGTCCTTCGAAATCGATGCGGATGGTTTCCTCTTGCTCCCAGAAGACTAGAATGGCCCTTGGTTTTGATCAACAAGCCTCAGAAATTGAATTCAATTTTTCCCTCCAACTGGTTCATCTTTGAACCGCGACTCAGGTTCTTGGGCCAACAGCGAACATTCTCCCTCAATTCTTGCACCTTCGTGATTCTTTCACTCCCAGAAGTCTCTCAATGTGTTTAGGTTTGTCTCACAACCCGTAGAAGTCTAATTCAGAGATTTCCCCCCAACAACCCGAAAATGGTTCTTCACGGTTTCTCTCACAGTTTCCTCTCAATTCAGCTCCTAATCTGAACCAAATGACCCAACTGAGTCCTCTCCTCACTCATTTACTCTGTCGATCAATTCAAAAGGCCAGCAACCCGTGGGAGACCAACTAAGATTTTCTGAAAATGTCTCCCACGCACACAGAAGCCATAGCCATTTATTTAACCCATCCCGTGCACTCAGTCTCTGCCCAGACACGCATGGATGCCTCCCACAACCTCAAACGACTTAAACAATGCCCTGAACCTTCCACTAAGCCTTAAACAATTGAACGCACAAGACACCACGGCCGCTGCTCTGTTTTCCACGGTGGTGAACAGTACCCCGTGCGAAAATTACCAAAATGCCCCCAGGGCAAAAATTACCAAAATGCCCTCCAACTTCCGTGACCCGTAACTCGGTCATCCGATGTCCGTTTCAAGCGTGCCGCCTGTCGTTGTACTAAGGGCATCGAGACGAACATAACGGTCTTCGAGTCAAATGAATATCAATTGTCAAACAAAAAGTCAACTTTTCCCCTTAACAACGCCCAATTACGATAATGCCCCTAAACTTCCGAACATCATAACTTTCACCCTGTTCGTCCGAATCGAACGTGCCACCTGTCTATGAACTCGTGACGTCCCGAACTACGTCACGGTCATCACTCCACGTCCGTTCGACCTCCCAATCAAAAAGTCAACAAATTGACCACACAAATCACAGGGGTAAAAACGTCATTTTATTCAATCTTTAATAATATTACATTTCCAGAATGTCCGGGGCGTTACACACGCCTAACCGAACCACCCATCTGATCTCCCTAGTGACAAGTGTCACTCAAGAAATAAACCGTTATCAACTACTTTAAACAACTAACAATTGTTTCACTCAATTAATTAAACAGCTAACTTAACAGCTAACATTTAATTAAACAGCTAAGGTAAATATCCACTTTTTGATTTCACTGTCCCATTTACCATTTTACCCTTCCTTCACACAATTATCAAAATGCCCTTCCTCGTTCTAGAACCATAACTCCTTTCTCCGATGTTCGATTTCAGCGTGCCACCTGTCGTTATAATCAGGGACTCGAGACTTATCTAACGGTCCTCGAAATGCATGAAAATTCTAGGTCGTGTGAAAAGTCAACTATTTACCCCATTTTCAACCAATTTACCAATACGCCCTTAACCTTTCGAACATCATAACTTTCTCCTCGGATGTCGGAATCAGACGTGCCACCTGTCTATGAACTCGTGACGTCCCGAATTACATCACAGTCATCGGTCAAAATCTGTTTGACCAATCAAACAAAAAATTAACCGTTCGCCCAATTCTAGAAAGCAAAGTCCACTCACACACCATTTCGCAGCTGCCTCGATACGCATGCACCTACGTCGTTCCAGTCCAATCCACTATCACCGGCTTTCCCGAATCTGTCCAAATCCCATAATGAGGTCACTAACTAATTCATAAAGCTTATACTAAAGCCCCGTATTTTTTCGTATTTTTAACTATTTTAAACGATCCCTAAAACCTTCGGACATCCTGAAACCTATCGAGACGATGTCCGATCGACTCGAAACCAGTGCGAAAATGTTCGTTACATCGAATAATTTAAAAGTCATGCTGGAACCATCCTCAAAGGATGTGTCATGTGCCCCCACGCGCCTCCCAAAGGGGTTGCGCGTGGTCCTCGCGCCAGTACCAGTCATCTTCTTCCTCGGGTAAATCGGGTCCCGACCTGTTCACGGGTCTATCCTATCTAGTTTTGTCCGTTTTCAACCCTAATTAATTATGTAATCTTATTTCAATGTTTCTAAAAGATCTATGAGCTTAGAATATGAAAACCTATATCATGATACCTTCAATCGTTTTTCTCGAACCGGTCCAGTTTCTCCATACGGTTTTCATGGCTTTGGCCATCTCAGGGCGTGGTCCTAGTCCCATTTTCTTCCTAGTGACTCCAGAAACCTCATCCAAAAGGCTAAATCGATCAACACTTATCACAACTAAAACTGCCATTTTTGAAATGTAAATGAAGGTTTCATGGGAAACGTTCTTACCATTCAATTCAGGCCTCAAAAGTAGGCTCCAACGACTCCTTAAACCTCATTTTCACTTTCCCATTTAAGAACCAGGGATATAAACACGTTTGAGGTGATTCCAAGAAACTGGTTCTCACAAACACTTCTCTGTCTCCGTTTCTTCTTTACAGCCAATTCCACGTCCTCTCTGTTCTCTCACACATCTTTTACGTCTGGTTTCACATAGACACACACACACACACACACACACACACACACACACACACACACACACACACACACACACACACACACACACACACACACACACACACACACACACACACACTCTCAGTCCCTCCTCCCTTCACGGTCGACTAAAGCCTAAACACATAGCACGATTACACGGTCTCCCCTATTTTTTTGAGAACCAAACCATATAAACGATGTCGATTTAAATGGCTGAAACAATTGAGTGAGGCAGTGGGAAGGATTCTCCTACCTTCCAGAGAAAGACAGATGTCCCAAACTCAGTGGACATCAACCCCCAGAACAGACACTTGTCTACTAAGCACTGGGCACAGATCCCAATTCGGACAATGACCAAAGTGCCTTTAATTGCTCAAATTACCATTTTACCCCTCAGAGTTCTAGACCCGTAACTCTATCTCCCAAACTCCAAATAACACCTGCCACATGTCATTGTATTAAAGGCATCGAGATCTACCTAACGGTCCTCAAAGTACGTGAAAATTCCATGTCGTTTGAAAAGTTAACAATTTGCCCCTTTTTGTAAAATTACCAAAGTACCCTCAACCTTCCGAACGTTAAAACTTTTTCCTCGAAGGTCGAAATCGGACGTGCCACCTGTCTATGAACTCGTGACGTCCCAATCTATGTCACAGTCCTCGGTTAAAGTCCATTTGACAGCTCGAACTAAAAGTCAACATTTTTGCCCATTCCAGGGGCAAAATAGTCATTTCGCATCGTCCGTCCGAAATCGTTCAACTAATTACTGCTTAACCTTAATAATTCATCATTAATTACTAATCTAATCCCGATTTCTGGAACGGGTCGTTACAATCTACCCACCTTAAAGAATTTCGTCCTCGAAATTCCGCATCTCGTACTTTTGGCTTCTTTTCAGGTAGAGCGTACCTCGTACCAACATTCCAGTACACTGTGCAAGTCTGCCATTAACAGAGTAATCAATTGTAAAACGGAATCTACTGACCTTAGTACTTCTATTCCTCAATATCCGTACCACGATCCACACTAATTCCAACAGCGATCCGCGTCGACCTAACAGGGGTCACAACTTACTCACTAACACCACTAACTTAATCAATCAACTCGTTCGTGGTTCCACTAACCACTAACACAGTCAACCTGTGGAAACACCATCCACATTCCATACTATCTCTTTAAAACGGGACTCTATCAAGTTCCATCCCTCGTGATCCCACATTGCCAATCACACATCACAGCATCAGGGTCCCACTAGCCAAACGTGGCTTTGAGCATCCAGCTCATTAGCAATAACCAATCAACCACTCGGGATCACCCTGATCTGGCCCACCTGTTCCATCAAACTCCATCAAATCGAAACTACGCCGTTCATCCAACTATTCACAACAGACTTCGGTACTAAGCTGTTCACTAACACTTCTACCAGAACATCACCCTGCACGTCTAATTACATCGGCATGGTTCCGACCACTGCAGAACCAGTACGTACATATTCCAACGTCATCTTACTGTATGTTCACTAATCAACCACAGCGGTATCATCCAAGCTCTACTATTCCCAACGTCCATCCAACAACACCAAAGTGTACCCGGTACCCTTATAGTGTATCTCTAGGGCACACAAACATCCTCGTAACCATACGGGTTACCACCTGACTACGAGTCAAACACGTGTCACTTTTAGAGCCTATCGATCCAATCCAATACTAGACCAACACATCAGATCCGACACGTCTTCCAAAGAACACCAGCTCGAGTCTATTTCGAGTCTTCCGATCTCCTAGGTCGCCCGGCCAGTATGAACCTCAAGCTCCTCTCAATGTACACAGGGCAGATCCCGCACTAGATCCAAGCCAAGACTCATACGTCTGCGAGACGGACCACACATGTCCTGCACAAATCCTACAAGACAGAGCACTCTCGTTATCTGTATGTCCAACATATCCAACCTCTGTCTTGTCATCTAATCCTCTTGATCCTCCACAACTACTCAAACTTGTCAGAAGAAATCCAATCCCGATCCACACATTCCTAAGTGGATCCTACTAACTAGGTTTCAAACCACTGCATCGAATCCCATCGATTTTATATACCATACGTCTAGATTGTGGGTTCTCTTCAATAACCTCATATCGATCAGTTATAGTCACTCCTTTCCCATTTCCATCCGTCATCCTCCAACGGAACTCTCAAAGGCCCACACCTAGGACATCACCAGTCATCCGGCCTTAATCTAACTTAGCACAATCCTACGACACTCACCACACATGCCATTCCCGGCGTTACCAAGTACTCTTCTTCCTTCCGAACACATCCACTCGTGTCAATGACCAAGGGGGGTCACAATTCATGAATTTCCTTTAAGGAATCCCCAAATCAACTCTAAAACATCTATCTCTCACGTGACATCTAACACCATCTCGAAATCAACACACATTGCAACGTCCAAACTACAACCGCTCCTGATTCCGAGATTCTAACCATGTTAGAAGTATATTCACCTTTTCCAACCATGGAACTCAATCCGAAACACGAATACCACCATTGGACCAACCGTCTAAACGTCAGTTCGGCTACATTTAGACGATCCACAACTCCTACAGATCACAACCACGTGTCCGTAACTAAACCAACTCACCGACCAACTCACCTGTCGGTGCACATCCAAAAGGGTATCAATCATCACTCCTTCTGATGATCGCATCGCATCCTTCCCGAGGTTCAACTCCAAGCTCATACTAAAAACTCTCGAAATCCTTACTCCAAAATCACTGACCTCGGACTCCCCAGTTAC
The DNA here is from genome assembly GCA_032719365.1 of Prinsepia uniflora. Lineage (NCBI taxonomy): Eukaryota > Viridiplantae > Streptophyta > Magnoliopsida > Rosales > Rosaceae > Prinsepia > Prinsepia uniflora. Next base: position 73,888,903 of record CM064862.1, read on the forward strand.
CACCCTCGAAGTCGCCAATCACCAAGTGCTAACATCGGTATCCATCGACGTATACCAACACATTAGGGGGAGTCCACTAGAACAAACCTCATGAACGGTCAAATTCGACTACACAAACCTAGCCCGATTCAACACAAGATATAGGTCCACCACACTTCTACTACACTACTCTGTTTAACCAACGACATCCTGATCGTTCGTACCGAACATGACCTGCCCATGGTCATTACATCTCCCAGTTATGTTCATGGTTCCTTCCAGACACCAGCATCTCATGCCTGGTCAGATCCTCAACTCACGATGTTCCCATCGTACCATTCCAAGCCCCCCGGCTCGTGGCACATCATCCTCTGTCTCGTGCTCACAGCACACCAGTCCCGAACCTCCGCTCTTAACGAGCCAACACCCTCAACCTATGGTCGAGTCGGGGAACTAACCAGTCCAATACCCTGAGCAACCCAACACTAGACTCGTCCAGAATCATCCACCAACCACAATACCTCGGCTGCACCTAGTAGCACCATCTCCAATCCGGCCGTAAGTTGGCCCAACCACCACAATTACCGATCCACAAACCCCAATTCACGTTTTCCAAACTAAGCACTCGCCCTGGGGTTTCTCACTCAGGTACTCATAATTCGGACTAGTCATCCCACGGGGTTCCTCAAATCATCCCCGTCTTACGGGGTATCCAACCCTGCGACAGTTACTAGTTCTCAACAACCTTATCCCTCGGGTCGTCTCACCCGACTAAGACCATCCCTTATCGTAACTCTCCACACTAATTTCAACCAGTAACCACCACTCAACTAGACTGACCAAGGGTCACAAATCCAATTGCCAGCCAGCTCAATAGGCTACTATTGGCCTCCTTGGCCTATGCATACCACCAGCTCAACAGGCTACTAACGGGCCCCACAGGCCGACCAGCCTACTCGTAATCGGAGCTCACTAACTATCATCCACGGTAATCACAATAGCAAACATCCGACCCTATGGTCCTAACCATCGAGCACAGCCAGTGTCAAACATGCTAACTCTTCCGACCCTAAGCCGACATACGTCAAATCTCGCACTGCGTATCGAGCGACTATCACCCTAGCACTAACAACCGCTGCTAACTAACCACAAATGAACGTACTATCACTATCGCATCCAGGTTGCTGACCGGCTATTCCGCGTCGAGACATCACATCCACAGTAGTATCACAACTCCCAAGGCGACGATCCAACAACTCTGGGAACTAAATCTCGCGCAGAGCGCACAAACCCTGCTCTGATACCAATTTGACAGGACCCACCCCCAATCCCCTGGGATTAAGGGCTTAAGTCCTGCTCCTGTTTAACTTACGCATGACACGAAGGTTAAACCGACGTCCAACCTCCATGTGACACGTAAGTCGGACAAGGGATTCTTGATCTAACCGTCCAAAAGTTTTGGAACTTCCCAGAGTGTGCAGACTCTACTGTGGATCACGTGTGTGGTGTCTCCGTCTCTCTCGACCAACAGCCCCCACCGCAATAACCTGGAGGGTATAAAAAACATAAAAAGACTGTGAGTGGACAAAAATAAAGTATAAGTTGAAAACCAGTTATCAGAAAACACAATTACATTTATACCCTCCATTTAAAAACCAATGCATGCATATCAAACCATTCCATAAAACTATTTTATACTCAAGTCATTCAAACCATTAAGAAAACTGAATTCATTTCCTTTTCTCAAATCCCGAGCCTTAGCCCGAAACCATCGAAACCGTATCATCCGGGCATAGTCCAAAACATCGGAACACCATTATTAAAAACCATCATCATCAAGTTTCGGTGAAAACCAAAACACATTTGAAACCACATTTCCATCCATCGAACCTGCTGGATCTATCCGAGTCTTTAAACTCAATCCAGGCCTCAATATAATCCGAGTATTTAAACTCCCGAGTCTTTAAACTCAATCCAGGCCTACGAGGGAAATATCAATATCCGAGTCTTTAAACTCCCGAGTCTTTAAACTCAATCCGGGTCTTTAACCCAATCCAGGCCCGCCCCCGTCATATCATATCCGGGTCTTTAAACCGAATAACCAGATCCAGTAAATCTAATCCAAAACCATTTGAAAACCATTTTTCATTTCCAAATCCGAATCCGCAATCTCATCAGGACCCCCAATCCAAACCCAGATTCATATTCATCACCCATTTCCAAATCCGAGTCCGAAACCATCATTCCGTAAGCTGGCATCCGGAGTAACCATTCCGAACCCGAACCCGAAAATCCACTTTCAAGTTCCAAATCGAATCCAAAATAGTCATTTTGAAATCCGATTCAAAACCTGAAATCAAGTTTCTTAAAACCATTTTTCTGAATTGGGCCTCAAGCCCCAAGTCATTTTTCCGAAATCCATTTTTAAATTATTGATATTAAATCATATTTCAAATCCCGACATCAAGTCATTAAAATCAGGTTCAAATCACAACATCCCATCGAAATCTCGTAAAACGTGAAAGTCCGTAAGTATCTCAAAAACCGTGCAAATCATAAACCATCAAGATCATAAATCAAATCATAGAATCATGTATAGAAAACATATAAAAACATATATGCATGCATCAAGAGTTAGAAAGCAAAGTCCACTCACAGACCATTTTTCCGCTGCCTCGATACGCGTGCACCTACCCCGTTCACGGCTAATTCACTATCACCCACTTTCCTGAACCTGTCCAAAACTCATAATGAGGTCACTAACTACTTCATAAAGCTTATACTAAAGCCCCGTATTTTTACCTTATTTTTAACTATTTTTAAACAAGCCCTAAAACCTTTGGACATCCTGAAACCTATCGAGACGATGTCCGATCGACTCGAAACCAGTGCCAAAATGTTCATTACATTGAATAATTTAAAAGTCATGTTGGAACCATCCTCAAAAGACGTGCCATGCGCCCCTACACACCTCCCAAAGGGGCTGCACGTGGGCCTCGCGCGCCAGTACCAGTCATCTTCTTCCTCGGGTAAACCGGGTCCAACCGGTTCAGGGCATCGAGATCTACCTAACGATCATCGAAGTACGTGAAAATTTCATGTCGTTTGAAAAGTTAACAATTTGCCCCTTTTCGAAAAATTACCTAAATACCCTCAACATTCCGAACGTCATAACGTTTTCCCCGAAAGTGGGAACCGGACGTGCCACCTATCTATGAACTCGTGACGTCCCAAACTACGTCACAATCCTCGGTCAAAGTCCATTTGACCTCCCGAACTAAAATTCAACATTTTTGCCCATTTTAGGGGCAAAATCGTGATTTCGCACCGTCCGTCCGAAATCGTTCAACTAATTACTCCTTAAACTCACTAATTCATCATTAATTACTAATCTAATCCCGATTTCTGGAACGGGTTGTTACAGGTTCGATCCGATTCGAACCAGGCGAACTGGGTTCGCTGGAGGAAAAAGACGATGAATAGTGTTGGCGCGTGGGCTTCACGCACAGGCCATTTGGGGCTGCGCGTGAAGCATCTTTTGGGGATGACTTCAACATGACTTTTAATCCATTCAATGTAACGAACATTTTGAGACTGGTTTTGTGTCAATCAGACACCGTGTCGATATTGTTTGGGACATCCGAAGATTTAGGATCGAGTTTAAAAATACTTAAAAATTCGAAAAAATTACGGGGCTTCAATGAGAGGTTAATAAGGTAGTTAGTAACCCTCTAGGTTGATTTGGACAGGTTTGGGAGTCCCGATGACAACGATTAGATCGGTGAGGCTTACAGCACGCAAATCGAGGTGACAACATAGGACGGCCTGTGAGTGGACCTTGATTTCTAAACTGTGATGCTTGCATAAATGTTTTATATGTTTTATGAATATAATTCTAGGATGTTGATTTGGATATTTGACAGGACCCGCCCCGTTTTCCCCCTAGGGACCACTAGGGAAGCCTGCTCCCATCCGACACGTAAACCAAAATACCACAAATACCCTTCCAAGGGTTTTATTACACAAATACCCCTATTAGGGTTTCTAGATACACACCGGTGTGTTTCCAAAATACAACATGTCAGACAAAGGGAAAGGAGAATTATGTTCGTACTAATACAAAATAAAGGTAAACCTACCCCTCAGGGTGGTGTAAACGCAACGGTGGTATTTATGCCTCGGCCCCGGAGTCGATGCCCTCCTCGGTTTCCTCTCCTGAAGGGTCAAGAAAACATTCAAAGTGTGAGTGGACCAAAAATAAGCAGTTATAAATCATTTGAACATATATATATATATATATATATATAGTTTGACCCTTCGTTTATGGAAACATACATGCATGCAGTATAAAACAGAAAATACGATCACATATAAAAACATGGAAAATATCTATACATATACGTATATCTATAGTAAAAACATATCTGGGCAACATCATATAACTCTACAAGTAATCATGTATCCACCACCCCTTCCTCGGCTCTTCCGAGAAGATGCCAACTCGGGGCACACAGCCCCTAGGGATCAAATCCCCGATAATGGTCACGATTTATCTCTAATAGGGTATGCATACCACCCAGGGTCTCACTCTGAGTCTTCTCCTAGGAATCCTCCATATGGGAGGCTCTGTCTCTGAACCTAGTCCGAGCTCTCTCTCGGATTCTAGTTCGAGTATCTCCCCGGAAATCTGGTCCGGGACCACAACACAATCTCCCACTCCTGGAACGGGTTTCCAATGGGAAAGCCCATTCTGGCCAGTGGATCGTGACCCTCCAGGTCGACGTCTGGAGGAGACCAATCTGCAATATGGAAGGGTGTAACATGTACTTAATGAAACCTTTCGAAATCATTTCAAAATATTTTCTCAGAATTCTTTATAAACATGCCTTTAAGTTAAAGGTCTCAAATCATCAATATTCCATGGTTCACAATTCATTTCGAAATACCTTTGTCCAAATCCGAGTCAGTGCTCGTCAAATGGGTCTCAGGCCCGATAAGTCTCCTTTTTAGGAAAAGTCCATTTATTTCCCGAAGTCCGAAATCCAATTCTCAAATCCCAACATCATAAAACATTTATCACAAAACAATTTAGAAAACAAGTAACATAGTCATGCATGTATTAATTTATAAAATCAACGGTCCAGTCACAACATGTCCTTGCTGCGCTAACGAACCATTTACACCTGTCCTGAAGCTAAACACAAAGTCCGAACCTGTCCAAACATACTTAAGGGTCACTAATTGACCCTGCTAGGTCTAGCATAAAAAATAGGGTGAAACCGGCTCGGGAACGCTCTCTGTACACGCTTCCCGATGCTAATTTCCTCAATTTGACCAACCTAACGATCTCCGATCCACACGAAAACACCGCCATTGGATCCGTATCGTCGAAACCTTGAAAATGGTACCGGCCCCACAACAAGTACTGTTCACACGTGCCCCCACGCGCCTGGTCAATGTGCGGTCAACGGTGCTACAGTAACTGATGACGTCATCTTCTGACAGGTGTCAGACGCCACGTGTCAGCCTGTGATTGGTCCTTGCCTTGACAGTTCTGACAAGTCTGACAAGATAACATCATCACGCTGTCAGAATAGTGTGAGAATGATAACATTATCTTCGGTGGAGTCCTACCGAATTCGTAGTCTAAGTTTCGGCTGTCTTGCACCAAAGGCCTGCGGCGCTGCTCGGTGGGATCCTACCAAAAACCCAGCGGCAGAGCCACCGTGACCCACGGCCAAAACCCGCCCAGAATTTCCTCCTTCGGTCACCATTTTCTTCGAAATTTGGCCCTAGAGACTCGTCTAAACCCTACCAAGACGTCTGTAACCTCCAAAACTAAGAAAAAGATCGAGATCGTTACCTTGGGTGTGAAGAACCTCTGCTCTGTTTCCCGGTTCCTCTCAGTCGCTTCAGGCGGCATCCTGCGTCGAACCAGCCAGTCGTGAGCTCCAATCAGGCTCCCTGTCTTCTTCTGTGTCCACGGTCGAGCTCCAGAGTGGAGGGGAAGGTGTGGTTTGCACTGGGGACGGTTTGGAATACGTTTGGGCCGTCGTGGGTCTTGGGTTGTCGTGGTAGCTGCGGTGGCCGGCGGCGACGACGGTGAAGATGATAATGATGATGATGTCCAGTGAGGGATAGTGAGGGTGAGGGCGATCGATCTGGGCTGAGAGAAAATGAAAAGGAAGAGGAGAAGAGTGTTTGTGTGTATTTGGTGTTCACGGCAAAGAAGAATAGCAAAGGTTCATGCACCCAATTATTTGGGCTTTTGGGCTAGTTAGATGAGTGACAAATGTCACTCATCTGATTGGTTCAAAGGTCCAAGTTTGACTAATTAAATCCATTTAATTCTCCCGTGTCTCGAAAAACGTAATAGTGCTCCGTAACGTCCTTGACCCATAACTTTCGCTCCGGGTCTCCAAATTCGGCATGCCGCCTGTCCACGTAACCAGGGCGGCCCGATCTACGTATCGGTTAAATAGTCAAAGTTAAACGGTGCTTCGGGTCAAAAGTCAACATTTTGCCTTGACCAGGGGTAAAATGATCATTTTACATATAATTTCCATTTAATTAAATCATAAGAAAATCCGGGTCGTTACAATCCACCCCCTTACAAAATTTCGTCCCCGAACTTACTCAAACAAGTAGGGGTGCTGCTCTCTCATCAAGGCTTCCGGTTCCCAAGTTGCTTCCTCGACCACAGAATTCCTCCACAGAACTTTCACTAAAGGAATGGTTTTGTTCCTTAGAACTTTCTGTTTCCAATCCAGGATCTGCACTAGTTGTTCTTCAAAACTCAAATCTTTCCTGAGTTGCAATGGTTGTTCCGTCAGGATATGTGATTTTTCCCTAACACATTTCTGAAGCATTGACACGTGGAAGACACTATGCACTCGTGCTAACTCCGAAGGCAAATTCAACCGGTACGCCACTTTACCCACTCTCTCTAGTATCTCAAATGGTCTGATGTACCGAGGGCTCAGTTTTCCTCGTCTCCCAAAGCGAACAATGCCTTTCCACGGGGAAAATTTCAGAAATACCCAGTCTCCAACCTCAAACTCAAGATCTCGCACTCTACGATCTGCGTACCTCTTTTGACGATCTTAAGCTGCCTTCAGTCGTTCCTTGATGATCTTGACTTTTTCTTGGGTTACATCCATAAGTTCTGGAGTCAACAAGGCTCTCTCCCCTATCTCGGTCCAGCACAAAGGTGTTCTGCACTGTCGCCCATACAGTGCCTCAAACGGTGCCATCCCAATGCTCGCTTGGTAGCTGTTATTATAAGTGAATTCCATTAAGGGTAAGTGGGTATCCCAAGAACCCTGAAACTGTAATACACACGCTCTCATCATGTCTTCCAAAATCTGGATGGTCCTCTCTGACTGCCCATCCGTCTGAGGATGAAAAGCCGTGCTAAAGTGCAGTTTCGTGCCAAGCGCTCTCTGTAGGCCCTGCCAAAACCTCGAGGTAAACCGCGGATCCCGGTCTGACACGATTGACTCTGGAGTACCATGCAGTTGAACTATCTCATCAATAAACAACTATGCCAGTCGGTTGGGTTTAAAAGTTTCGCACATAGGTAGGAAGTGCGCTGACTTAGTAAGGCGATCCACTACTACCCTCACACCATCAAAACCATTTCGGGTAGTTGGCAACTTGAATACGAAGTCCATGGTAATATGGTCCCATTTCCATTCTGGGATTGGAAGGGACTGCAAGGGTCCATACGGTCTCTGTCTTTCCGCTTTCACTTGCTGGTAGATTAAACACTGACTTATGAAGTTCACAATCTCTCGTTTCATTCCTGCCCACCAGTAGTATTCTCGGAGGGTGCGATACATCTTGGTTCCCCCAGGATGCATGGAATAAGCCGAACTGTGAGCTTCCTCTAATATCTCTGTCCTCAGTGTCGTATCCCTTGGCACGCATAGTCGACCCTGTTTCAAAACTGCACCGTCGTCCCTGACAGTGAAATCTTGCCTCTCCCCGGCTTCAACTCCCAATCGAATACTACATAGTGTTTCATCACTGAGCTGAGCATCGCAGATCCTGTCCAATAGTAACGGTCTCACATGATAGCTTGCTAACATGGCTCCATCATCATCCATACTAAGACTAACTCCGGCCCGTCGGAGTTCTACTAGTAACGGTAAATAGATCATACGCAGATGAGCAACCAAACCAATCGCTTTCCTGCTCAACGTATCCGCCACGACATTTGCTTTTTCGGGGTGGTACTCAATAGTGCAGTCGTAGTCTTTAATTAGCTCTAGCCATCTCCTTTGTCCCAGATTCAACTCCTTCTGAGTGAAAATATACTTTAGGCTCTGGTGATCAGTAAAAATCCTGCACGTCTCTCCGTAAAGGTAGTGCCTCCAAATCTTCAGAGCGTACACCACTGCTGCTAGTTCCAAGTCATGCGTTGGGTAGTTCATCTCATGTGGCTTCAACTGTCGGGAGGGATAGCCGATCACTTTCCCGTGCTGCATCAATACACATCCCAGACCCTATAAGGATGCATCACTATAAACCACGAACTCTCCTCCGTCACTGGGCAAGGCTAAAACAGGCGCAGTGGTCAACCTTTCCTTCAATTCCTGAAAGCTGTTTTCACAATGCTCGGTCCAAACGAAATTAACTCCTTTCCTCGTCAGACGGGCAAAGGTGCTGCGATAGTAGAGAAATCGTCCACAAATTGTCTGTAATATCCTGCCAACCCTAGGAAGCTCCGAACCTCAGTTACCGTCTTAGGTTGTTCCCAATTTGTGATTGCCTCCGTCTTTTGAGGGTCCACACTGATCCCCTCTGCTGAAATCACATGACCTAAAAAGCCTACACTATTCAGCCAGAATTGACACTTGCTGAACTTTGCAAACAACTGAGTCTTCCTCAACCTTGCCAACACTAATCTTAGGCGCTTCTCGAGTGCCCTTGCGCCTTTCGAATACACCAGAATATCATCAATAAACACAATCACAAACCTATCCAAATAGGACTTGAACACTCGATTCATCAAATATATAAAGGCTGCCGGTGCATTGGTTAATCCAAAGGGCATCACTAAAAACTCAAAATGCCCATATCTGGTCAAAAAAGCTGTCGTGGGAACATCTTCCTCGGCGATCCGCAATTGATGGTATCCAGACCTCAAATCAATCTTTGAAAAGTATCTTGCTCCTTTTAACTGGTCGAAAAGGTCATCTATTAGAGGTAAAGGATATTTATTTCTCACTGTTACCTTGTTCAATTGTCGGTAGTCCACACACAATCTGAGACTACCTTCCTTTTTCTGCACGAATAGGACTGGTGCTCCCCACGGTGATACACTTGGCCGGATGAATCCCAACTTGAGTAATTCCTGTAGCTGTTCTCTTAACTCCCTTAGTTCTGCCGGAGCCATACGATAGGGCGCCTGTGCGATGGGTCCAGTCCCTGGAAGTAGTTCTATAGTGAAATCAATCTCTCGGGTTGGGGGCAATCCTGGTAAATCTTCTGGAAACACATCCACGAAGTCCCGCACCACAGGTATATCTTCCATTCTTGGGGTTGTTATACTCGTGTCCTCTATATGAGCTAGATACCCCTGACATCCTTTCTTCAGTAGCTTCCGTGTCGTGAGGGCTGAAACAATCCTTGGTGGAGAATTTGCAATATCTCCCTGGAAAGTCAGGTTAGGTACGCCCGGACGCTGGATCAATACCTTCTTCTTTCTACAGTCCATTAGTTCTCCATGCTCGGACAACCAATCCATGCCTAAGATTACATCGAAATCATGCAAGTCTAATACTATCAAGTCCGCCAACAATTCAAAATCCCCTATTCTCACTGGACAGTCTCTTAGCACTTGGTTCACTATATACACATCCCCAGTCGGGGTTCCAACACCTAAGTCAACCTCAAGTACTGATAACTCTTGATCCAATAGCCCAACACAACTACGGGAAATAAAGGAATGGGTGGCTTCCGGATCCATCAATACACGTACAGACATGTCAGAGATAGTAAGTGTACCTGTCACCACCTTAGGAGCAGTCCTGGCCTCCTGCCTAGTGATTGCGAGCACTCGTGCCTGGGGTCCTGTGCCCCGACCACGTCCTCGTGTTCCCCCACGATCTCCGCGATAACTGCTCTGTCCTCTGCCTCTAGCAGCATCTGACATGGTGCTCGGTGTGGATCCAGCTACACTACCGCCTGACCACTGCGGACATCCTCTCGACACATGACCAATTTCTCCACAAGTGTAGCATGTCACGTGCCTCATCCAATTTGCAGGCCCCTCGGAAGTGCCACTCTGCTGCGGTGTACTATAACCGGTCCCACGGCTTCTCCCAAACCTGCCAAACCGACCACTACTAGATGATCCCCCACTGTAGGATGACTGTCCTCCACCAAACCGACCACCCTTCGGAGCCCTGTGGCCCGAAGGTCCAGAAAAGGAACGGTCCCTGCGTCTTCCCACATCAGTTTCCTGTTGGCGGTTGGTCCAACTTGCTTCCACCTTAGCTGCAGCATCGGCCAACTCTCGCAGTGTAGTAAAAATCATAGCAGAAGAAGTTACCATGGCTCGGATGTCACCTCTCAGACCCTGCTCAAAACGGCGGCACCTGTTTGCCTCAGTCCTCACATAAACCTCTGCGAACCTTGAAAACCTCTGAAATCTCTGCTCGTACTCGGCAACAGTCGATTTTCCCTGTTGAAGTTGCAAGAATTCGACCTCTCTCGCCTCGCGGAATGCACGGGGATAGTACTGGTCCAAGAAGCGGCTCGTAAGCTCCTGCCAAGTCACAGCCTGGGCATCCCAGCCAGATAACTCCAGCGTGTACCACCACTCGTGAGCCTCACCATCAAGTAGAAATGTGGCCAACAACACTCTCTGCTCAAGTGGACAGGGCATCATCATGAAGATCTTTTCCAGTCTCAGAATCCAACGGTGAGCCATCTCAGGATCGGCGTCATCACTAAACACCGTGGCACCCATTTAACTTGCCATACCAATCAATGAACTCCCAGAACTCACATCTCCAGAGCCTCCAGCGAGGCCCGTGTCAGGTGGTGTAAACGAGGTCCCTCGTCTCGGGGGCATACTGAACTGTAAAGAGGCATAAATAATAAAATTAGTACGACAAAACATGCGTGTCTAAGTACCCTGTACCGACCGCTAACATAATGCTCGGCTCTGATACCAACTTGACAGAACCCGCCCCGTTTTCCCCCTAGGGACCACTAGGGAAGCCTGCTCCCATCTGACACGTAAACCAAAATACCACAAATACCCTTCCAAGGGTTTTATTACACAAATACCCCTACTGGGGTTTCTAGATACACACCGGTGTGTTTCCAAAATACAACATGTCAGACAAAGGGAAAGGAGAATTATGTTCATACTAATACAAAATAAAGGTAAACCTACCCCTCAGGGTGGTGTAAACGCAACAGTGGTATTTATGCCTCGGCCCCGGAGTCGATGCCCTTCTCGGTTTCCTCTCCTGAAGGGTCAAGAAAACATTCAAAGTGTGAGTAGACCAAAAATAAGCAGTTATAAATCCATTTGAACATATATATATAGTTTGACCCTTCGTTTATGGAAACATACATGCATGCAGTATAAAACAGGAAATATGATCACATATAAAAACATGGAAAATATCTATACATATACGTATATATATAGTAAAAACATATCTGGGCAACATCATATAACTCTACAAGTAATCATGTATCCATCACCCCTTCCTCGGCTCTTCCGAGAAGATGTCAACTCGGGGTACACAGCCCCTAGGGATCAAATCCCCGATAATGGTCACGATTTATCTCTAATAGGGTATGCATACCACCCGGGGTCCCACTCCGAGTCTTCTCTCAGGAATCCTCCATCTGGGAGGCTCTGTCTCTGAACCTAGTCCGAGCTCTCTCTCGGATTCTAGTTCGAGTATCTCCCCGGAAATCTGGTCCGGGACCACAACATAATCACCCACTCCTGGAACGGGTTTCCAATGGGAAAGCCCATTCTGGTCAGTGGATCGTGACCCTCCAGGTCGACGTCTGAAGGAGACCAATCCGCAATATGGAAGGGTGTAACATGTACTTAATGAAACCTTTCGAAATCATGTCAAAATCTTTTCTCAGAATTCTTTATAAACAAGCATTTAAGTTGAAGGTCTCAAATCATCAATATTCCATGGTTCACAATTCATTTCGAAATACCTTTGTCCAAATCCGAGTCAATGCTCGTCAAACGGGTCTCAGGCCCGATAAGTCTCCTTTTTAGGAAAAGTCCATTTATTTCTCGAAGTCCGAAATCCAATTCTCAAATCCCAACATCATAAAACATTTATCACAAAACAATTTAGAAAACAAGTACTGTTCACACACGCCCCCAATGGTACCGGCCCCACAAAAAGTACTGTTCACACACGCCCCCACGCGCCTGGTCAACGCGGGGTCAACGGTGCTACAGTAACTACTGACGTCAGCAAGACGTCATCTTCTGACAGGTGTCAGACGCCATGTGTCAGCCTGCGATTGGTCCCTGCCCTGACAGTTCTAACAAGTCTGACAAGATGACATCATCACGCTATCAGAACGGTGTCAGAATGATGACGTCATCTTCGGTGGAGTCCTACCGAATTCGTAGTCTAAGCTTCGGATGTCTTGCACCGAAGGCCTGCGGCGCTTCTCGGTGGGATCCTACCGAAAACCCAGCGGCAGAGCCACCGTGACCCACGGCCAAGACCCGCCCAGAATTTCCTCCTCCGGTCACCATTTTCTTCGAAATTTGGCCCTAGAGACTCGTCTAAACCCTATCTAGACGTCTGTAACCTCCAAAACTAAGAAAAAGATCGAGATCGTTACCTTGGGTGTGAAGAACCTCGGCTTTGTTTCCCGGTTCCTCTCAGTCGCTTCAGGCGGCGTCCTGCGTCGAACCAGCCGGTCGTGAGCTCCAGTCAAGCTCCCTGTCTTCTTCTATGTCCACGGTCGAGCTCCAGAGTGGAGGGGAAGGTGTGGTTTGCACTGGGGACGGTTTGGAGTACGTTTGGGTCGTTGCGGGTCTTGGGTTGTCGTGGTAGCTTCGGTGGCCAGCGACGACGACAGTGAAGATGATAATGATGACGATGCCCAGTGAGGGGTAGTGAGGGTGAGGGCGATCGATCTGGGCTGAGAAAAATGAAAAGGAAGAGGAGAAGAGTGTTTGTGTGTATTTGGTGTTCACGGCAAAGAAGAATAGCAAAGGTTCATGCACCTAATTATTTAGGCTTTTGGGCTAGTTAGATGAGTGACAAATGTCACTCATCTGATTGGTTCAAAGGTCCAAGTTTGACTAATTAAATCCATTTAATTCTCCCGTGTCTCGAAAACGTAATAGTGCCCCGTAACGTCCTTGACCCATAACTTTCGCTCCGGGTCTCCAAATTCGGCATGCCACCTGTCCACGTAACCAGGGCGGCCCGATCTACGTATCGGTCAAAAAGTCAAAGTTAAACGGTGCTTCGGGTCAAAAGTCAACATTTTGCCTTGACCAGGGGCAAAATGATCATTTTACATATAATTTCCATTTAATTAAATCATAAGAAAATCCGGGTCGTTACAATAGGAGCGCAACGTAAACCTATGCCTCTTCCTCGGGATCCTCCTCTTCTTCCTCAGTAGCACGACCTGGAGGGGTTATTAAAACAACAAGGGTGAGTGGACCGAAATGGAAGGTTATAAAATAGTTCATCATATTGAAAACATATAGTTTTTCCCCTCCGTTTTCCGAAAAGCATGCATCAGTATCAAAAGCCATAATATCATATCATATCATATAAACATAATTAGAATAAGATAACCATAATCATAACCTCAGTCACTGCACTATACATCCCAACCCTGACATCCCAGATGTCTGACGTCCTAGACGTCCAATAAGGTCACAGTCCCAAGGCTATGCGTGCCACTCGGGGTCTCAATCCCGAGTCCATGTCCCGAACCTAGTCCAGGTATGCATCCGAGATGCCTGACGTCCCAGACGTCTAATAATAGCAATCCTGCTCCTGAGCCACTCTACAGTCCGGTCCCTCCGTAGAATGACCCCTCGTAGGTAATGCGCCGTGACCACTCCGGGGTACCCTTATCCGGAGGAGACTGTATCCTAGCGTAGATCTATACAGTACAGTACTAAAGATAATCATCGAAATCCATATACTTATATCTGACTCAAACAGTGCATAAACCAACCAGACGGGTCTCATGCCCAAACATCGTAATACGTGCTAGAAACATAACTCAAGATAAACAAATACTTTTTCTTGAATCACATATATATATATATAAAGGAAAACAGTTATGCATGCTAAGGTTTAGTGAAATCAAAGGCCCACTCACAGTACAATCCCGCTGCAAATTCGAGCGTATAGCCCTATCCAAGTGCTATTGTACAATTCCTGTCATGTCCAAAGCATACGTAAGGGTCACTATAAGCCCCTACTAAACAACCAAGAAACCCTAGACTGAAACCGACCCGGGAAAGCCGTCCGAACACGCTTCCCAAGGCTTCAAACCCTAATTTGACCAACCTAACGATCTCTGATTGACACGAAACCACCGCCATTGGATTCGTATCGTCGAAACCTTCAAAATGATACTGGTCCCATAACAATTACTGTTCACACGTGCCCCCACGTGCCTGGTCAAAGGGTTGGTTAACTCTGCTATAGTTAATGCTGACGTCAGTACTGACAGTGTCAGAAGACATGTGTCACATGCTCATTGGTCCATGGTCTGTCTGTTTCTGACATGATGATGTCATCATGACGTCACTACTGACGTCAGTATGATAACGTCATCAGCTACAGTAACCGGGTCAACCCGATCTGCAGAAGCCGGGTCGTCGTTGACCCATGGCTTGACCCGATCACAGATCGCCTTCCCGACCACCATTTTTCATCACACTTAGTCCTATAGACTCGTCACAACCTCCTCTACAGTTCTTGTAACGACCCATCACGGAATTCAGGATTAGGTTAGTAACTAATCATGATTAATGAGGGTTGATCGGTGGTTAGTTGGGTGGAGTCGGACGAACGATGCAAAATGACCGTTTTTCCCCTAGTCGTGGGCAAAACGTTGACTTTTTATTCGGACAGTCAAATGGGCTTTGACCAGTAACGGTGACGTAGTTTGGGACGTCACGAGATCATAGACAGGTGGCACGTTCGATTCCGATGTTCGAGGTAATAGTTATGACGTTCGGAAGCCCAAGGGCATTATCGTAATTTGGACGAAATAAGGGAAAATGTTGACTTTTTGATCGGGAGGTCCGATGGCCGAGGGCCAAGGACCGTTAGGAAGGTCTCGAAGTCCTGAGTACAACGACAGGCGGCACATCGAAATCGGACTTCGGACGGGAAAATTACGGGTCACGGAAGGTGAGGGGCAATTTGGTAATTTGCCAACTGAGGGCATTTTGGTCATTTACACGGTGGTTACTGTTCACCACCGTGAAAAACAGGGACTGTGCAACCGTGCTAAGAGTGCTGTTTTTAAAGAGGATTGTTTAGCAAATCAGTGACATTTGTCACTAAGAAATGGGGGATTAATGGCTCGAGATCGTGCACTGGGATGGGGATAACTAAACAATTGTGTAGGTGTGTTTGAAACTGGTGCACTGGTGGGTTTTTAGCACGGGTTGTTGGCTGCAGGCGTGAGGCAGAGAAATGGGGGAGCACTTCGATTCTAGTCAGGTGTGGGAGTGAGTGTTTTGCGTTGTTTTGCTACCTAGTGGCGTGATCAGAGCACGGGAGGATTGGGTTTTGCCCTGCGTGGGAGGCAGGCAGTGCACGGGCTGAGTTTGCCGATACTGAAGAACAGGGACAGTGAGCAGGGACAGAGAGAGGATGAGTCGAATTGTTCAGTGGGTGATCAAGTAGTGCTTGTGCTTGAGCTCAGAGGGGGTGAGGGCACTGATATTGGGTCTGAGAGTACACAAATGCGGGCTGGTGAACTCATAGCAGTGTGGGCGTCTCTGAGGGGAAAAATAGAGCGTTAGAGCAGGTTAGTTATCCTCCCATTAGAACAAGCCAGGGGTGAGTCGAGGCGGTGTGAGTGAGTGTTCAGAATCCAATAGTGAGGTGCAGCGGAGTCGCTGAGTGAGAATACACCCAGAACCCGGGAACCGTCCCTGGGAAATTTCAAATTCGAAGACCAATTTTAGGCCAGCCCAAAGTTCAATTAGGTTCGAATGAGCTTTATGGGACCTTCTTTAGTCGATCGAAGTCAAGGAAGTTGACGTTCGAAGCTCGCAGAGCCATGTTCAGACTGGACGAATTTCAGGAAAACTGGAGCTTCTGTTCGTGCAATTGGAGGTAAGCCCTTGCAAAATTGATTTCAAAAGCATTCCCAAGGTAAGTCTGCGATGCTCCCTAACCAATTAATTGAGGGATACAGTGACGGTCTGTTGAACTGGGACGACGAACTCCGAGTTCGACTCGAGTTCAATTATGTTGGTTTTAAGCCGTGTCGTGTGGATTAATTGATACAGACCTTTAATGGAGTGTATTTCGAGTCTACTTGTGGGATCAATTGAAGAAATTAGATGGTTTAACGCAGGGATCGAATCGGGTCGAGGCGCGGGTGAAATGGCCCGTTTACCTGCTAGCCGGGTAGGGACGGCGACTGTGCAGCACTATAGCAGGCGCGTGGGCTCACGCGCAGTCACTCACGGCAGCGCGTGAGGGCGCATGGACCCGAATTTCAAGGTGAGTTCAACACGACTTTTGTCCTATACAATGTAAAGAACATTTTAGCGTTGGTTTCGAAATTATCGGACACCATTTCGATGTGGTTCCGAGGGTCCGAAGATTTCTTTTACGTTTGTAATTAATGTTTAATTCCCGAAAAATTATGGGAAATTAGTATGCTGTTATGTAAGCCCTTAGTGACACTAAAGTATGTTTTCGAGCAGGAGTGGGAATTTCTGGAAAATATCAGAAATTACGGAACCGCGTGCGGCGTAAAACCGAGCCCTATTGGACGGTGTGTGAGTGGACGTTGCTTTCTAAATTTAATGCATGCATAAATTATTTCTATGATTTTATGATTATGACTATGAGGTGTGATTGATTTTGATTTCCGTATTTATACGTATTCGACTCTCGTATTTCTACGTATTTTTACTATACATGTGAAATTACACGTATTTCAAGACTATGGTCACTCGTGTGCTTAATGATGGTTTAATGAAAGAAATTATATGAAATGAGTGTAAAATGATTTAAGAAGGTTGTTTATGATTTGTGAGTGTGACTTACGGTTTTGACGCGTTTTTCGAGAATATTCCGGATTTGCACGTTTTACGAGATTTCGAGTTATTGTGATTTGGTCACTGTTGATGTTGAATCTGGGAATTGAAATGAGACTTGTGATTTTGAGGATTTTAAAATGGGTTTTGAGTATTATTTCGATCGGATCGTGGTTTTGGTGATTATGATTGTGGGTTCGATGTGTTGAAAATGAGATTTGAGAAAGAGGTGATTTCTAAGAATAAAAATGGATTTGAAAAGGGTGATTTCGGGCTTGATGCTCGGGGCATAAAAGTAACTTTGATTTACGCGATTTCGGTTTTCGGAAATAATAAAACGGATTCTTGGTTTGGGTTCGGGATGATGCTTCCGGATGCCGGCTTACGGAATCATTATTGCGAATTCGAATTCGGGAATGAAAAAGGATTTAATAAAGTGATTTGGCCTGATTTTGTATGCCCCGTGTTTCATGATGATTTGATTATGTTTGTAAAGTATGATTTGGAGAAAGAGAATGTGGAAATTCGGACCATGGGTCCTGTTGTGAAAAATATGATTTTGGGGATGGATCCCACGTTGTCGTGATTGATAAACTGTTTTGGGGTTTAAAGACCCGTTGAAAACTGCTTTGGGTTTAAAGACCCGTTGTTGTGTTTGAAAACTGTTTTGGGTTTAAAAACCCGGTGCTATTGCTGGAGCACGTTTTGAGTTTAAAGACTCGGTTAATTGATGACGGGGGAGGGCCCTTAATGAGTTTAAAGACTCGTGAGTTTAAAGACTCGGTTACTGTAATACCCCCGAGGCCTATTGATTATGTTCTGAGTTTAAAGACTCGTCGATATCCCGGGAAGGCCTGTTTATGCGCATGGTTTTGAGTTTAAAGACTCGGGCGCACTTGTTATCCAGCAAAATGATTAACTTACGATTTATTGATGATTTCTGACGTTTCAGTTGAGTTGGGCAGTGGCCCGGTATGTGGTTGATGGTTTTGGATCATGTTGTGTATTTGGTTTGATTCATGGTTTTGGGCTGGGGCCCTGTGTTTTGATTGCGGGCTAAAACCCGAGGGTTAAGAAAAAGGATAATGATTTTGATTTCATGCACTGTTTTTCTTATGTTGGAAATGTAACCGATTGCGAAATGATTTTCGTATGCATGCATGGGTTTTTACGCGGAGGGTAAAAACGTTTGTTGTAACCGTTTGCTAAACTGATTTATTTTTGTCCACTCACACCTTTTGGTTTTTATTGACCCTCCGGGTCGTGGCGCGTTGTTCGAGGCTGTACGAGGGGCGGAGGCATGAGTAAGCACATGTGGCTATCCCTGGTCTGGCACGTACATGAGGGTAACTTGGGTTTTTCAGTCGACCTGCCAGACGGGAGCAGGACCGGGCACAGTTATTGATGCCCCTTCCGGGGGCGGTCCTGTCAGTTCTGTGGACTCAAAATTAGCTTTTAGGGTGAAGAAAATACCTGAAAATCAACGGAAAAGTTGGCTGAGAATTTTGGTAGTCTTCTCCGGCGACTCGTCCAGATTCCGGCCACGAACTTCAGTCCAAACTGGTCGTCTGAGTCCCTAGGACATGTCTCAGAGAAGAACAATGAACCCTAACGTCAAAACGGGTTGTTTCGAAACAGGGAAGGAAAACTGAACCTATCGGGTTTTCAGACTTACCGTCGTCGTGTCGCCGCCGTACGTCATCGTGTCCACTCCTCCATCCTCCTGTCATCCTAGTTTACCTAACCCTAAGTTGGTTCGAGTCCAGGTGTGGAGGTTTGGACGGTTAGATTGTTTGGGTTGGTTTGTTTCCTTTCGGGTCTGGGGGGTTTTCGGGTTGTGCAGGCCGGCTGTGGTGGTGGTGGCTGGTGGTGGTCTGGTGGTGGAGCATGGCAGAGAGGTGGCCTGGATGTGTGTTTGTTCTTCCTAAGTCGTGTTCATGGCTTGAGAGAAAATGAAAGTGAGAGAGTTGTGTGATGGATTAAAAAGAGATAAGGAAATGAATTGAACGGTCCAGATGAGCCTTAAGTTGAGATGAATGGCTAGAAATTGTTTAGGGAAAAAGAGATATTTAAAAATGTAGCCAATAGGGACAAGATCCAAAATTTGGGGGAAAAAGGGTGTGTGGGATGAGTGACATGTGTCACTCATCCAAGGGTCCAGATTGGTTTGATTTTTAAATCAGATCCTAATATTATATTATTATTTTATTTCAAACATGGGTTCGGTCGGTTAATCGATTTTACTTCCGTGACCATAACTTTTTCGTCGTACGTCCGCTTTCGACGTGCCGCCTGCCTACGGACTCGTGACGTCCTAATCTACGTCACAGTCATGGGTCAATGTTTTAAATATTTCCCGTGGAAAAAGTCAACTTTTTCCCCCCTTAGGGGCAAAATGGTCATTTTACAATAAAATAATATTTACGAAAGTTCGGGTCGTTACAGTCGCCCCCGTTGGATTCCTTACTCTCAGAAAGGCTATGGATTATAACCCCCAGGGAGGGTCATTGATCTACGGACATTGACCTGGGTGGACCCTGGGGAGACTTGGGATTTGAGACCCCAGGTAGCACGCGCATAGCTCTAGCTACCGTGACAATATTGGTTATATGATATACATTGATGAACATGATTTCTTGGTTTTGTGAAATTGTGTTTTATGAATAATAAATGGATTTGGGCTGAGTTCCCACATATGTTTACTTGTTATGGATTTCTGTAAATGGTTTTGGGCAGGGGCCCGTGTGACTTGAATTTACGGAACCTGGGGCTGAGACCCTAAATATGGTTGTTTAAACATATGTGGTTTGATAAATGGTTTTACTATGCATGCATGTTTTTTAGTGAAGGGCATAAATGTCTTTATAAAATGTGTTTTCTGAACTTATTACTTTTAGTTCACTCACAGACTTTCTGTTTGCAATGCCCTTCAGGTTGATTGCGGATGTGGACTGTAGCAGAGACCGAGACATCACATACCTCCTCCGGATCCTGGCGTACTCTAGATGCCAGTCGGGCTAAAGGTTCAAATTTTCCCTGATTTGACACTCCGTGTCAGACGGGATTAGGAGCGTCCCTCGTTAATCCTGGAGGGATTAGGACGGGTCCTGACAGGAAGTGCAAGTGAAAGCCGCCCAAGACCTAGATGAATTGACCCAACATGGAAATATACCATTGCAATTCCTGGAAATAAAAACGGTGTCATATGTTCGTTTTGTCAACATTAGTTCCAGAGTGGAGGCATAACACGATTAAAATTATGTTTTATTTTACGTTTATCTTTAAGATTTTCTACGGTTAGTTATCGCCAGACTTATATTCTATCATATTATTCATCGTATATTTATTATATCAAAGTCATTTTATAATTCTTATTAGTCCTATATAGCCATTATTGAGTACTTAAGTTTTTCCCAAAGTTTCATTTCAAATTTCCAACTTTTAGACCGAATTTCTGTTATTTTTGTTGCCGTAAAAAATATCGATATCGATAACGATATCTAGGGTGAGATTTCTGTATATTTGACTAGCGATGTATCCGTCGATATCGATATTTTCATCCTTGGCTATACCTTCATGATGAAGCAGCCATCAAAAGGTAAAGCCTTTATAGTATCCCATGTTTAGAAGGTGAATGTAACTTTGCAAACAGTAGCACCCAATTACCTAGAGTATTAAACGAGAAGGGAGCAAATTTAGACACTATAAATTACTTGATGCACTTCATCTTTTTATTTTTAATTTTTAATTTTTTTTATATATCAAATTTTCAAACTTACTCCTTATCTTTTAATCTACTTTATTTTGTTAGAATTGAAAATTTCAAAAACTTAATAATTTAATAATAAATCATCATCAAATATTATTATTTACTCATAATTGTGAAAATAGAAAGCGGAGAGAGTAGAGTTTTTTTAGGGAAAACATGTTTAAATGTTTATATAAAAAAATGAAATAAAAGTAAAATATATTAAATTAAAAAAAGATGAATAAATTTGAAAGTTTAATTCATAAAATAGAATACAATAAGTAATTTGTACCAGGCAAAATCAGCTCCCAACAAGAATAGTTGCATTGAGCGCAGCCCCTATTGTTGCAAATTGGCTAAGATGCGGACTAGCTTGTGTGGACTGGTCTACGCCAAACGATATCCACTATCAGATGGGAATAATTGGCTGTGGTCGGTTTTATGAAAAAAGAATCAATTATGCGGCTCATATTCAATGCACCCACAATATTAAGCACTACATAAACATAAACTCTCGTAATTATTCTGCCCTAACTTCCGAGCAAGTAAATCTTCTCAATTTTTTCAAGATAAATCTTCAATCACGTGATCACAAAACGGTGGAATTACAAGTTTATCACATCCATGCCTCCAAAGTAATTTTCACATCTTACTTTTCCCCTTATTCATTAGGTGTAAAATAAAGAAGATTAAAATAAGATAAATTCACAAATTCAAAAAGAGTGCAGAATGCAAAAAATGAAATTTGAAAATCAACTCTCTTAATATGTTACTACAAATGGGTAGTTAACGTCGTATTATAATGTTAACTTGTCAACCTTTTTAAAGGAACTAGAGGTAGAAGAAATTTTATTTAATCAATTCCACTAAAATAATAAGGATAAGAAAAAATAAAGTTTCCTTCTGTTCATACCATATCTGCCTAGACCGAGCTCGAAGCCCACATTGACTACGGGCCTAGCCCATCGCTGAAATAACACCAGTTCGGACCAATCTTGGAGGCCCAGCCCTCTACCTGGCTGTGCACGTCGGCCCAAACCGACCTAGAGGCCTAGCCCTCTTTCAGACACCATGCCACTGACCGACTCCAGAGGACCAGTTCCTGTCGGTCGGTGTGTCGGCCCAGACCGACCGGTCGGCCCAGTGCCACCACCTACCACAAGCCCAAGGGGCCCCGACCCACTCGCACGGACAAGTCCCACTCGATCTGGATGGCACCTCCACGTGTCCGTCCCACAACAAATTGATATTTGTCCCACATCGGGAAAATACAAATATTATATTCGCCGCACCTATACAAAAGGGGTCCACTTGTCGTACAAAGGTAACGAAGCAATTTACTGTTTACTATTACTCTTACAGTATACTTTCTGCTACCCCCTAAACCTTATACCGACCACTGACTTGGGCGTCGGAGTACCTTTGGGCCGGTACCACACCGGTGCCTATACTCTCACCGACCGACCAGTTTCTTTCCTCTTTCAGGTTCACACAGGGCACGTGGCAGAGCAGCATTTGCGCCCCAAGTTGACACATTTCGTGCATCAACACCTTCTATATCCAATACTAACTAAACATTTTGTAATAAATTGTATCTATTTTATATTCAAAATACATTGTATTTAAATAGTAATCTAATCCAATTATCATCGCCCTAAAATGGGCTATATATGAATTATCTCTACATTACCACTAGCAAAACAACAAAATGGAACATAAAACGAAAAATACAAAGGATACTACATTGTAAATCACATATTACTATATTAGTAAGTGTGGATCCATTTTATATTGATGAGTTATATATATGTATATATTATGCAAAATACAGCCCCAAAATAAATAGAAAATGAACCACAAAGTAAATGAGCGAAAATGAACAAGAAGCATCTCTACATCCACTCCAAGGCCAGTAGAGTGCATGTCCCTACACTAAGTTGACAATTCTGAACAACATTCAAACCATCTGCATTCACAATCACAACAGTAAGCACGTAGGTGACAGCGAAAGACAAGTTCAGAATTGGGAACGTTCTGGATTTCGTTCAACTTTCTCATCAAATTTGCTTGCTTACGATAAAATTTTACAACCATTTTTTCCAAATTGTGAGCATGCAGCAGCATACAAAAATCCCATTAGGAAAGCTCTATATACACCTCCTTAAGTTGAGAAATAAAAGCAAGGTTCTGAAGTTCCCAATATCTCTTCCTAAACCTTGACGATGCCTGTTCGATGAACATTCAAGTCAGCAGAAGTTGACAAATATTATAATATAAATGAGCAGATCAGTAAAATCATCACCCAAAAACCCAAAAACTTCTCATCACTTAGAGGAGAATCAGGGTCATCAGAGGTTGACAAATTACACATGTACAAAGTTGTCAAGTTTGGCAATGTTCTTAATAGAGAGACCATTTACGGAACAAATTCAACTCCTATGACATAATCAAGCTATAGAGTCAGAAAAGAAATACCATCTAATCGTGCTGTAATGAGACCTTCACCGAACAGACCCTGCAAATCAAGAATACAATAACAACAACAAATAATAATTAAGATACACTGGAAAGACAGAATTTAAAATACTTGTCATGATAAGATTCTAAATGGCAGCCGCGAAATATAGAGCCGTTTACCTTCATGGTGGATTCGTAGAGAACAAGATGTCTTACCCTGCGTATACTCCAGAGGACCCTAAATGCATTGTACCAATCATCAATTAACTTCATAAAAAGAAAGTTCAACTTTTTCTAAATTCAAGAATTCCCCAAGAGCTACATCATTCCTCACCATCTCCCCATGCCGATGCAAATTCTTGAGTTTCCGAGCAGATCCAATTAACGATTTGGCATTGGCACTATGAAAAACAAATGACCCAATTTGAATATCCTCAAGTTTCCCACCAGATATTTTTAGATTGAACAGACCTCTCAAACCTGAAACCATAAAAGATACCAAAGAAGAACTTTGGATGGTTATGTTTCGTATCCCCCTAACGCCCTGAAACTGTAAATCCTTAATGCTCTTGTAACAAGAGGAGATCCATTTGCAAAACTCTTCTTCAATAGTAACAGATACCAGCCTCAACAACACAAGATTGTATTTGGATGAGGAATAAAGTTGGTGGTTTGAGGATGGCATTCGTCCTGATATATATACAGATTAGTCAAAGATTCACATACAAATACACAAGACGGAAATTGTAACAAGCCCATTACATAATTTCGAGCCATACACTGAACATCAGTTCGAAGTTCTTCAACATTACACCTTACTGCATGATCAAATACAGATATTGAGGCCTCGTTCCCCCAATGACGCTCCAACATATATCAAACCTTTTTTTCTTTCTATCTAGACGTTGAATCAAGAATCTATCCAAAGAACTCAAAAAATTTGACAGCCGCTTATCACATCTACATCGACAGTTGCAGTAAACTTCAACGTGGGAATTGATATGTAATAGAGTTCTCTGAATTTTTCGGACAAGCTCCCGGCACGAGTGAGGTCTACTATGCCAAGAAAAGAAACAACGTGATGAGTAACTTCATCTGGAAGATCCATAAATCTGTCCATAGCATTTCCAGAAGAATGCCTCCTAGCACTTAACAATTTTTTGATGGCGAAAAACTTAATACTAATCCCTACTAGGAGAGTCAAGGGTCATACAATTGTATATTGATGAGAGAACTCCTTGGATTACTTGAATTAAGGTTTATTAAGTGTTATATTATTCTTCCCTCAAGAAGGTAAATATATACATGTATATTGTAATCCCAACTAGGAAAGGAACTAATTACATTGCTGAGCGACAGGGGAATTCCAATTACCATAGGATTCGCGCCAACACCTCCCCCTCAAGGTGGTGCATTGATAACGCTAATGCCCAACTTAACAAGTGAATCATTAAAGGTCTATTAGATACTCCCTTTGTCAAAACATCCGCTAATTGCAAACTAGTGTTGACATATGAAACCTCAATAATTTTCTCTTCAAGCTTCTCATAAATTAAGTTCCGATCAATCTCCACATGCTAGGTTTTATTGTGTTGTATTGAGTTTTCAGCAATCTTTATGACTCATTGATTGTCACATAAATTAAGTTCGGATCAATCTCCACATGCTAGGTTCTATCGTGTTGCATTGGGTTTTCAGCAATTTTTATGACTGATTGATTGTCACAGTACATGCTCATTGGTCCTTCTTGTCACAGTACATGCTCATTGGTCCTTCTGAAGGAAAGTCCAACTCCCCCATAAGTTGTCTCAACCAAAATAACTCATATATACCTTTCACCATTGTCTAGTACCCAGTTTATGCACTAGACAGAGACATAACTTTATGTTTCTTACTTTTGCCAAGTTAACACATTACCTCCTACGAATGTGAAGTAACCAGAAGTAGATCGTCTCTTCTCCCCCTGTGGTCCCCGAGATGAGTCATCATATCCTATGGCTTTAGCAAGCCCATGTTTAGAAAACATCAATCCTATGTCAGGTGCAGACTTCAAATATAGAAGTATTTTGTAAAGAGCACTCATATGTTGTTCAACACTCATATGTTGTTCACTAGAGTTTTGCATGAACCTACTCACAACACTAACAACATATGTAATATCAGGCCTAGTGTGAAATAAGTAAATCAATCTTCCCACAAATCTTTGATATTATCCCTTGTTAGCTGGAATTTGATCAAAACACTCATCCATGCCATGGTTTTGTTCGATAGGAGTACAATCAAGGACTGAAATATCGATATCGACGGATATATCGCTAATCAAATTTACGGATATCTCGCCCCAAATATCGATATCGTTTACGGTCAATAAAAATGACGGAAATTCGGTCTAAAAGTTGGAAATTTAGAATGAAACTTTGGGAAAAACTTAAGTACCCAATGATGGTTATATAGGACTAATAAAAACTATAAAATGAGTTTGATATAATAAATATATGATTAATAATATAATACAATAGAGTTTTGTCGATGACTAGTAATATACAAATTTAAACATAAATATAAATTGAAGTGAATTACTATAATTGAATGTTAATATAATTAAAAACATAACAATAAGTATAAAAAAAATGAATAGAAAAAAAATTATAAAATGAGTAAATATATTTAAAATTGAAAAAAAGATTTAAAAAATAGAGTTAATCTTTGTTCAAAAATTGGAAATGATTGATATATTTAAAATTGAAAAAAAAAAGAAAAATATAGTTGAAAATAAGAAAAACAAATGATAAAAAAAAAAACAAAGCAAGCAAAAAAAACCAAAGCAAGCAGGGAAGGAAAAAAACTAAAAAAGTCACAATTGCACCTACCTAGGGTCGAACCCAGGAGGGTTCGATTTAAAATCAAGCCACAACCAACTCCACCAGCAAGCCCAATTGAAAATATAAGTAAACAAATAATATATAAAGTATAAATACAAACATAAAACCAGTCATCCCCTACCTCTAGCGGGTCTGCGATTCCCGTTTTTTTGACCCGGCGGCTTGACCCGACTGGTTTAAGCTCATTTTACGTCCGTTTTCACCCAATTTAAGCCAATCTAGATCGTTTTAAGTAAATAATGAGATCTATCTCCTTAAAACAAGAAAACCGATAGAAATTTAGTGAGATACCTTCCCCCCCCCCCCCCTCTCTTATATGTCGCCGACCATTTTTAACGAAATATCGACGACATTTCGCCGATATCCACCTATATTTTCATCAGTGAGTACAACTAGGCTAACATCCAAGCATACCTGTTTATTTTAACAAATCACGCATATCTTTTTTTGGGATTGAAGATACCTTGTGTAGAAAGACTAACTTCAATGCCCAAAAAATATTTCAATCTACTAAGGTCTTTTAAATGAAACTCAAAAACTAGATACCCATTCAGCCTATTCATCTCGTCACAATCGTTGCCAGTCACTACTATATCATCCACGTAAATAATCACGGTCATTAACTTTCCACCTTGTTTCTTAAGAAATAATGTATGATCTCTATTACTTTGCTCATATCCATATATTCCTCATAGCCACATGAAATCTACAAACCAGGCTCTAAGAGACTGTTTCAGGTTGTACAATGTCTTCTTCAGCCTACAAATAATATTAGATTGACTCTGAGTACTATAGCCCGGTGGTAAGGACATATACACCTTCTACTGCAGATCCCCATGTAGGAAGGCATTCTCAACATCATACTGTTATAGAGGCCAATCAAAGTTCACAACTAGAGATAGTAAAACCTGAACGGTATTAATTTTAGTTAAAGGTGCAAAAAATTTTTAATAGTCAATACCATAAGTCTGTGTAAAACCTTTAGCAGCAAGTCTTGCCTTATACTAGATGGTGCTGTCAGACTTGTGCTTAATAGTGTATACCCATTTACAACCAACGGGCTTTTCCCCTTTTGGAAACAAGACTAATTCCCATGTATGATTTTTCTTGAGGGCCTACATTTCGTTAGTCATTGCACTAGACCACTTAAGATCGGCTAATGCTTCATGTACCTTAGTAGGAATAGGTATTGTAGATATGTGGTTCACAAAGACCTAACATTCTTATGATAATCTGCAGGTAGACACATAATGGGTGATTGAGTACTTCACCTTTTTCACAACTTCTGGTGAGTACCTTCTTGTGGTTTCCCATGATTACTTCTTGGTGGCAATCGTATGGGAACTCAGCCCAAAACCGTAAAATACCAAAATCCGTAAATTCAAATCCAAGTGGGCCACCAGCCAAATCCATAAACACAGAAATACCATTTCGTAAATCCAATAATTCATGTTTACCAAATACCCATCCCCGGCATCCCAGATGCCTAACGCCCCAGACGTTTAACGTCTCAGACGTCATATCTCATGGTCTATGGCTACGCGTGCAGCCCGGGGTCTCTCCGGGTCAATATCTGACATCCCAGATGTCTGACGTCCCAGATGTCTAACGTCCCAGACGTCTAACCATAGTAATCCTGCTCCTGAGTCACTATACAGTCTGGTCGCTCCGTATAATGACCCTTCGCAGGCAATGCACCGTAACTTCCCTAGTGTCCCAGATATCTAGAGGAGACCATCCACATATGGTCATATAAGGATGGTATATGTAAAACAGTTTGTAAAGTCATTTCAAGACATCTCAAAGGGGTCATGCCCAGAATTTCCATAAAGTCGCCGTAATTCCAGAAATCCAAGTACTCAAATCCAAATCCGTTTTATGGGTCTCCGAACTTGAAACCACAGTTATAAACCACAAATGGGACTCATGCCCGATATCATAACCAACTAAGCCTCGAGCCCGATCATGTAAACCAAATGGGCCTCCAGCCTGATATCTCATTAGCTCAAATGGACTCCAAGTCTGATAGTTACCAAATCAAATGGGTCTCATGCCCAGTTCCATATTTCCAAATCCAAAATCATATCATTGAACCATTATTAAAATTTCCATCACGTAGAAATACAGTGTAAAACTATAAACCTCGAAATACGTGCAAATACGGAGTTCACCTCAAAATATGTACAAATATGTAAATCACCAATACCACAATCATCATCATAGAAATCACATATGCAAAATATATAAAAAAGTTATGCATGCATAATAGTTTAGAAAACAAGATTCACTCACAGACCGTCCTAGCTGCTGCCTCGATATATATGTCATAAGCCTCCCCGAGCTAAATCACCATCTCCGGAACTTCCAGACCTGCTTCACGATGAACAAGGACGGCCACCTGTAACTGCCCGTCCCCATCGATCCCGGCCATCGAAGTCCTCATAACCGACCCCCATGAGTTTGTATTGATCCTTAGCGGTTTCCTAGCCACCGTGCACAACGGTCCTCGACCTCGCCACTGTGCACAACGGTCCTCGACCTCGCCACCGTTCAGCTCGTCCTATTCTCCCCTTTCATTTTCATGTTTACATTATTATCAATGTGTGAGGTTTGGGAGGTGTTTGTGAGGCATGGGGTTGCACGGGTTATGGGTTTCACGGGTTGGAGAAGAGAACTGAAGAAGATGATGTATGGTGGGAATGCAAATTGTGAGATGTGAGTTAATTAATTAATTAATTAAATGGCCAATGGACATAGATCCATAATTATAGGGACATCCACCAATGGGATGAGTGACACTTATCACTCATCCAAGGGCCCCACATTAATTAATCATCTAATCATATTTCATTAATATTTAATTCGAATCCCTAGACGCTAATTAACCAGATTTCGATTCCGTGACTATAACTTCCCTGTTCGACGTCTGATTTCGACGTGCCGCCTGTCTGTGGACTTGTGACATCCCGAACTACGTAACGATCATCTGTCCTCGTACGTTTGACTCCTCGGGTCAAAAGTCAACATTTTACACAATTTCAGGGGTAAAATAGTCATTTTACATCGTCCATCCGAATTCTCTCAACTAATCCCCGAATAGTTACGTTAATCCATAATGAATTAATATTAAATCCCGATATTCAAGACAGGTCGTTACAACCTTCCGCCTTAACAAATTCCGTCCTCAAAATTTAAATTACTCTTATAACCTCGCACTCAGCTAGCAGTCACGGCTCCATGGTCACAATTCGAGTCACCAAGACAACCCTGACTCACTCTAGAGTCGAACTAAGGTACCTCGTACCAAATCTCGCTAATCAATCCCCGCTGACGCTAGAGAGAGTCACAGAGCAGTCACTTCACGCAAAGCAACCCGTGGTTACACTAACCACCAACTCATTGTACCTATGGATACACAATCCACGTTTCACTTACCTGGGAACTTGTAGTAAAGATTTCTTACCCTAATTTCAATAGACATCAAAATCAGCTCGATAGGATCCCCTAACAATGAAATGAATCTCACTTGACCAGTGTGTAACTGGACCCTATCGAATACCTGCCCAGCAGTGATAACACATCTCCGCTCTAGGGTTCCACTAGCCATTCACGACTCTGAGCACCTGGTCATACAATCACTGAACCCATTAAAATCACTCTAGTCCAATGCACAGTATCCAATGTCTAGTCCATGCTCTCAACCAATCTAATGATATCGGAACAAAGCCGATTACCAACACGTTCATCAACATACCACTGGTACATCTTATATACCGTTACTAGGCTCCACTCAGGACTGCTTAATATCGGTCCTTGCTCTACATACCCAGCACGTACATCCATCCACCAACCAGCCTACTATATAGCTCCTAGCTAATCACGCTTCAATTCTAGAGTCTATTTGTCTAATCCAGCATGAGACAAACCACACACTCCAGCTCAGTATCCATTTTGAGTCTCCTGGTCACTCGACCAACATCCAAAGAATTCCCAAACTCACTGATGCCATCCAAGACGTACCAATCTAAACCTATCAGGTACCTACTCATATGTTTACCACATCATATTCGATTGACTTCATAGGGAAGCCAATCCCAGTAATACACCTCACTTACGGAGAAAGCCTCCGCTTGACAAATCCAAGACATGACAGGACCCGTCCCAACTGGACTTTGATAAGCGTGTCCGGTCCTGCTCCCGTCTGAAAAGTCAACTAAAGTCCCGAAACTACTCTTCAGTACCTATCAGACAAGGAATACCTGCATTGATTTCCGCTCATGCCTCCACCTCTCGATTAGCCCCGAACGTCGTGCCACGGCCTGGAGGGTCATCAAAAACAAAGGTGTGAGTGGACAAAAATAATATCATTTAAAACACGTTTGAAACACATCATTTACCCTCCAGTTTATCAAACCATGCATGCATAAGGTAAAACATATAAATAACAAAGCCAAATCACATGAAAACATCAAATCCCGGTTCTCAAACCCAATATGTGAAAACATTTCATCAAACCATTTTATCATACAACAAAACATATAACTCGGGAATTACACATCCGAGGATCCTCTGGGAATTACACATCCAGAGTCGTCATCCATGCTGAGAATTACACATCCAGCCTCACCGGGAATTACACATCCGGTCCCTCCAGGCATTACACATCTGGAGTCACTTCAGGAATTACACATCCGAAGTCTACCCAGGAATTACACATCTGAGGGCATTAAACATCAATACACAATTTAAAAGCATTATTTTAAATAAAGTATTAAAACCATGTCAAAACCATTATTGCGGGGCCACCAGTCCAAATCTCGTTTCTCGCTCTCGTAAATTTGTAAAAGCATTAAACGATGTAATACACGTAAAGCAGTAAAATCATAATCGAAAAAATCACAAATCCATCAATCAATTTCCTAACTCGTCGTTAACACCAATCACAAATCCCGAGCTTTCGCCCAAAACAGTCATTTCATATTTTCTCGAAAAACGTGCTCGAAACACCGATTAAAATAATCATTAAATCCCAAAGTAATCATGTCAAATCATTGTAATTCAAATCATGCCATAAATCATGTAAAACATTTAACTATGCATGCATAACAGTTTATAAAACAAACGTCCACTCACACACCATCCAACTGCTCGTTTCCCGCGCTGCACGCGTTTCCGTAATTTCTGACACTTGTTAGAAATCTCGAATCCTGTGCAAAATCATTACTCAGAGTTTCGTTACATTAAATAGGACAAGTTTCATGTTGACCTTACCTCGAAAAGCCCCCTCACGCGCCGCCGCCCGCAAGCGGCTGCGCGTGAAAGCCACGCGCCGTGAACAGTGTCACCACCTTCACCCGTTTCTCTGTCATTCGGGTCCTGCAACCCGCGAGATGACCCGGTTCGATTTCTATCAATTCGACATCATTTCCTTCAATTCAATCGTCTATGAGCATCGTTAGGGTCTTAATTTAGGTTCTGTAACTCAAATTACATCAAACATTACCTTAATCCCATCAAACCAAGCTCGAATTCACGAAAAACACAGGACACTGTGCGGTCTTCGAAGGTCACCAATTTCCATCGTTTTCCTTCAATTGATGCATCAGACAGCATCGTGAGATCCTAAGGAACACATTTCAACGACCAATTTCATGGTTCCATGTCCTAAATTCCACGACTCAATATCGAAAATCCAGTATCCTCCCCCGTTCTGTTCTAAGGCAAAAAAACATCGAATTCCCTTCAAATTTAAGTGGGTTCAACTCGCCTCAATCCCAGGAAACTAATTCCAAGGTTAATTTCACTCATGAACGGCTAACAAATCGAATTCGATCCTAAGGTCCATTGATAGTTTTTCGGGTTTTCCTCTTCGGGTTTACAGGTTCCTCTATATTTTCTCTCTTGTTTCCCTTTCGTTTTTCACTCAAAATTTCCCTCTGAATCCCCCTGTGTCTTTGGTTTTCATACTTGATCAATCTAAGTTAAGAATTTAAACAAAAGATTGAGCGGTTGGTTTGTCCTTGTTAGGCATTCAAACCCACTAATCCTTCACACATGATGACAAGTGTCACTACATGGCCAATCCATGCCCAAATTAATTGACTCAGCTAGCCTAATCATCACAATTATCCCAGCTGCAGAAAATTACCATTTTACCCTTGTCATAACAAATTACCAAAATGCCCCTCACAATTCTAGA
This sequence comes from Prinsepia uniflora, assembly GCA_032719365.1. Classification (NCBI taxonomy): domain Eukaryota; kingdom Viridiplantae; phylum Streptophyta; class Magnoliopsida; order Rosales; family Rosaceae; genus Prinsepia; species Prinsepia uniflora. The sequence goes on from CM064862.1 coordinate 73,921,443, forward strand.
CCCATAACTTTTTCGTTCGGACTCCGATTGACGCATGCCGCCTGTCTACGAATTCAGCGTCCCGAGACCTACCCAACGGTATTTCCGAAAAGTCCAAACAAGGTCCTAAACAAAAAGTCAACTTTCAGCCCTTACCATTAGGGGCAAAATCGTCATTTTCCTCAAATTTTCCAAATTTTCGTTTTTCGTATTTCCGGGGCGTTACAAGACAGATCGTATACACCTCAATTCACTCAACTACCGTATCATACCGGATTAACTTCGAAAAGAAGTCGACCCAACATTCCCATATCCAAGACAAACCACTTTTGTTATCCAAGACCCAGATAGACAGTGTAAAATGACCGTTTTATCCCTGGGGTTCGGTAAAATGTTAAATTTTGACTCGGGGAGTCAAATGTATGAGACTTGATGACCGTATCGTAGATTGTGATGTTACCAGTTCGTAGACAGGCGACACGTCGAAATCGGACGTTCAACGGGAAAGTTACGAGTCTAGAATGTATTACGGTACTATTGCATGCAAACCAAGAAGTGGGACACGTGGGACGTTTTGATTGGATAAAAAAATCTGGGAGAACCCACCAGATGAGTGACAAGTGTCACCCATCTAATAGCCCAGACCCCAATGTTTTGGGTCATCCTCTTTATCTTCAGTCATCTTCTTCATTTGTCCCTTAACATGTGAACCCCTTAAACCGTGCAACCCAATCCCATAGAAACACCCCTTAAACGTCATCTGATTCGATTGGGTCGTGAATGAAAGTGAGAGAGGATGCTGAGATGATCATGTTGGTGGCCATGATGGCGGAGGCAAGGAAAAATCCGAAAACCCTATTTTTAGTTCAAAAATGGTATACCTGCTTTTAATGGTTGTTGATCATTTTGGGGGTTTGGACGAGGTTCCTGAGGATAAGATGAACTCAAGGAGCTTGGAATCGAGGGCTGAGGTGGTTGTAGCTGGCCAGAAAACTCATTCAAAATTCCCTATTACTGTTCACATTCGTGGGCCTGTACGACCCGAATTGCAGGACCTGGACGGAGGTTGAAGACGAGTGACATCAGCGATGATGTCATCATGTCAGGTCTGACACGTCAGACAGGGACCAATGGAGGCTTGACACGTGTCACATCTCAATGCACAGTCAGCACTAACATGTTAGTAATGTGGCCTAATCACGGACTGCCATGTGTCACTGACATGTTAGTGACATGGACCAGTACGTAGGTGACACGTGGCACTCTCAGAACCTGTCAGTGATGACGTCAGCGTTGACCTAACTATCGACTAGAGTTGACCACGTGCGTGGGGTACGTGAGCGTAAATTTCGAGGTAGGACCAGTGTCATTTGAAGGGTTTCGATGATCCGAATCCAATGGTGGTTGTTTTGGGTCGATCGGAGATCAATAGGTTGGTCAAACCGAAGGTTTTCACCTCAAAAAACGTGTTCGAGACACGTTAACTTTCCGAGAGTTTTGGGGTTCTATCTTATGGACTTAAATAGATAGTTAGTGACCTTCATGTATGATTTGGACAGGTCTGGAAGTTTCGGAGATGGTGAATTAGCCTCGGGGAGGCTTATGGCACGCGTATCGAGGTGAAAACTAGGACGGTCTGTGAGTGGACATTTGTTTTATAAATATGATGCATGCATAATTGTGTTATATGTTTTATATATGTATTTTCTATGACCATGATTGTGGTATTTGAGATTTACGTATTTGCACGTATTTTGAGGTTATGGTTTTCGATTGTGTTCCTATGCGCTGGTATTTCAATGATAATATGTTGAACTAGTTTTGGATTTGGAAATATGGAATCAGGCGTGAGACCCATTTGATTTGGAAACTGACTTGAAGTCCATTTGATTTAATGAGATATCGGGTTGGAGGCTCATTTGGCTTATAGGATCGGGCTAGTGGCCCAGTTGATTATGATATCGGGCATGAGTCCCATTTGTGGTTTATAAATGTGATTTTGGGTTCGGAAACCCTAAAATCGATTTGGATTTGAGCACTTGAATTTCTAGATTTATGATGGTTTTACAGAAATTCCGGGCATGACCCATTTGAGTGGTTTTGAAATGATTTTATAAAATGTTTTCCATATACCATACTTATATAAGGATATGTGGATGGTCTCCTCCAACTGTCTGGGACACTAGGGAAATCATGGCGCATTGCCTGCGAGGGGTCATTGCACGGAGTATCCGGACCGTATAGTGACTCAAAAGCAGGATTGCTAGAGGTCTGGGACGTCAGATGTCTAGGATGTCATAGATACATCCGGAGAGACCCCAGAAAGCACGCATAACTTAGACCATGATATGATGTATGGGACGTCAAGCGTCTGATACGCTAGGCATCTGGGATGCCAAGGATCGGTATTTGGATTACATATTTATTGGATTTATGAAATGGTGTTTCTGCGTTTAATAAATGGATTTGGGCAGTGACCCACATGGATTGGATTTACTGTTTTGGGTTAAGATCCCACTTGGTTGATTTTTGGTTTTGGGCTTGGGCCCCAATTATTTAAAGAAGGAAATGACTTTAGTTTATAAACGGTTTTATTATATTTAAGTTAACTGGTTTTCGAATGCATGCATGGTTTTTAAGTGAAGGGCATAAATGTTTTTTTTATGAAATGTATTTTAGGAAATTATTTATTTTCGTCCACTCACAGCTTTTATGGTTTTTAATTCCCTTCAAGTTGATCGCGGATGCGAGCTGTAGTAAAGACCGTGATATCACACTCCGACATTGATCCTGGCGCACTCTGGAAGCCCCGTTTGGACTAGGGTTTGGGTTATCACTTGTCTGGCCTTCGTGTCACACGTGGGTTAAACGGGAGCATGGCATATCCCTCGTTAATCCCGGGGGGATTGGGCTGGGTCGTGTCATGTATGTTGTTATCTTAACTATGAAATGAGCTAATTACATTATTGGTCAACTGGGAAATCCTAATTACCATAGGATTCATGCCAACATGATTCATACACCAAGAAATCTTCTAGACACACATTAAATTAGATTATTCATATACCAAGGTGACGCTTCACCTTGACTTCTGTGATTCATTCAATAGAACCTCATATCTTCAATTCAGTATTGGAATACTGAAGAGAATTCTTCATCTACCAAGTAAACTTTTGATTTTCGAGTCTTAAACCAAGGGAATATATTCCATTTTATTTTTCCAACAATAAATAATAAAGACACGAAATCAACATCATCACTTTTCACCTCGTTTTCTTTTCTCTAATTTATGCCTACCTAATTGTTTCAATACTTAATTTAATAAGTGGGACTCTAGGTTTTTCCAAGGGGTTTTCTAATGGGTTAATTCCAGATCTTCTGTTAGGATGTCATCAACCTTTACTTGCATTATGTAATGTGCTTTGTTATGCAGCACATGTTGTTTTTTAAGCACATTTGGGGAAATGAAATGTCATCTTCCTATTCTAGCTCAAAATTCTTTGAGCCCATAGGTTTAAGGCCACCTTTGTAACGACCCGTCCAGGGGGTCGGGATTAGTGAAGTGATTAGTGACGGATTAGCTGAGTTAATCGGTGGTTAGTTGGTTACTTTTGGACGTTGGGCGCAGAATGACGATTTTACCCCTAGAATGAGCAAAAAGTTGACTTTTAGTTCGGAAGGTCAATTGGGCATTGATCGATGACGGTGACGTAGTTCGGGACGTCACGAGTCCGTAGACAGGTGGCACGCCCGATTCCGACATCCGAGAAGGATGTTATGATGTTCGGAAGGTTAGGGGCATTACCATAATTTGATTAAAGAAGAGGAAAAGTTGACTTTTCATACGACAGAGTTTTTACACGTAGACCGATGACTGTTAGGTAGATCTCGTCGTCCTGAGTTCAACGACAGGCGGCACGCTGTCATCGGACGTCGGAGGGTTAAGTTGTGGTTCTAGGAAGTTAGAGGGCAAAATGGTAATTTGGACTCACAAGGGGCATTTTCGTCTTTTGGTGCCTTGGGATTTGTACAAACGAGATGAGGACAAGTGTGCAGTGTGTGATTGGATATTTTGAGATGGGACCATGGGATTTGGACACGTGGGGGTGTCTAGGGGGTTCTAGTATTCTTGCACGGGCAAATTAAACGGGTTATGTGAGTGTGTTAGTCATGTTTGAGAGGGAGAAGAACAGAGACATAGAGGAGAGTGATTCAGTTGAGTCGTGGGGGAAGAATTTTCTTGTCTGAGTGAGAACACAGGGACGGGTGGTGACTGGGAAATTGGTTATATAAAGGATTGAGTGAGGAAGTGGGTGAGCTGTGAGACAAACCCAGAAAAAAAACCGAGAGGGCTAACTGTGAACAGCCATGGACAAACTCAGAAATCGATCAAACTCATCGACATCTCTTTTGGGGTAGTGTTTAGTACGTAGAAGGGGAACTAGAATGGTTGTCTATCCACGGTGGACGTCACGGTTGAGCACAGGGAGCAGGTAAGTATTTCGAGTCCTCTGTTTTCCAGAAATACTCAAAGTGTAACTCGATCGGTTTGCTAGTTGTTTTTAAGTGACTCTGTTTATCTTTGTCATTGTAAAAGGTTCCTATTGAATCCAGGAAGTTGAACCATGCCCGGAAAGGTGGCGGTGGCCGGAAACCAAGGGATTGGAGAAACTGGGCGTTCTGGTTCGACCGTGGACGGTATGAAACAGAGCCCATTCAGATATTTTAGTTAGTGAAACTAGTTCTAAAGGTTGGGACAAAGTTAATGGTGAAATTAAGATAAAAAAATTAGCTAAAATAGACAAGAACCGTGAACGCTGGTTCGGGTCTGGACCGGGTCGGCCTGGACCGGTTCGAATCGGGTTCACCCAAGGATAGGGATGAACAGTGTAGGCGAGTGAAGCCCACGTGCAGCCCCTTTGGACAGTACGTGTGGGCGCGTGGCACGGATTCCGAGGAAGGTTCCAACACGAATTTTAAAGTATTCAATGTAACAAACATTTTGGCGCTAGTTTCGAGTCAATCGGACCTCGTCTTGATATGTTTCGGGATGTCCGAAGGTTTTAGGGCTCGGTTAAAAATAGTTAAAAATACGGGAAAATAATGGGACTTTAGTATGACCTTTGTGAAGTAGTTAGTGACCTCGTTATAGTATTTGGACAGGTTCGGGAAAGTCGAGGATAGCGAACTGGCCGGGAACGGCGCAAGTGTGCGTGTATCGAGGCGACGTCGAAATGGTATGTGAGTGGACTTTTCTTTCTAACTCTTGATGCATGCATATATGTTTTTATATGTTTTCTATACTTGATGCTATGCTTCGATTTATGTTTGTGATGGTTTACGGTTTGTGCACGTTTTTCGAGGAAATGACGGTATTTCACGTTTTACGAGATTTTGATGGATATTGTGATTTGAACCTGGTTTAATGATTTGATTTCGGGATTTGAAATACGATTTGATTTCAAAGAAAGTAAAAGGATTTTGAAAATTGTTTTCGGGCTTGAGGCCCAGTTCAAAAAGTGGTTTTGAGAAACGTGATTTCGGGTTTTGGAATCGGAATTCTGGATGATGATTCAGGATTCGATTTGGAACTTGAAATGGATTTCCAGGTTTGGGTTCGAAGTAGTTATTCCGGATGCTGGCTTACGGGATGATGGTTGCGGACTCGGATATGGAAAGGATGTGGATATGAGTTCTGGGTTTGGATTCGGGATCCTGATGAGATTGCGGATTCGGATTCGGAAATGGGAAAAGGCTCTCAAATGGTTTTGGATTGGATTTTCTGGATCTGGTTATTGGGTTCAAAGACCCGGATTGAGTTTAAGACTCAGGAGTTTAAAGACTCGGATATTGATATTTCCCCCGTAGGCCTGTTGAGTTTAAAGACTCGGGAGTTTAAAGACTCAGATTATATTGAGGCCTGGATTGAGTTTAAAGACTCGGGAGTTTAAAGACTCGGATAGATCCATCAGGTTCGGTGAATGGAAATATGATATGATTTTCAACAAGGTTTTCCTATGTTTTGGGCAGTGGCCCGGATGAAATGGTTTTCGGTGGTTTTGGGCTGAGGCCCGGGATTTGGAAAAAGGAACTTGTGTTTGGTTTTTCTTATATGGTTTGTTTAACCGGGAGATTGAATGGTTTTATGACATGAGTTTGATGTGCATGCATATGTTTTTGAAACGGAGGGTATAAATGTCATTGTTTTATGAAATGTTTTTGAACTCAAACTTTATTTTTGTCCACTCACAGTCTTTTCGTGTTTTCGATACCCTCCAGCTTGTTGTGGCGTGGGCTGTCGGTCGAGAGAGACGGAGACATCACACGTACGATCCACAGTAGACTCTATGCACTCTGGGAAGTTCGGAAGTTTTTGGACGGTCAGATCGAGAATCCCTTGTCCGACTTACGTGTCACATGAAGGTTGGACGGTCAGTTTAGCCTACGTGTCATGCGTAAGTTAGACGGGATCGGGATTTAGCCCTCAATCCCGGGCGATTAGGGGTAGGTCCTGACAACCTTAGTCGAGTTTCTATGCTGAATCGGGTTGTGGAGCGAGTGAACGGACACACACACATGAGTCCCTTTTTTGTTGTGTGATGTAGGTGATGCTAGATGGGTTGAAAGTGTAACCTGAAGAGCTTTCTTACTACGTTTTATCCCTAGATAGGCTGACCAGGAAACAAACATGTCTTCACTACCTTCAAAATAGGCAAGCCACTTGTAGAAATTACTACTAAACTGACAGGACCCGTCCCAACTGGACCTCGAAAACCGTACCCGGTCCTGCTCCCGTCTGACAAGTCAACTGAAGTCCCGAAACGATCCTTTAGCACCTATCAGACAAGGGATAGCTGTGCTGATTTCCGCTTATGCCTCCGCCTCGAGATCAGCCCCGAACGTTGTGCCACGGCCTGGAGGGTCATCAAAACAGAAGAGGTGTGAGTGGACAAAATAATATCATTTGAAATACATTTGAAACACATCATTTACCCTCCAGTTTATCAAACCATGCATGCATAGGGTAAAACATAAACAACAATCACCGGCTTTCCAGCCAAACCACACAACAAGTCAAATCCTAGCTCTCAGGCCAAACACATGAAAACATAATTACCTGGCCACACAGACCAGAACTCGTACTCAATACCAGTACGTAATCACAATCAACATCAAACAGTATTATGCACAAGGTCAACAATCAATTACTCAATCAATCAATCCGCACTATTCACAAGTGCATAAATCATCACATAATCACATCCGCACTAGGCCATAACCCCGAGCATTAGCCGTCTGGGAACACCCCGAGCTCCGGCTATCTGGGAATACTTATCTCCCCGAGTACCAGCCGCCTGGGAACACCCCTAGCTCTGGCTGCCTGAGAACAAGTACAATCATATCCCCGAGCTTCGGTCGTCTGGGACTACCCCTAGCTTCGACCATCTGGGCATCCATAATCACAATGAAAATCATCCTGGGATCATATCCCAAAACATCTCAATCAAATCCATGACCTCAAACCAAGTCAAACGCATTACCAACTGGGACTCAAGCCCAAATAACATTTATACTTAAATCCGTAAAATCATATCAAAAGCAGTAAAATAATCCAGAAATCATCATTGACTCACCCAATAGTCAAAATACTCTTTTTAAAACCTTTCTGACTCCGGGCCTAGCCCAAAATACCATTTGCACAATTCCTCGAAAAACGTGCCCGAATTGCCAATTAAAATAATCATTAAATCATAAATAATCATCCAAACAAATCATGACATCATTGCAAACCAAATCATGCAATCAATCATGTAAAACATTTAACTATGCATGCATATCAATTTATAAAACAAACGTCCACTCACACACCGTCCAACCGGCTCGCTTTCCGAGTTGCACGCGTTTCCGTAATTTTCGATACGTGCCAGGAATCCCGAATCCTATCCAAAATCATTATACAAGGTTATAAACAACTCAATTTACACCATATTAATTTCCCATAATTTTCCGGGATTTAAATATTATTTTAAAATATAACATAAACCGTCGGACCCTCGAAACATTATCGAGCCGGTGTCCAATCGACGCGAAACCAATTTTAAAATGTCCGTTACATTACAGAGAACAAAACACCTGTTGAAATCTTCCTCGGAAAATGTGCCACGCGCTCTCACGCGCCGCCGCAAGCGGCTGCGCGTGAGTCCACGCGCCGTGAACAGTACCAGCTACAGTTGTCCCTGTTACCCGTTTACCTAGTAAACGGAGCTTATGACCCGCGATGCAACCCGATTCATTCCTAGCCAATTCGACCCCAATTCTTTCCGTTCTTTCACTCATTAGCATCAAGCCAATATGGATTAAGGGTCTGTGAATTCAATTTCGTGAAACCAAGCCCCAAAGTCCACGACTCGACCTCGAAACCCGACGGGTCCTAACTCGGGTTCTACCCAAAATCAACCCGTATCATTCAATTGTTCATACAGGAAGCATCCCAGGTCCATTTTAAGTATAAATATGGAATCAATTTCAACGTTTCATACCTCCAAGTAGTCGAACTCAATCTCCCAAATCCGACACCATCGCAGGGGCTGCTCGTCACCAATTCACCACCAATTTTCGTTCAAGTTGATTGGGTTCGAGTCGTCCAGCTCCCAGGAAGCTAAAGATCACGTCAATTTCAATCAAAAGTGTCTAAGGGAACGAATTCGATTTTGTTGTCTTTTGGTGATTTTTCGGGTTTATTCTCAGAGGTTCCCAATCCGGTTTCTCTCAATTGTTACTCAAATACTCACTTAATTCTTCCCTTTTTGTCCTCTGTTTAGTCTCTCTCACGCTCTAGAATGGTTGATCGATCAAATTGAAGAAGAAGTTCTGTGTTTGTGCTAACTATATGTCCATATCTATTCAAAATGATTTAATTATTTCTAACGGCAATCAAATGCCACTAAGCATCATTAACAAGTGACACTTGTCACTTGATGAATTACATGACTCATTTGATGGACTGATTCAGCAAATGTAAGATAGCAATCACTTGCACTATTTAATTAACTTCCTTACTGAAAATTACCATTTTACCCTTCCTTAGAAAATTTACCAAAATACCCCTCATAGTTTTAGACCAATAACTTTTCCGTCCGAACTCCGATTGACGCATGCCGCCTGTCTACGGATTCAGCATCCTGAGACCTATCCAACGGTCTTCCCGGAAAGTCCAAACCATGTCCCGATCAAAAAGTCAACTTTCGGCCCCTTTAATCATTTTACCAAATTACCCTTAAACTTCCGAATCTCATAACTTTTTCCTCGAAGGTCGGAATCGGGCGTACCACTTGCCTACGAACTCGTGATGTCCCAAACTACGTCACGGTCATCGGTCAAAGTTCGTTTGACCACTCGAATAAAAAGTCAACCGTTCGCCCAATTTCAGGGGCAAAATCGTCATTTTCCTCAAATTTTCTAACTTTTCATTTTTCGCATTTTCCGGGGCGTTACATAAAACAGTATAAATGGGTTCGTTCGCGGCCCAAGAAACTTTGTTTTGATCAAACGATTGTAAGGCAAGCAGACAAGATAGTTTGCGCAGTTCTTTTCTATGCCTTCTTTTTAATGTATCCTAATAATTTTTTTCCAGCATAGTCTATGTACATGTGGTTTCCATGATATTCAAGTTGGGAGTTTGTTATTTCAAGGGTTAGAATGGTTGAGAGTCTCAAATTCCTTCAAGTATGGATATTTAGTATCGGACCAATGCACAAAGATGGTATCCCAACTTGGTCAGTCGTGAACCATACTTGGATAGTGTATCCCAAATAATAATTTCTATTTAAGAAAATCTGACTTGTATTGAAATGAAAGTGAAAGTACAAGTATTAAAAAGTAAAAGTACTAGAATTGAAGTGCAAGAATTGAAATTACAAGTGCGTCAAAGTAAATTATTTCTTTCGGATTCGAGCCTTGATAAGGCAGGAAATTCCAGAAATCATCACTGAAAATGAATATCAATCGGAATCATGTCATAGGTTAGCAGAGTATTCAAGGACGACGATGAAAAATCAAGGGAGATGTTTAAATGACTCAATGACCATCCATAAATTGGCAGTTGGAATGAGATTAAGCCTTATGACAGGCTGCAGGAACTTAGTAAGAAAAAAGGTTAATGTAGAGAGTCTCCATTGCAAGCTTGAGATGCAAGTCGGGAATGAAGGAGAATTGATTGCTTGAGTAAGACCTTTGAGACGGGTTGAAAAAAGAACTGAAGCTTGATCCTAAATAGAACGAAATAGGTTTTTCCAAGGTGGCTCACTCAGCCTTGACCCAATTGGCGGAAGAATAAGCTGAATTTCAGACGATGCAATGTACAATTCCCTAAAATATAGTAGATCGACCTATTTGATTGTATTGATCTCATAGTCAACAGAATACATTGAATAATTGATAGGAATTGCCGACGAAGGTTCCTGTTCGGCAGCTACTTGCTCGATATTAAAACTTGTCTCAACATTACGCTCATCATCAACCTCGCCACTATGCTCTATCTCATCATTCTCTCGCTCACTATCCATATCTATGATAGAAGGTTGGGACGAGGATGCCTCTTTTTTTCGATTTGATCAGCACCTCTTTTTTGCTCGACACACTTCACCTACTTGTCAAATTTTGTCTTTGAATCCCTTAATTGACAGGACCCATCCCAATCCCCCCGGGATTAGTGCGGGATGACCCTGCTCCCGTCTGACACGAAGTGTCAGACAAGGGATAATTACGACCTTTGCCCTCTCGGGCTATCAGAGTACGCCAGGATCCGGAGGAGGCATGTGATATCTCGGTCTCTGCTACAGTCCACATCCGATGTCAACCTGAAGGGTATTAAAAACAGAAAGACTGTGAGTGGACAAAAATAAAAGTTTATAAAAACATTTCCATAAAAGACCTTTATACCCTTCACTAAAAAGCATGCATGCATAGTAAAACCACTTATCCAATCATATATGTTTAAACATCCATAATTAGGGTCTCAGCCCCAAATTCTGTAAATCCAAGTCACACGGCCTCCTGCCCAAAACCATTTACAGAAAACCATAGTATAGTAAACATACGTGGGATCTCAGTCCAAATCCATTTATCATTATAAACACAATTTCCCAAACCAATTGGAATCATGTTTATCCATTATATTCATATCCAAAACCTGTCACGGTAAAATAAAGCTACACGTGTGCTAACCGAGGTCTTAAACCCAAGTCTCTCCAGGGTCCACCCAGGTCAATGTCCGTAGATCAATGACCCTCCCTGGAGGTAACGAACCATGCCCATCCTGAGAGTAAGGAACCCAACTGGGGGGCGACTCCACTCAGTCAGTGCTCCGTGACTATTCCGGGGTCCACCTAGGCCAACGACCCTCCCCGGAGGAGACAATCATATATAAAGGATGGAATATGAAAAACCTTTTGAAATCATTCTTTAAACCTTTCCAGGATTCATGCCGGCCTCTCATAAGCCGTCATGAACCATAAAACCTTTCATGGGTTCATGCCGGTTCCCATAAACCGTCATGACCCGTAAATCCATTTCAAGGGTTCATGCCGGTTCCCATAAACCGTCATGAACCATAAAAACCATTTGTAATACATAACTGGGCCCTAGGCCCGAATCCACATAAATTGGAGCTCAAGTCCAAATCGTAAACCAACTGGGTCTCGTGCCCGATTTCGTAAATCAAATGGGTTTCAAACCCGAGTTTAACTTTTCGAATCCAAAATCATTTCGTGAAATCATATCCAAAACCATAAGAATGGAAAATCAGTATAAAACTGAAAAACCTCGATTTACGTGCAAGCATGTAAACCGCCTCGAAATACGTGAAACCATATAATTCACAAATATCCAAATCAACATAATTAAATCACATTCATAAACCATATAAAACATTTATGCATGCATCACAGTTTAGAAATTAAGGTCCACTCACAGACCGTCCGAAGCCGCGCCTCGATACGCGTGCCATAATCGTCTCCTGGATCAATCGTCATCACCGGGACTCCCAAACCTGGCCAAATTCATTTAGAGGGTTACTAATAGCCTCATTAACCTCTCATTGAAGTCCCATAATTTTCCCGATTTTCTAACTATTTTTAAAACCGAACCTAAACCTTCGGACAGCCCGAACTATATCGAAACGGTGTCCGATCGACTCGAAACCAGTCCCAAAATGTTCGTTATATCGAATAGATGATTTGACATGTTGGAACCATCCTCAAATTATCCCCCACGCGCCCGTATGAACCGCCTGAAGTGGCTGCGCGTGGGAGCCACGCGCCTGTGAACAGTGCGTCTTCAACCTCTCGACGGCTGGTTCAGACCGGCTGGTCCGGTTCGTTTCCTGCAACTGGACCGGCGTGACCGGTCCAGGCTCCTATAACCCTCAAATCACGTCCGTTTTGTCCCATTTTAATCCCTAAATTCCTATTTTAATCCTAGAAACCTAAATCCATTACTTAAAACATCAAAAACCATCAAAATCCACCCGGTTCAATTTTTCCTCTTCGGTTCAAATATTCAAAACCTTCCCCCGGGCTCCTCAACGTCCAATCACTGTCAAAAGCTTAATATTAACCTCTTAACAATCTTTTTAATTCAAAACAAACGTCCAAATCGACCCATAACACACAAAATAGAAATTGGATCGAAAAATTGTTAAACCGATACCTCGATCGGTTTTTCTCCCCCGCCGTGCACGATGGTGCTGCCTGGGCCAGCCACCATGTTCAGCCGGTCCTTTTCATCTCTCTGTCCTCTCAGTTAAGCTCACAGGTCAAGGTTTTGGGTTTTGGGTGAGAAATGGAATCGGGTTGGTTTGGAAAAAGTGGGAGAAAATGGATGAATGATCGATGCAATGGGATGATATGCATGAATGGGAATCAAGGGCCAGTGGATGGGTGACAAGTGTCACTCATCCATTGGGCCTCCATAAAATATCTGGGCCCCACTAAAGTCCAAAAGTGCAACTGTCTCGTAATTCGTACAATAGTACCCTTGAACTTCTGTGAACCGTAACTTCGTCGTCGAACATCTAAATTCGACGTGCCGCCTGTCTATGGATTCGTGTCGTCCTTATCTACGTAATAGTCCTTGGCCCTCGACCATCGGATATCCCGGTCAAAAAGTCAACATTTGACCCCTTTTAACCAAAATTACCAAAATGCCCCTAAACTTCCGAACGTCATAACTTCCTCCTCGAACGTCGGAATTGAACGTGCCACCTGTCTATGAACTCGTGATATCACGAACTACGTCACGGTCATCGGTCAAAGTCCATTTGACTGCCCGAATGAAAAGTCAACATTTTGACACGATTAGGGGTAAAACGGTCATTTCGCATCGTTCGTCCGTTTTCGCTCAACTAATCACCGATTAACCTCACTAATCGTAATTAGTCACTAATCTAATTTCGAAATTTGGGACGGGTCGTTACATTAATGCTATATTTAAACTATCAACTGAGGTCGAAGATGAAGAACTACTTCTAGTCGATTAGGACCTACTAATGGATCGTGAAACGATCTCCTCACTTGACTCATCAGTTGCCGAGTGAGAATCTGTTTCATTACCAAAGGTTTGGGGGGATTTTTCCCCATGTCCACTGTGAGACCCGTGTTTTGAGAAGAACAGTGAACAATCTCACATTGCTTGGGGAGGGAAAGGTGAAGTGCCTTATATTTATGAATGATGTCTTACTAGAAATGAGCCTCTCGGGAGCTCATTGTCTTTGGATTCTTAGGCAACTCCAAAGTTAAGCGAGTATGGCCTATTGTAATCTTAGGATGGGAGACCTACTAGGAAGTTGCGCGTGAGCTCCCGGGAACAAAACCATATGGGCGGAGCTGGTTGGACCAGCGAGTCCAGAGGGGACAATATTGTGGTGGGAAGAATAGGCCATTGCCTAACTCTGACCTAGGCAAGGACTTTTGGGAGCTCATTGGCTTTGGATTCCTATGGAACACCAAAGTTAAGCGAGCAGGGGTTGGTGTAATCCTAGGATGGGTGACCCACTGGGAAGTTGCGAGTGAGTTCCCATAAAAAACAACCTCGAGGGCTGGGCCCAAAGCGAACAATATTGTGCTAGAGGAGTTGGGTCATGACAGAATGGTATCAGAGCTGGACCTCGACCAACAGTGTCCCAGCGAGGATGCTGGGCCCCAAGGGGGGTGGATTGTAAGACCTGTGTCTTGAAAGGAACGACGAATAATCTCACATCTTTGGGGAAGGGAAAAGTGAAGTGTCTTATATGTGTGAACGATATCTTACTAGCAACAAGGCCTCTTGGGAGCTCACTGACTTTGGATTCCTAAGGAACTTCAAAGATAAACAAGTAGGGCCTGGTGCAATCCCAGGATGGGTGACCTACTATGAAGTTACGAGTGAGTTCCCGGGAATAAAACCCTGTGGGCGAAGCTAGTTGGACCAGCAAGTCAAGAGGGGACAATATTGTGTTGGGCAAAGTAGGCCGCTGCGCAACTCTGACCTAAATAAGGCCTTTTTAGAAGCTCACTAGCTTTGGATTCCTAGGGAACTCCAAAGTTAAGCGAGTAGGGGTTGGTGCAATCTCAGGATAGGTGATCTACTGGGAAGTTGCATGTGAGTTTCCAGACAAAACCATGAGAGGTAAGCCCAAAACGGACAATATTGTGCTAGGATAGTCAGGTCGTGACAGAATTAACTTTAGAGTTCCGTGTTCCAACCAAATCCAAACCGTGCTCGCTGGCACACTTCCAGTTAGGTCTAAGCCTGATACTATTTTTCCACGGCCCGACTCCCCGTGCATAATATTGTCCGCTTTGGCCTTAGCTCTCACATTTTTTCTTCTGGGAACTTATATGCAACTTCCCAATAGGTCACCCATCGTGGGATTGCACCATCCCCTACTCGCTTAACTTTGGACATCCCTAGAAATTCAAAGCCAATGAGCTCTCGAAAGGCCTAGTTTAGGTCAGAGTTGCGCAGCAGCCCACTCTACTCAACACGATATTGTCCCATCTGGATTCGCTGGTCCAACCAGCTTCGCCCATAGGATTTTGTTCCTGGAAGCTCACGCACAACTTCTCAGTAGGTTACCCATCTTAGGATTGCACCAGACTGACACAACCCATCCCAATTCCCCCGGGGATTAAAGTGGGATTTGTCATGCTCCTGTCTGACACGAAGTGTCAGACAAGGGATAATTCATACCTCGGCCCATACGAGGGCTCCCAGAGCGTGCTAGGATCGGTGGAGGAATGCGATGTCTCGGTCTCTGTTATAGCCCGTATCCATGAACAACCTGAAGGACATTAAAACCATTAAAAACTGTGAGTGGACGAAAATCAATCATTTATAAAAACACATTTCATAAAGATATTTATGCCCTTCACTAAAAAATATGCATGCATCGAAAACTAGTAATCAAACCATTTACTTAAATAAACAATTAAGGTCTTAGCCCAGAAACCGTAAATCCAAACATATGTGGGAACTCAGCCCAAAACCATATAATATAAAAATTCTTAAATCATGAACCATGTGGGCCACTGGCCAAATCCATAAACACCGAAATACAATTTCATAAATCCAATAATCCATATTTACCACATAACCATCCTCGACATCCCAAATACCTAGCGTCCCAGACGCTTGATGTCCCAGATGTCATATCTCACAGTAAAAGCAACGCGTACTGCCCGAGGATTCTCCGGGTCCATATCTCTGACATCCTAGATGTCTGACATCCCAGACGTCTAATCATATCAATCCTGCTCCTCAGTCACTATACGGTTCGGTCGCTCCATATAATGACCCCTCGCAGACAATGCACCGTGACTTCCCCAGTGTCCCAGACACTTGGAGGAGACCATCCACAGATCCTTGTATCAAGATGGTATATGGAAAACAGTTTTATAAAGTCATTTCAAAACATCTCAAATGGCCCTGCACGAAATTTCCATAAAACATCACAAATTCATTTAGGGTCCTCGATCCGAAATCACGTTTATGAAACATAAGGTCCTAGACCCGAAATCACATTTATAAATCACAATTGGGCCTCATGCCCGATTTCATAAACCGACCGGGCCCCCAACCCGATCACATAACTCAAATGGGTCTCAGTCTGATTTCGTAAACCAATTGGAACCCTGGCCCGATCACATAATTCAAATGGGTCTTATGCCCGAGTTCAAATTTCCAAAACCAAAACCATTTCATTGAACCATTATTAAAACCGCAATCACATATAACAACTGTATAAAATTGTAATATCGAAATACGTGCAAATACGAGATTATCTCGAAATACGTGCAACCATGTAAATCACCAATGCTACAATCATCACTATAGAAATCACATATATAAACATATAAAACAGTTATGCACGCATCACAATTTAAAAAACATTGTCCACTCATAAACTGTCCTACGTTGCCACCTCGATACGCATGCCATAAGCCTTCCCGAGTCACATCATTATCACCGGTACTTCCAAACATGTCCAAACCATACTAGAGGGTTACTAACTAACTCATTAACCTTCCACTAATTCCCCGTAATTTTCCCGAATTTGGAAATGTATTTAAATTTGATCCTAAACCTTCGGACACCCTGAACTACCCTGAAACGGTGTCCGACCGACACGAAATTAGTCTCAAAATGTTTGTTGCATCAAACCTTAAAAACTCATGTTGACCGTGCGTTGAAACTAGGGCCCACGCGCCCTCAAGCTCCGACCATAGTCCTTGTGCGTGAAACCCACGCACTAGGACATTGTTCATTGTCTACCTTTGTTAAACTAGTCTGAACCAGTTCTCTAGAATTCCGGTTCAGCTCGACCGACGAGGCCGGTTCACCCTCAATTCTCACTTATTTTCACTCATATTCAGTCCTATAGCTTCGTTCCAATATTTCTAGACTATCTACGATTTCAAAACTGGAATTTTAGGCTGACAACATACCTCCCCGATTTGAAGAACAATCGTCCACCTGCAACTCCCTCTTATAGTCGACTCCAGCCACCTTGACCTCGGTTTCGATCCCAAACTCCTCATACGACCTCCAGGAACACGTCCCAATCATCATAATCAATCGACACATATCAAAAACCCATTTACGAATTTTGAATCAAAACTCACCGTTTCGACGTTCAGCCGCCACAGGCCACCACAACCCTCGATTCTTAGCCCACCAAGTTCGTCTCACCTCGAGGGTCTTCGTCCAATCAATTAGAAAGATCAATAGTGGCCCAAATTACAAACTCCATTTTCGAATACAAAAACAAGGCATTCGGTTCCTTACCTCCGAACTGGGCCACCTTGCATGAAGGTTCAATCCGTTGCTACCATCTTCATCGTCTCACTTCCTTCTCCAACATTCATTCACAGTCCAAGGGCAATAGATGAGGATTTTAGGGTGTTTGTGAGGGATTGGGTACACGGGTTATGGGTTTGATCGACAAAGGAGATGAATGAAATAGGATCCCAGTGTTTGGGGTAATGGGCCAATCAGATAAGGTACAAGTGTCACTCACTGATTGGTCCACCCAGATTTCCATTCCAATCCAAACCTGCCACATGTCCCATTTTCTCGGTTTTTCGTGCAACAGTACCGTAAAACGTTCTAGACTTGTAACTTCTTTGTCGAACCTCCGATTTCGACGTGCCACCTATCTACGTACTCGTGACATCCCGATCTACGTCACGATCATCGGTTCTCGTACGTTTGACTCCTCGAGTAAAAAGTCAATTTTTGTCCAATTCTAGGGGCAAAACGATCATTTCGCACCGTCCGTCCGAATTCTCTCGATTAATCCCCAATTAATCATACTAAATCCATAATTAATTAATATTTAATCCCGATATTCAGGACGGGTCTTTACACAGACCCTACTCACTTAATTTTGGAGTTTCCTAGGAATCCAAAGCTAGTGAGCTCCCAAAAGGCCTCGTTGCTAGTACAACATCGTTCACACATATAAGGCACTTCACTTTTCCCTCCCTGAAAGATGTGGGATTGTTCACCGTTCTTCCCAAGGCACAGGTCTTACATCCACTAGTTGACTCTGACTCTGACATCTACAAATGCAAAACCGAAGGGAAACTACATCTAAGCATAACTAATACTAATGCCAAGAACGAATGCAAAAAAAAAAACTTTTTACTTGAAGTATTTCTCAACTGGAAGTTGGAAGCTCTAGAGGGATGATCGGAAGGCATGTTCCGAGTCAAATTGAATCGGTAGCATGAATCAGAGCTCTAATGATTTTTTCTGCAAAATTCCAAAATAAGGGAATTCCAACCATTTTTATAAGTGCTCGTGCGCCTTGAGATACGGATTAGCCATATGACGCACCCACATATTATTCCTACTATATCCGTATACGATTTCATATATGAGTATAGATACACATTGTATTTACAAAAAAAAAATATTGAATTTTTGAAAACTCAAAATCTAGAAAGGATTCATGAAGTATGCTTCGATCGGCAACCATGCATATTGCACCTGATTGAAAGCATCAATCGAAGTATTTTTACAGCTCTGATCTGCAAGCAGGCACATTACGACTGATCGGAGGCTTCATTCGAGGTACCTCTCATATATATACTATGATCGCAAGTAGGAATATTGCGACCGATTGGAAGCATCATTTGAGGTGGTTTCGTAGCTCTGATCAGCAAGCACGCATATTACGATCGACCGAAAGTTTTATTTGAGGGGCCCTATCATATTTATCCTCTGATTGGCAAGTAGGAACATTGCAACTGATCAGAAGAATAATTCGAGGTGTTTTCACAACTCTGATCAGTAAGGAAGCACATTGCGACTGATCAGACAGTTCCATTGAGGTACCTTATCAGATTTTTGCTCTGATCGATACACAAGAACATTGTGACCAATCAGAAGCATTATTCGAGGTTTTTTGCAGCTCTAATGGAGAAGTTTTCACATTGCAGCCAATCAGACGGTTCATTCGAGGTACCCTCTCAGGTTTATACTTTGATCCGCAAGCAGGAACATTGCGACCGATCGAAAATATCGTTCGAGATACTTCTGCAGCTCTGATATGCAAGCAGGCACATTGCGACAGATTGAACGCATCATCCAAGATGTTCTCACCTACAATCGGGAAGCATGCACATAACGACTAAACCGAATGTTGGGTACTGGTGCAACGCCATTTGACTAAGGTACACTTCCTCAATCAAGAACTTAGGGGACTAATGGGAGCACCCATCTGGTCGGTCGATACATATTGGGCTGAGTTACAAGTCCTCAACCCGCGGAAACCCACCTCAATTAATGACTTTAGGGACTTATATTGATACCATATCAACCAACTAGACTCAACATGACCAGTAACACCACAAACATGCGATTTACCGCTAAGCGATCGACATTCATGTTTGCCTAGCGAGCAATGCCCACAAGCTCACAGGTCAAACCTAAGATCTGGCCACTCGGTAGGCATGGATCGATACATTTTGTATGATCCTCTGACAAAGATCAATGACAACTCCTTGACGTGACATGAGATTTATTGCCACCTAGCGTACATCCTGGATCTGCGCGACACGTGGCAGTATCTCCTGGCGTAGCTTGAACTCTACAACAATAATGGCCAACCACCACATTCATTGCGATTATAAATACTTCCCTTTGAACTCTTTCATAAAGGTACACACATCTCACACACTCTCTCTTTCTCAACACATAAACCTGACTCATGATCTTTGCATCCTTGATTTTCTTATTGATCTCCATCTCGCTTATTGACTTAAACGTCATAGCCTATTAGGTTAGCATGTAAGACCCATGTCTTGGAAAGAACAGTGAATAATCTCACATCGCGCGGGAGAAAAATGTGAAGTGTCTTATATGTGTGTGTAGGTACCTTCCTAGCACGAGGCCTTTTGGGAGCTCACTAGCTTTGGATTTGGTTGGAACTCTAAAGTTAAGCAAATTTGGGTTGGAGCAAGCTGTGAGGACTGGGCCCAAAGCGAAAAATATCGTGCTAAGGGAGTCGGATCGTGAAAAAATGGTATCAGAGCTGGACCCTGATTGGAATTATGATAGCTAGGACGCTGGGTCCCAAGGGGGTGGATTGTAAGACTCGTATCTTGGGAAGAACGGTGAAAAATCTCACATCGCTCAGGGAGGGGAAGGTGAAGTGCCTTATATGGGTGGGCATGTACCTTCCTAGGGGAGTCGGGTCGTGACAAAATGGTATCGGAGCTGGACCCCGATTGGAATTGTGATAGCTATGACGCTGGGTCCCAAATGAGTGGATTGTAAGACTAGTATCTTGGGAAGAACGGTGAAAAATCCCACATCGCTTAGGGAGGGGAAGGTGAAGTGCCTTATATGGGTGGGCGTGTACCTTCCTAGCACGACGCCTTTTGGGAGCTCACTAGCTTTGGATTTGGTTGGAACTCCAAAATTAAGCGAGTTTAGGCTGGAACAATTCCAAGATGGGTGACCCACTAGGAAGTTACGTGTGAGTTCCAAAAACAAAGTCTGGAAGGCTAGGCCCAAAACGGACAATATCTTGTTAGGGAAGTCGGGTTATGACACGGCACCCTACCGGTGTCTAACGTTTTTCTCTCTGTCTCATAGGTCACTCAGCAAACCTAGAAGAAAGTGAACTAGCGCCTAACTGGGCTCGTCACGTTCGGTCCAGTTTCGAATCAAATAACTTCCAACCCCCTTCCATAATGAGGGCGAAATTTTCCTTTTACCAATAAAGTTCCCTAACTTATTCTAATATTTGGGCTGGGTCGTTACACTCTTGGGGGTTTTTCAGCCATCTATCTACTCACTATAAAGCTGCCATTCAAGCATAAAGCCCTAATCCTCTCTATCACCTGAAACACTAGAAAACAAAATAAATAAATAGAAAGATGAAGGAGATCCACTCGCCGAGAGCACCAACATGTCAGGTCACCAGTCTTGCCTGATGCAGCCTAACTGCACCACTACTTAGAGAGAAAATGAATAAAATCTTCCTCACCATCCAACTGGTAGCAACAAAGGGAAAATAAATTATTTTTCACTTACATCATAGAAGTATGAAAATTGGTAGATGATTTCTTGCTTTCCCGCTCTTCCTCAAATTGTAAAGAACTTTTTGATTTGAAGATTAAAGGTTAATATTTCTTTGTTATTTGTTTTAATAAAGAAAATGAAACCTCTAATCATCATAGCGGAATAAATTTTGAAATAAAAACCTTCCATTATCAATAAGGGAATAAATAAATAAAATATTAATTACTCATCTTTAATGTGGAGATTAATTACAAATAGGCCACAAACTAAATCCCATCAAACAACCACACGAACAATATAAAAGCAAGATGGAAAGCTACTTCAAAATGGTTTACCGGGACTGCAAAAAATCTATATTATGTAATATTCTCTGAATATCTAAATGATGTGAGGGCATTTCTAGAACCCAAAATCACCCAAATTTTATATAACTGCCACATAGTTTATAATTCATATAATATCTAAAATGCTCGTGATAATGATAATAATACCTTACATACGCCAACATATTAAATAATGCATTTACTAGTTAAATGTATTATCTAATTAGGTTAAAACATTAATAATAATAAAGTTCTTTGTGAGAGTTAATTAAAGAGATGATTTTCGCACTCCAAATTTTATTTCATGCAATCCACGTTTTTTATCAAATGATTTTTTGTTTTAATTTTACTTGTATTACCAAGTATACCCTTTAAAGTTTCTCTTGCCTGAAAAATATTACTTGTATTATTACCAAATATACCTTTAAAATTTTAACCGAATTAAGAAAATAAAAGCGAAAATCTTGCACCGCAACCCCCACCTTTCTCCTCCGACATCTGAACCATCTTCATAATCGGCGGCTCTTTCTCCTCCCATTGGTTGCAAGTAGCAACAACCCATCCCTCTTCTCCGATACCTGAGCCATCTTTATAACCGGCTGCTATTTCTCCTCCCGTTGGTAACAAGTAGCAACAACCCATCCCTGATCCCTTCCCTGTTGGATTTCAGAACTTAAAGATTGAGGATCAATGAAGAATCGGAGCCAATTTCAGAAGAGCTTCTTGCTGAGGTAACAACTTCTTCCTTACACTCTTAGCTGGAAAACTTGTGGATAGGTTAGATTAGGATTTGAGATGAATGATTTGCATTCTAGCTTTTAGGAAAATGAGAAGAATAAGAAAAAATGGATTGATCGAATAAGAGAATGAACTCAGAGGTTTACTGTTTCATTGATGCACAGAACGTGTTTGACAAAATACCAATAAGAACAGATTTTCCTTTTTCTTATGCTCTCACCGTCTAGAGAGAGACATACATTCCCTTAATTGATTCTGTGATGATTGTTTACTCATTACATACATTCTTCTCCGTACAATCTGTTAGAGAGGAATGACATCATCACACACACACTTTACATGATTTCTTGCTCACTAAGACACACACTCACACACCTCACTCACGTGCTAACACTAACAGAATTTAATACAGGTGGCAAGGTTTCATTTAAGTGTTTGATCAGCTGCATTGCAGCTTGATCAAACTTAATCCAGGTGCAGCTTACATTCCAACACCCCTTCCTAAGCTGCATTCTGGTTTGACCCCTAGGAGACCCCTTAGGTAGTAAAATCTTGTCTTAGGAAGAGCTTTAGTTAGGATATCAGCCACCTGATCCTCAGTTCTGCAGTATTGCAGTAGAACTTCCCCATTCTGCATAGAATCTCTGATGTAGTGCACCTTCCTATTGATATGCTTTGTTCTGTTGTGAAAAACAGGATTCTTTGCCATGGCTATGGCAGATTGATTATCACAGTTAAGGACAGTAGGTCCTGACTGTTTTTCCCCTAGATCCTGTAGAATAAACCTGAGCCACACTGCTTGTGTTGTGGCCTCAGCAGCACTTACATACTCTGCCTCTGCAGTTGATAGTGCCACACAATTCTACTTGATTGAGGCCCAGAAGAAAACACCATTTCCAAAAGTGAAAACGTACCCAGAGGTGCTTTTACTGTCATCTTCAGAGCCCCCCCCCCCCCCCCCCCCAATCACTGTCACAGTAGCCTATTAGGATAGAATCTTCACTCTTCCTATACTCTATGCCATAATCCAAAGTTCCTTGAATGTATCTTAGGACCCTTTTTGCTGTCCCAAGATGTTTCTTGGTTGGATTATGCATGTATCTTGACAGTAGACTAGTAGCATACATCACATCAGGTCTTGTGGCTGTTAAGTACAATAAACTGCCAACAATCTGTCTGTAGAGCTGTTCATCAGCAGCTTCACTTCCATCATCTCTTCTTAACCTCTCATTAGCTACTAGGGGAATGCTCACTGATTTACACCCTTTGAGTCCAAATTTTTCAAGCAAGGAAGAAGCATACTTCCTTTGCTGAATAAAAATCCCTGAACTGGACTGAATAACCCCCATTCCAAGAAAATGATGAAGTAAACCCAGGTCTGTCATCTCATACCTCTTCATCATATCTTGTTTGAATTTCTTCATCATTTCAGTGTTATCACCTGTATAGAGGATATCATCAACATAGATAGAAACAATTAAGGTACCTTCACCCTTTTTCACCTTCAAATACAATGTGGCTTCACTTGTGCTCCTTAAGAATCCACAGTCCTGTAGATAGCAATCAATCTCCGAGTACCAAGCCCTTGGTGCTTGCTTTAGTCCATAGAGAGATTTCTGCAACTTAAACACCTTGTCTTCATGACCCTGTCTTGTGAAACCTTCTGGTTGATCTACATAGACATCCTCTTCTAGAATACCATTGAGAAAAGCTGATTTCACATCTAGCTGAAACAGCTTCCAGCCTCTTTAAGCAGCTAGTGCAATTAGCACTCTGATTGTATCAAGTCTGGCCACTGGTGCAAATGTCTCATGAAAATCAATCCCAGGTTTTTGTGAGTACCCCTTTGCTACAAGTCTGGCTTTGAGTTTTTGAACTGTTCCATCCAGATTTAGTTTGGTCTTGTAGACCCATTTAACTCCAATCACAGGCTTCTCACTAGGTCTATCCACAAGACTCCAGGTTTCATTTTTCTCAATCATCTCAATCTCTGTCTCCATAGCCTTCTGCCATCCTTTGTCTTGAACAGCTTCTTGGAAAGATTCAGGTTCCACAATAGCCACATGGCATCTAGCATAGATTTCATCCAGACTCCTAATCTTTACAGGAGTTGAACTAGTCTATGAATCTGTCTCTTCACCTGTATTACCTGCAGTCTCAGATTGAGTCTGTCCTGGTACTTCTGCTTCACTGTTTTCAGTACTAGTTGCTGTGAGTATATCGGGAAAACATGGAACACTGACTTCCAAGTTTTCTTCCCAATTCCATCTTGCACTTTCTTTGAAGGTAACAGTTCTAGAAACCACAACTTTCTTGGTTTCTAGACAATAAATTCTGTACCCCTTTTCACAGCTACCATAACCCACAAACACTCGCCTGACTGCAGAAGAATCCAACTTCTATCTTAGTTGGCTAGGAACATGGTAAAAACAGATTGATCCAAAAACTCTTAGATGACTTATTCCTGGTTTTCTCCCACTATACACTTCAAAAGGAGTTTTCTTCTTTAAGGCCTTGGTTGGGCACCTATTAAGCAAATAGACTGCAGTAGTCACTGCTTCACCCCAAAACGTGTAGGGCATATTCTTGTCATGGATCATTGCTTTAGCCATCTCCACAATAGTTCTGTTCTTTCTCTCTGCAACACCATTCTGTTGTGGAGAGTAAGCGACAGTTAGTTGCCTTTGAATCCCTAAATCTTCACAGTAATTCAGAAATTCCTGAGATGTAAATTCCCCACCCCTGTCACTTCTGATTTTCTTGATCCTTTTCCCTGTCTGAAGTTCAACCATAGCCTTGAACTTCTTGAATGCATTAAATACTCCTGATTTGTGTCTTAGGAGATAGGACCAGCACATTCTTGAATGGTCATCAATAAACGTGAGAAAGTATTTGTTCCCACTTAGAGTCTCAGTTTGCATTGGTCCACAAAGGTCTGTATGTATCAGTTCCAGCAACTGTGTTGATCTCCAAGCACCTTTCTCAAAGGTCTCCACATGTTGCTTTCCAAAAACACAGCCCTCACAGCATTCCTCTTTCTTAGAAAGTCTAGGCATACCAATCACCATATCATTAGTGACTAGTGAAGACAAACTTGAATGATTCAAGTGTCCATATCTTCTGTGCCACAACCATGAACTTCCTTCTTCTACTGCCACATTAGCCATTGGAAGAACTTGCTGGAAAGTTAAAGGGAAACACCTATTACTGGTCATAGCAACACTAGCTATTTCATGTCCCTGCTCATAGATAGTTGCTTTCCTCCCTTCAAAAACCAGATTATATCCATGCTCCACCATTTGCCCAACACTTAACAGGTTCTCATCCAGGCCAGGCACTAACATCACTTCTCTTATCATTCTGTCACCCCCCTGTGTCTTGATAACCAGAGAGCCCTTGCCTTTGGCTTCCACCAGCTCGCCTGTCCCCATTTTTACCCTGCACTTCAAGGTTCTATCAAGATCAATCAATGCTGATTCTTGAGAGGTCATGTGGTTACTACATCCACTGTCCAAATACCAGACATCAGCATTCTTAGAAGTAGTAACTGAATGACAGGCATAAAACATGGCTGCATCATCTTCTATCTGCTGAGCAATATTAACACTACTCTTGGTATGACAGTCCTTAGCATAATGGCCCATCTTGTTACATTTAAAACATTTTCTAGTTTTAAACCAGCAATTGCCAAAATGCTTCTTACTGCACACTTTGCAAATAGGCTTAGTCTCACCCTCTCCCTTGATTTCTCCTTTGTGTTGCCCAGAATCATTTTCTGTTTTCTTAAACCAAGGTTTGCTTCCTGTACTCGAGCTCTTCTTAGATTTGTTTACCCATGGCTTAACATGACTAGAGAAGGCTTTTTCAGTGGAACTTTCAGAGTGAAGTTCAAGCCTCTAATCATAAGCTTTAATGGAAGCAATCAGTTCCTGCACATTTATTTCATCTAGATCTTTGGTTTCCTCTAGGATTGAAACTATAGGATCATAGGTCCTAGTTAAGCTTATGAGGATTTTCTGCCCCATCCTTGCTTCTTTTATATCTTCACCATAAGACCTCATTTGATCAACTATAGAGTATAGTCTAGACAAATATGCATGCAGTGTTTCATCATCTTTCATTCTAATATACTCAAAATCCCTTCTCAATCCTTTTAGTTTAACAGATCTTACCTTCTGATCACCACGAAATTCCCTCTTTAACAGATCCCATGCTGCCTTAGAGTTTTCTTCATTTGCTATCCTTGAGAAGATGGAATCCACAACAGAGGTTTGTATGAACCCGAGAGCCTTTGCATCTCTGATCAAGTCTGCACGGGAAGGCACCACCATTGCTCCTTCTTCTCCTTCAGGATCAGCATTCACTCCTCTGTTAACAAGCTCCCACAGATCTTGAGCTCTGAGCAAGGTACGCATCTTGATGCTCCAAAACTCATAGTTATTTCCATCAAAAATTGGAACTCTCAGCTCACTGCTTGCTCCTGCCATTTCTGGTTTTTTTTTTCTTCACAGTACACACCCCAGTTCACAGATCAGAACCGGGGCTCTGATACCATGTTGGATTTCAGAACTTAAAGATTGAGGATCAATGAAGAATCGGAGCCAATTTCAGAAGAGCTTCTTGCTGAGGTAACAACTTCTTCCTTACACTCCTAGCTGGAAAACTTGTGGATAGGTTAGATTAGGATTTGAGATGAATGATTTGCATTCTAGCTTTTAGGAAAATGAGAAGAATAAGAAAAAATGGATCGATCGAATAAGAGAATGAACTCAGAGGTTTACTGTTTCATTGATGCACAGAAGGTGTTTGACAAAATACCAATAAGAACAGATTTTCCTTTTTCTTATGCTCTCACCGTCTAGAGAGAGACATACATTCCCTTAATTGATTCTGTGATGATTGTTTACTCATTACATACATTCTTCTCCGTACAATCTGTTAGAGAGGAATGACATCATCACACACACACTTTACATGATTTCTTGCTCACTAAGACACACACTCACACACCTCACTCACGTGCTAACACTAACAGAATTTAATACAGGTGGCAAGGTTTCATTTAAGTGTTTGATCAGCTGCATTGCAGCTTGATCAAACTTAATCCAGGTGCAGCTTACATTCCAACATTCCCAACCCTCTTTCTCTTTTTCTTACTCTCACTCATACCCTTTCGACTGATGAACAACTAGGTTCATCAGTTGTTAGTGTATGAGTGAGAGGAAGAAAATTAAGGCAATTAACAAATAAGATATTGTATATGAGCCTAACAAAGAAATCAGGCCTCGGATGAGTTTATAGTTTCATATTGTAGGTTGCCTAAGTCACTACCATATCATTCATCTTGCCTACTTGGGCTATCCTCTTTGAATGATTCAAGTGAGAGCCTGAGAGTCAAAGAAAAAAATAAGAGCATTTATAAATTGAAGGAGAAAAGAGAATGGATACTAAATAGATTGAAGAAGAATAGTGACATAATAAGGGTGGAGGTAAAGATGGAGAGAAGGACCCGATGGGAAATGTAGGATGGGAGGTGGGCCATAATATCACAATACTTATTAACTCCTTTAACATTTAGCACTATAAAGTCGAACGGGAAACATATAGCCGTAGTTCAGAAAAAAGAAAACTTGAATAGATACCATGTTAGAGATTTTTGGAAAACATCAAATCAAAAAATCATCAAAAGAACTAAACCACTACTCCATGCTTGAAATTAAAAACACTACAAAAAGGACCAAAGAACAACATTCACATTGAATTTGCAAGGAAGAAACTCAAAAAAAAAAAAAAAAATTCAAGTGTTGCAAGTAAGCTTTAACTGGCCAAACTAGCCGATTCAAACTGTAATGGCCGGTTTCATTTGGTTGGGTTTTTACTCCTTAGTTTGAAACGCATAATCATAATCAGAAAATTTAAATTGGGAGAGTTCTTTCTATAGATAAATACTTAGAATTTTTTTAACTAAAAAGAAAGTTTATGTATTGATTTCATTATAAATTAAGAACTTAATATTGGGTTTATATAGATGAGATATAACAAAAAAATACAAAATTATTAATATAATGTCAACCCCAATGCCAAATATGAAAAATATTTATAGGCATATATATTATCTATTTTTCAATCGCAATTATAATAATCATGTGCTCAAAAGAATGCAAAATAAATCCTCATATACTCAGAGTTTTCATCTGTATTAAGTGTAGTTGACGTGTTAATACAGAATTAGAGAAAATAAATAATAGAAAATATTTAAGAATTTGAGAATTTTTATGGCATTAATGTAATTAGTATATGCCTCCGCCCATATGAACTAGGATTCTCTATGGATCTAAAATGATCCCCACCATAAAGATCATTGTATCTCGATCATTCATTTAAATCCAACGATTAAAAATTAATTTGAATTGTTCTCTTATTTTCAATGTAATCAATGTATCGAATCAAGATACAGTACATATATTATCAGATCCCTAAAGAATCCTAATTTCGCCGAGGAGAGGAAGACATAATTTGTCAACCATACCATACTCCGTGGCTCCATGCCTTCATGCATCGGTTGAGTCGGTCTAACCTTTACAACTTTATTTTATTTATCTAAATGCCATCAACAAAGTAGTAAAGAGCCATGAAGGGAAATGGAACAAAAAAAAGTGGGCATCTCAGCAAATCCACCATATAAAACAATTATAATTGGCATACGAAAATAATTCAAAACAAAACCCACTAAGTTAGCATGATTCACTTCCCACCAAGTCCATCATCTCTAGAAGCCTAATCCTACCAAATTTTTTTTTCCCTAAAATAAAAATTCTAGATTACAAAACGAATAAAATCCAAATTTTGATAAATTTTAAAAAAATAATAATAAAAAGACGAATCTAGGTTTGTATAACAAGAGCGTTGACTATTTATGCCAAAGCATATATATTGCGAATTTAACACAGATGAATTTGTTGGGCCGTCGGATCAGTTGACCTTCAAGACGATTCGAAGATGAGAGAAGGCGTTGGCTCGGTGGCACCGTGGGAGTGATTGTGATCGCCTTCGTAGGTCACGATCAGCATGGTCGGATCGTCTACAGCCCGCTCCACGCGTTTGCGTGCAAGACAGCCTCTCTGGCTGCTACACTTGTAATATCCTTTGAATTGCGACAAAAGCAATCAAACATCCAGAAAACTCAGCCGTTATGTTACTCATTATTGATTGGCTCTTTAAATTAGAAAATTTATCTGATAGAACCAATTGAATCGTAACACCTCACCAGCATGTCACGTAATATTGTCGAAAAAACATCGAAAAATGAATGGATTTGAATAAGATTGATACCTCGGATGAGGAGAACCCTTAGGGTGTGTTTGGTACGCCGTATTACGATCCGTATAGGCTAAATAATCCGAAACCTGTGTTTGGTACCAGTCGTATTAATTAGTCACCGTATAAGTTAATACGGTTGAATATTTTTATACGGTCCAGACACGCTAAAATAATACGCTCGAAATTGTCCGTATTAAATAGTCGGATAACTAGTAATCTTGTAAAATATAATAATAATAATAATAATAATAATAATAATAATAATAAATAGTAATATAATAAAAATAAAATATTAATTTAGTAAATATTAATAATAAAAAGTAATAAAGTAATAAATACTACTAATAATAAATTAATAATTAATAATTAATGATATTTTAATAAATAATAATGATAAAATTAAAAATAATTAATTAATAAAAATGTAATAAATAGTAATAATAATAATTATTAAAATAAATAATAATAAAAATAATGACATACATAATTAATATTTAAGATATAAGTATTTCGTCAATTACTATAATATAATCCGGTCAGTATAATATAGTCGGCATTCTAATCCGGAAAAGTACCAAACGCCCGACTAAATGATCAGTCTATCCGGTGGACAGATTAGTCTATCCGATTGAAATAGTCAGTACAATACGGCATACCAAACGAGGCCTTAATGGGTTTTTGACCGTATTTTCTCCAAGGATAATCATCCGGTGGAATATCAGCCATTTTCATACTAATCGCAGGCACTCTGACCACTCTTTTCACTTTAGATTTCCTGCCCAATCCAATTAAGCAATTTAATTCTTTTTTAAAGATAAAAATTTTGGAACAAATCCCACATTGAAAAAGCTGAAAGAAAGTCGAAAATGACGACCATTGATGAATAGTTACCGAACCTTTTCTTGGAACAGTGGCAGCGACCAGACGAAGAGCCACACCGGAGAGCTCCCACATCGTTCATGGAGCTGCACTTCCTCTTCAACGACGAAGAAGAAAGGGGGGGCTTGCCGGACGACGACTGCGACATGTTGGTGAACTGAAACCCCGATGACAGTGAGTGCACAGACGCCTCGGCGTCGCCGTTAGTTAAAGAAGACATGAATGAATTGGCGGCTGAGATGGGAGGCGAAGATGAGAAATTGAGTGTGGTGGTAGGAGCAGCTGCATCCATCCTTCTCTCCAGACACCCAATACTCTTGGTCAACACAACCGGCATCGTTTTGACATTGGGAATGGGATTGGGGAGGCAGAGGAGGTAGGCGGACAGTCGGCGTGGGGCAATAAACCTTGAAGGCAGAGGATTGCTCTGTTTTTTGAGACTGCGGCAGTGGTGGCGGGGGAGGAGCAGGAGATAGAGTGACAGGAGCTCTTCGAAACCGGGCGTGACCTGTTCTTCCTTTGTCCAATAACGAAATGACCTTCTTGAACTTGGTCACAGCCATATCTGCCACAGCTCTATACTCCGAAGCTGCTTCGGGATTGGTCGACGGTGATGATGATGAAGAAGAAGAGTCTTTGAAGTGGCGCTGGTGCTGAGAAATCAAGCTTATGAACTTCTCGACGCTTTGAATACCGGCGGAGGCCGCTTCCTTGACCGCCTTCTCCTCCATATTGGCTGCAAAACTGTCAATAAATCCCATCATGAGCTCCACGGCCATTACTGTGCATTGGAATAATGAAATTGATTTAAGTTTGAAGCTTGGAAGCAAAGGAAATGTAAATATAGAGATGTTGGTATGGTGTCAAGAAAAAGCAACAGAAAAAAGGAAAGGCATATGAAAACAGAGAAAAACAGAGAAAAGGGGGGCAAAAGATGATTCGGGTCTCTGATAAAGAAAAAAAGAAAGAAAGATGATTCGGGTCAAACGGATGACGCCCTGCCTCATAAGGTTACGTGGCATTGGCTATCTCTTCTCTTCAGCGTCAAAGGGACAGCCCAGTGATTTGTCTCCAAGTGGCAAAGTTATGGCAGGATATTGAACCGCTTGAAGACCGTGTATAATGATGAGAGAGAGAGGGTGACGGGTGGGAATGAGGTCAAAAGGCAGATATTAGCCGTTGGATCGCTGACTGGGAATGGAGGGAAAAATCAGAGGGGACACACACAGCCAAAGCCTAAAGGGTTAATTGGAGACAGCGAGGTAGAGTTGACCTTTTACAGCTTTTAATGCAAAAGTCCTTGGAGTGAGGTGGTGGGGTTGTTCGGCCGAAACTCAAAATTATAATATATTTATCGAATCTAACACAAATAGATAATTTAGACGCACATAAAAAGATAAAATATTTACTTTTAAAAATTGGATAATATGATTTCATATATTCAAACGCTGTTGGATTTCAAGTTCCGATATCAACCATAAGATGATAATTCTCACCGTTGAGAATATGCTCAATTCCTTTAATAATTAATTATATTTAATATTTTACATACTAAAATTAAGAAAAATAATACTAGTTAATAAAATTATAAAATAAATAAAAAGAAACAGTGGTGGGGTGGTGGGCAGAGCTGGTCCAAACATTTAGAGGCCTAGAAAAAAAATAAAAAATGGGCCCTCAATTCGCATATTTAATTATTGAAATTTAATTTTTATAAATTGATTATATTATATTTTTATTAAGAAGTATCGTTATAATTTTTGCTATGAGAAAACTCATAAATTAGGACAAAACCCCAAATAAAGAAAAAAAAAAGTACATCATATCCAAAAAATTACATTTAATCTTTTTTAAAAAAATCTTATACTTTTTTTGTAAAATCAGTAAGCAATTTGCAATTATATACAAACTTTTATATTCAAAATAAGAATGTAATTAAATATTGTTAAACTAAGAACTTTTGTAGGAATGACCTTATCAATTTAGGTGAGTTTCTTGAAATTGTCCTGAAATGCGAAAAATACGTAATTAAAGATTCAAAAGGCACAAAAAACTAAAGAGGCATAATTTCTAATTTCTAACAAAGAGTAAGAACTAACATGTCATTTGTAAGGTTAGATTCGTGGTTTAGACCCATAACATTGATCATTTGATTATATGAGAGGGTCTTCCTGTCGTAAAAAACTACAACACCCATAAGGGAAAGTTGTCAAATGGAAGTATTCAATTAGTGAAACTGTAATAGAAATTCTATTAAACCATTCATGTTTAACTTGACGATAACTACACTCCCATCTAAATCTAATGTATGTACATCAGTACTTGGAGTACATGGCAAATGCTTTGCAAACAAGATTAATGGTAGAGTATTTATACGTTTGAATAATGCACAATATTTTAATGCACTTTTAACCGGAATAAGAAGATTCGCCATTAATAGAAATTAATCAAACTCGTGAAAAATCGAGAATATATTGAGTCTGTGAATGATCCAACTATTGCACTAACGTATTGTTCAAGTATGGTTGAATATAACATTGTGCTTTAATCAGTAATAATTTTTTTTCCCTTCAAATGTGGGCATATTTTTGTGGAGGGAATTCAAATTGTGAATCGTAGAATTACATAAATTCAAACTAAAGTCGGGAAATTTTGATTAAATTTCCAAAAAGAAAAAAGACGTGGGGGATGGTTCAAAAATGTAGGGTGTCCTAAGAAAAAGCGTTCATAATAGTCAAAATGGCTATAATTTCTTCCTTTTGTGTTTGCGTGCCTTATTATTTCTCCTAGGATTATAAATGTTTTAATAAACAGCTGGTAGCCATCGGATTGCCATTTGCTTTTATTAGTGTCGTTTTTATTGTACTCAGAGGATTTTCTTTTCTTTGTGATTCTTTAATCACTAGAAGGAACCAGTACCCGTGCTAAGTTGGTTCCTACTCCAAGCAACCATGACCTCACTGACTCTCTAGTCTCTATTAAAACTAGTTCAAAATTTAAAAATTCTTGAATATGATTCAATACATCGGCTACATTTTCTTCCTAATAAGGAGCAATAATACCATTTGACAACGAAAAAAAAAATTATTGCGAATATTATTTAAATAATTTTGTACTTCTAAATTTAAACTATTCTAATTTATGCACAAATCCAATAAATAAAAGACGAACATAATGCCGAGTAAACTGGCAGGACTCACGAATGTTGAACCATTGAACCTTAATGAACAAACTTAGGACCATTTGCTTTCACAACCACTAATGCAATTCCCACCCGTAAGCGTAACCATGCTTATATATATAGAGATCCATAATTATGATCAATGTGAAGCAGTGAATGATAATAATTAACACAGTACTGTACACCATATTACATAAAAAAGAGAGTTCATTTTCATAAAATGGAGGAAATAAATAACCTCTTTCGATGTACTAAGGTTGTCATTGAGAGTTTCTGGATTAGTTGCATGCACAACCACGAAATCGATCGAGACACGCTGAGTTTCTTTCTGGTAAGTGGATCAAGGAGGAGGGTTCACAATTCACATGAGGAAGAAGAAAGACGAGGGAGAATGAGCAAAAGAAAGAGAAAGAGGGTTGAAGATATAGAGGGAGCAATTGATAATGAAAGAAGAAAGGGAGTCAATGGGAGGGCAATTTAAGTGAAACTTTGGATTTGTTTTTTTTTTTTTTTTTTTTTTTGGAGAAGTTTCCATGGAAGATATGGTGTATTTTCAGGTTAATGAATTTGGAGCCCCAATTTTTGACTCACAAAGTTTTCCTATGTACAGACGTTAAATGGTGAGGACTTCCCAATTTGGGATCCATATATGGAATTTGCTCGAACGTCGCATCCAAACCAACCACAAAGACAATATTTACAGAAGATTTTGGTTTGGACGTCAACCCATGAATCATTTTCTTAACTTCAATCTTGACCAACAAGCAGAAGCATGGGATTTTAGAAGTTCCATACTTTAAAGTATATTTGGAATATTGTCATATATATATATATATATATATATATATTGTGATTATTATATTTGACTATGTATACCTAACAAGTAAAACATAACAATGTTATTTTGTTTACTTACACGATTATATAATAGTATTTTGAATATCAACACGATCGAGCAAATTTCATTATGATCTATGCACTCATATTCATCTTCCTTTGCAAGTGATAAGTTTCAAGGTGTACTCACAAGAATGGTGCGAATATATTTGTGACGTATTTGATACTTAGTAACTTACTGAGTATATATGCATTTTAATTTAATCTTTCTAACGGCTATTTAGTATTACATAATTATCATTAGAAGAGACTGATTTACTCTTTCTAATATAGGAAGTTTGTAATTTAAATTCATTCTAACACAATCAATGCAACAGTAATATGTTGAATATGAGGTGAGCAAATAAAAATTATATTAAATATAATTGTATAACTCGTGTTTGAAGGGGTTGTGGTACGTGCAGAGATGTTTCCTTTGCCATACCCAACTTCGTGGATGCTACTTCTCATGCATGCGCATATTTGCCATATTATATATATCTGTTGTGCTCAATTATTATGTGATCACCACCTTCTCAGAACTTTCCATAAATCAACTTTATCTTCTGTAAATAAATCTTCCGTAGACTTTTGTAGTTGTGTGACAACTTCTAATGTCGATTGCAACTTAACCACAACCTTACAAAATCAGAGAGATTCGGAGTATTATGGATTCATGCACATTGGAGACAACTCATTAGCACCATATATAGAGAGTCAATAAAAGATTAGAGTGATCGAACTGATTTAACATAATTTGTATTAAATGTTAATGACAAAATTTACATAATCGTGAAAGTATTAAACAAAAACTTTCGCATAATCTTTTTTATTGATAGAAATTATGTTGAAAAACATAATGTTCTATAAGACTGGGACTCAAGACTTGACTTTTCGATATTGGTTTTGATTTTATTTATTTATTATTTTTTTATTATATAGATGGTGGGTCAAGATCTTAGGCCTTGTTTGAATTGATCGACAATCTTCTTTTCATGTCATAAAATTTTGTGATTTTCTCTTTCACAACGACCTCCATTCTAAAGACATTCAATTGAGAATTCAAACTTGGATTTGAATTGCTTTCACCGGAAAGATCCTTTAGATTATACCCAGATATTTCAAACTTTCCCATTGAAATTGAAGTAATAGTTTATCAAATTTATAGTTATTAATGTTTTATAAACTATTATTGTTCATTATATTCAATTTAGTATTATGATTACATTTAATACGCCGTATAAGAGATTAGATAGGATAATATAGTACGACGCGTATTAATTTGTTACTGTATAAATTAATACGGTTGGGTGTCTGTATATAGTGTAGACCCACAAAATAATATTCTAGAAATTATCCGTATTAAATAGTGAGATGACTAGCAATTTTGAAATATGTAATAATAATAATAATTAAATAAATAGTAATAATAATAATATAGAAATAATGAATTAAAGTAAATAATATATAATAATTATTATTATTATATGTTATATAGATATTTTTTAACTACCATAATATAATTTGATCATAATATAACCGGCATTTTAATTTGATAAATACCAAATGCTCGACTAAATAGTCAGTCTATCCGATGGACATATTAGTCTATCCGACTGAAATAATTCATACAATACGGCGTATCAAATGAGACCTATAAGGAAGGAGTATGCTGGATAGCATTAGCTTGCTTTGATATTTTGGACAAATTTTGTATCAAATTCCTCCAAAATCAATGTTCATGAGTCTGGTGCAGATCATTTGAGAGTTTCAGTGAAAATTTAACTTCTCTCAAATTCACAAAAATATTGAGAATTTTATAATTTTCCATTCAATATGCATTTCTTAGTTGAACATGAAAAACATACATGGACATACACTTGGACAATGACAGACTTGTTGAGGGGGCAACGTGAGCAGTAGTCTAGGCCAGGTTTTATAGTTATATATTGTATGAGCTCAAATTTACTTGAAAATTGGCTTAGCCCAGTTGGCTTGGTGGTTGGCCTTCTTGCCAAAGGCCTGTGTTCAAAACCTCTAGCTATTTATAGGCTTGATTTTGTACAATAATACGTGTTTTACTAATTTTTTCCCATTTTTAAATAAAATTTAATCCTATTTGATCAATTTTTTTAGAATTATGAATATATTTAGACTTATTTTACCTTGCAATTTTTTTTTTAAAAAAAACTTGATGAATTTAAGATTTTTCCAATTTTTGAATAAACTTGACTTTATTTTATCATTTTTCTTCCTATCTTTGAATAAAATTGACAATATTTTATCATTTTTTTCAATTTTTGAATAAAAATTGATAAATTTAGTTTACCCCTTAATTGTTTTTTTTTTAACTTATTAATTTAGCCCATCCAACTTTAAATTCATGGATCCGCCGATGGACTTGGATGCTAAAAAATACAAAATTACGGAGAGATAACCACAGGGTGATCCAAGGGTTGAGGGCACAAATTCAGGAAGTCTAATGTTTTGGGTTCGATTCCTTTTGGGCTATTCTTATGTGGTCGGCGCGCTTCCAGGTGCTTAGAGAAGTTTGTTCTAAAGGAGGATTGAGGTCTATAGCTGTAAATGCAGGCATAATCAATTATTTGATCCCTCGGCTACTTCACGAGTTCTTGATTAACACATTTTTTATGGTAAGGCTAGGACATAAAGTAACATTTTTCGTATTTGAGGCGTATCTAATGTGGTATGTCTGATGTATGCTTTCCTAATTAACAAAAATAGATTACAGAAAAATATAATGAAAAATGAGCCCAAAGGCCCAATACCAAATCTGAGGGGCCTAAACTCCAAATACCCCTTGAACTCCAGTAACAAGAAAAAGGGACTAGGGGAGTAAAGAAATGTGGCCCAAGTCAATCCAATAACAGTCATAGGGCCGCTTTATATAGCTTTTATTTAAGGGTAGTATGGCCCATGCCAATCCAATTAAAAATGTTATAGGCATTGATTGAATTGATGTAACGACCCGTCCCAAATTTCGGGATTAGATTAGTGACTAATCACGATTATTGAGGTTAATCCGTGATTAGTTGGGCGAAATCGGACGAACAATGCAAAATGACCGTTTTGCCCCTAGGTGTGGGCAAAACGTTGACTTTTCATTCAGGCGGTCAAATGGACTTTGACCGATGACGGTGACGTAGTTCGGGACGTCACGAGTTCATAGACAGGTGGCATGTTCAATTCCGACATTCGAGGAAGAAGTTGTGACGTTCGGAAGTTCAAGGGCATTTTGGTAATTATTGTTCAAAGGGGTAAATAGTTGACTTTTGGACAGGGAGGTTCGATGGCTGAGAGCCAAGGACCGTTACGTAGATAGGGACGATACGAATCCATGAACAGGCGGCACGCTGAAATCGGACTTCGAACGAGGAAGTTATGGGTCTCGGAAGTTCGATTTCACTATGCGCGCTTTACGAGGCGACGATGATTTGGAAATATCTGATTGGGCAAATATTTTGGTGGGACCCATGGATGAGTGACAAGTGTCACTCATCCCATTGGTCAAATCCCCTAAATTGTGGATCTATCCTAATTAAATATTATTATAATTATTATTTTATAATTAATCCATCTATCACTCAATCCTAGCCCTCCATTTTAATTTAATCTCTCAATCCTCACCATTCATCTAATCCTCTCTTCTCTCATCTGATCAACATTTTCATTTCTACTTCTTCTTCAAACAAACCCGAACCACCATTTTATTTCTTCTTCTTCCTCTTTGCTCTCCATACAAACACACACCCAAACACACACCTCACCATCATAAGGGCCCTCAGTGCTCGTGTGTGCGACCGTGAGGGGTTGAGGACACGACGGCCAGAGCCACAGCGGGGAAACCAAAAAACCATGGGTGAGTTTTCAAAACTTCGAACTTTGGCTTTAGGACTTGTGTGTTGATTCTAATACGTGGGTTGGCTTTCTGGTGAGCTGGAGGACTTGTTGGGATCAAAAGAAGTGGCTGGGACGGCCTGGAATGGGCGGTGAACAGCGGAGGAACCCGCCACCGCCATGGTCAACTTGGAACGTACGGTTTTCCTTCAATTTTTCGTGTGTTTAATGGCTAGAAGCTTAGGGTTTGTGGTTAGGAGGATATTAGGATTAAAATGGAACAAAATGGGTTGAAAAAGGATAAGTTTGGACGTTGAACCGGTCCAAACCGGTTCGGCCGGTCCAAACCGGTTCGGCCGGTCCAGTTGCAGTCGAACCCGGTTCAACCATTGGAGAAGAAGAATAGTGTACCTAGCGCGTGGGCTCACGCGCAGAGGCTTCTCGGGGCGCGTGTCCCATATTTTGAGAATGTGTTCAACACGTGAAATCTTCTATTCGATGTAACGAACATTTTGGGACTGGTTTCGTGTCGATCAGATATCGTTTCGATAGGTTTCGAGGTGTCCGAAGATTTAGGATCGTAATTAAAAATAGTTAAAAATTTCAGAAAATTACAGGGCTTTGGTGGGAGGTTAATAAGGTAGTTAGTAACCTTCTATTACGATTTGGACAGGTTTGGGAGTCCCGGTAACGGTGATTAGCTCGGGAGAGCCGTATGACACGCAAATCGAGGCGACGGCTCGGACGGTCTGTGAGTGGACCTTGTTTTCTAAATTAATGCATGCATAAATGTTAATTATATGTTTTAATACTTGTTTGGTGATGCCATAGGTGCATTTGATTGTGGTTACGTATTGGTACATATTTCGCGGTTTTGGTCTTATACGGTGCCAATACGGGTTTGTACTTTCTTTGTTGGTTTAAATGAAATGGATTTGGATTTCCAAAAGGATAAACTTAGGTATGAGACCCATTTGGTTTTTTCTCCAGCATATGACCCTATTAATGACCTATGGGTCTGAATCGTGGTCGCGGCGAGTGCTATGTGTACGGCGACCGACGATATGACGCTCGCCTCCGGACTAGGATATGTTCCTCTCGGAGAGGTCACGATGCACGATCTATGGTCGGGCAGCCGATGGAGGCTCGACTTCGGAGTACTGATGGTTTAGGATATCGATCGGTGATGAGTGCACCATAATCTAGCGGTGGTCGCGTCGGTTGATTCGTTCACAGTGACATACCAGGATTGAGGGCGGTCCTGGATGGATGGTTGCACGTATCACTACGATCGGAGTCGTGATTGGCCCTAAGATATCAGGTGCGATGCTCAGTTGAGTTATGTGTTCGGGCATGAGACCTAGTTACTTTACATTTATGATTTCGGGTCGAGGACCCTAATGGATTTCCAGGTTCATGACGGTTTATGAGAACCGGCATGAACCCTTGGAAGGTTTTTATGATTCATGACGGTTTATGGGGACCGGGTATGAATCTGTTGAAAGGTTTTAAGGATGATTTCGTTATATATATGTATGTATATTCATATACCTTCCTTTACTTGTACTATCTCCTCCGGGGAGGGTCGTAAGCCTGGGTAGACCCCGGAGTAGTCACGGAGCACTGAATGAGTGTGAGTCGCCCCCGTTGGGTTCCTTACTCTCAGAAAGGCTTGTACTATAATCTCAGGGTAGGTCATTAGTCTACGGACATTGACCTTGCATCCTGAAAGACTTGGGTTTGAGACCCCGAGTAGCACGCGCGTAGTTTTGGAAACCGTGATAGGATTAGTTGTGTGATTATATGTATATATGATATATGATATGTAATGTGTACGATATATGATGTGTGATGTATACAGGTTTTGGGCTGAGTCCCACATGGATTTGGGCAGTGACCCGTTTGTTTTGTATCTTTATGGATTTGGGCAGTGACCCGTGTATTTGGTTTCATTTACGATTTTGGGCTAAGGCCCTAATGAATGGTTTGATAAATTGTTTTCGAATGCATGTATGCCTTTTAGTGAAGGGTACAAATGTCTTCGTTAAAATGTTTTTATAAACTCTTGTTTTATCCACTCGTAGCTTTTAATGTTTTGACTACCCTTCAGGTTGACAACGGATTTGGACTGTAGCAGAGACCGAGATATCACGTACCTCCTCCGAATCCTGGCGTACTCTGATAGCCCGAAAGGGCAAAGGTTGGAAATATCCGTTGTCTAACACTTCGTGTCAGACGGGAGTAGGGTCGTCCCGCGTTAATCCCAGGGGGATTGGGACGGGTTCTGTCATCGTGGTATTAGAGCTCGGATAGCTCATCGGATACTCAGGCTGCTCTGATACTGTTAGCATGGTATCAGAGCATGGTTTGCTCGTAGGATACTCAGGACGTTCTGATACTGTCAAAGTGGTATCAGAGTGGGGGTTGTCTCTATTCGAGCAACCGTGGATCTCTTGGAGTGATGCGCAGGTCGAGGATGTGATGTCTCAATGGGCTACAGTTCGTGATCAACTTGATAGTTAGGATGCTGTTACGATAGTTAGTAGGTTTGAATCGTGGAACATTTTGGTTCGGCACTCGATGCCGAGGTTGCCATAGTTCTGCCGAGGTTGCCATAGTTCTGCCGAGGTTGGCAGTGTGGGACCCTACGGAAGGATGAATGTAACAGTACTTTGGAGTTGTGATCGTGTGACGGCTATTTGGGATCGTGTTTCACTATGTCGTAGGATCGGTTCCGACGACTGGTCGGGAATTATGACCATCGATGGTCGAATCTTGTTGAGTTGGTGGCTATGCTGCTGGGAGCAGCTGGATTCAAGGAATCCTAGTGGAACTTACGGTAAGATTGGATTGATGTCCTTACGAGGTCGAGACCAACCGACGGTCATGTTTGGTCATGTTCGATCATGTTCGGTCTAGTCATGTCAGCTTTAGTGATGGGGTTGCACTTTGCAGTCGAGGTTATGTTGAACGGTTAGACCTAGATGGTTGTCGTACTACTTTAGTTGTGAAGGACAGTTGGTACAACTAGGGTCAGGAACGATCTGGTAGACGACATTGGTTGAGTCGAGTTACGACTGATTAGAGGTTGGTTGGACAGGTTACCATGGTTGGTACTTGTCGGTGGAATCCCGGAGTAGGGATACAGAGTAGTCAGTACGAGCGGTTGATTCCGTTGGATGCGGAGTCTCGATTGTGATGTCTGGTGGTTGGTTCTGCATGAGTCTGTGGCAGGCACTACTACCGAGAGTAGTTGTAGTTAGGGTTGTTGGGAATCGGGGACGTTCGGGGAACGTTTCCTTTTCTCATATGAGTTGTCAGGGTGACTGTACCCAGAGTTTTTGGGTACGACGGAGGCAGAGTTTCTCCAAAACGAGTAGAGGTATGGGATCGTCGTTCGGTATGAGCAGATATCCAGGGTTGTATGTTTTGCACACGGTGCGCTAATGTTAGTGGGCTGATGGGGGTGCTGATACTAATATTGATGTTAGTGATGGTGCTAGTGTTAATACCGATACTAGTGTGGATGCCTGTGTGCTGATACTAGTGTTTGTGATAGTGCGTTGGTGCTGGTACCGGTGATTGTGATGACGGTGAGCAGCGAATCAGGATGTGACTCTGTCGAAAAAGGCATGTGTTCGGTATCTGTGGTCCGGAAGTGGATCACGGATAGAGGTAGACTGGTGAGGGACACGGTGTTCGAGTGTGTTGGTTCCGATATGGTTGGAACTACGGAATCGAGAGGAGTACGGGTTTTTCCGCATTGGTAATGGGTATTTCGAAGTCATTTTGGGTGACTTCTCAGGTTCTGCAATGTCTTATGATGGCATATGAGGGTAAATGATGGTTGTTGTCACCAGTACATTGGTTGTGTATTGGTTGGAGAACCCGGGATTTGTCTTGGGTCATCAGGAGGCGTTGAGTATATCGAAGTTAGGTGAATGAGATTTCTCACTTTCTGCTTGGTGGCAGAAGATGTTGGGTTACATGGCATGGTGAGTGCAGCAAGTTCTGGTTGCATTCACGTAGGATGAGTTTTGATGTCATCGTTTTGGAGCATTCTTGATTTTCCTAGGTGGAATGCCAAGGATCGATACGAGGTAATTGGAGAGAACCCACAGTCTCGGCGTGCCTCGTCGTTGACTGATCTGTTTAGATGTGGGAATTGGTTGAGGAGTGATGTGACTGACGAAGGATTCATGAGGGTGTAAGACCCTATGATCGGATCTCAGGTGGATTGTTAGTTGAGTGAGTTTGTGTGGATCGGGATTGTGATGTTGTGGACTTTGGACGTCGTGACGATCGAGGATCGTGACGTCTATGGTCGGATGACGTAGTGATGGATCTGGATCGTGATCTTGATGATCCAGATAGGTGGAGAGTTTATCACTCTTACTTGGATGTTTGAGTTGAGTATGATGGGACTGAACTTCTTTTCGAAGTGAATCCCGTACGGTATATTACTCGGGTGAGTAAGTGTCCAACGAGGTCAGATTTTGTCAGCCTTAGATGTGTGGATATTGTGATTGGCTTCCCTATGAAGTCAATCGATTGTATTGAGTTAATCGTTGAGCAGGTAACCGATAGGTTCGGAATTGGTGCGTCTCGGTAGACGATAACGAGATTTCGGGTTTTGGAATCGAATTTCAGGTTGATGATTCAAGTTTCGATTTTGGAACTTGAAAGTGGATTTCTGGATTTGGGTTCGGAATGGTTATTCCAAATGCTAGCTTATAGAATGATGATTT
Organism: Prinsepia uniflora; assembly: GCA_032719365.1. NCBI lineage: Eukaryota > Viridiplantae > Streptophyta > Magnoliopsida > Rosales > Rosaceae > Prinsepia > Prinsepia uniflora. The sequence goes on from CM064862.1 coordinate 73,964,414, forward strand.
CGGATTCGGATTTGGAAATGGATGTTGAGTGGGAGTTTTGATTTGTCTGGTACTAGATTGGACATATGGACTCCAAAATTGAAACGTGATTGCCTACCACCTAGGTCGTCGTGTTGTCGTCGTTGTTGTTGTGGTTGTAGTCTGATTGATGGATAGATGTACGTACCTTGTATGTAGTTCAAGGTACGATACCAGGCAAGCTTGTGGTGCCTGGTGACGGTATATAGGTTATACCAGTAGTACGTTGGTGAATGTGCTGGTAGTCGGCTTCGTTCCTATACCATTGGAGTAGTCGAGGACGTGGACTGGACATTGGATACTGTGCATTGGGTCCTAGTGATTCTGATGGGTCCAGTTACACACAGGTCAAATGTTTTGTTGGTAGATGTATACTCAGGTTGAGTGAGTTGGTGGTTAGAGTAACCACAAGTACGTATAGTGGTAGTTTTCGACTGACGACTGTCATGTGGTGACAGTTTGTCGGATGTTTCATCGTGGATCGGTGAGTGAGATCTGATGACTCCTTGTGGGAGCAGACGTCAGGATAGTTTGAGATTGAGCAAGGAAACCTATGAGTTGTTGTGTCAACGAAATGGTAGATTTAACAAGTGGTGTCAATTCGGAACGTGTGATTACTATCATTCGACGTGGTTGAGTGTAGTTGATGCGACGTAAGTATTAGTGGTACGTCTGGTTGCAAACGAGTTTTGTGTTTACTAGTGGGTGTACTAGTGAACACGTGTCGTGAGATCGGATTTGCTTTCCACGAGTTGGATGTGGAATCAGGATAGTTGGAATTTCGAGAACGAAACTAATTAAGGAGGGAAGAACGGTTGGAATTAGGTCGGTTGGAATTTCGAGGACGAAATTAATTAAGGAGGGAAGGTTGTAACAACCCATCCCGAATTCCAGGATTAGATTAGTGACTAATCACGATTAGTAAGGCTAATCCGTGATTAGTTGGGCGAAATCGGACGAACGATGCAAAATGACCGTTTTGCCCCTAGGTGTGGGCAAAATGTTGACTTTTTGTTCAGGTGGTCAAATGGACTTTGACCGATGACTGTGACGTAGTTCGGGACGTCACAAGTTCATAGACAGGTGGCACATTCAATTCCGACATTCGAGGAAGAAGTTGTGAAGTTCGGAAGTTCAAAGGAATTTTAGTAATTATGGTTAAAAGGGGCAAATAGTTGACTTTTGAACTAGGAGGTCCGATGGCCAAGGCCAAGGACCGTTACGTAGATCGGGACGATACGAATCCATGGACAGGCGGCACGCTGAAATTGGACTTTGAACGAGGAAGTTATGGATCACTAAAGTTCGATTTCACTATACGCGCTTTACGAGGCGATGATGATTTGGTAATATCTGATTGGGCAGATATTTTGGTGGGACCCATGGATGAGTGACAAGTGTCACTCATCGCATTGGTTAAATCCCCTAAATTGTGGATCTATCCTAATTAAATATTATTATAATTATTATTTTATAATTAATCCATCTATCACTCAATCCTAGCCCTGCATTTTAATTTAATCTCTCAATCCTCACCATTCATCTAATCCTCTCTTCTCTCATCTGATCAACATTTTCATTTCTTCTTCTTCTTCAAACAAACCCGAACCATTATTTTATTTCTTATTCTTCTTCTTTGCTCTCCATACAAACACACACCCGAACACACACCTCACCATCATAGGGATCCTCAGTGCTCGTATGTGTGACCGTGAGAGGGTGAGGACACGACGGCCAGAGCCACGGCGGTCCACGGCGGGGAAACGCGAAACCATGGGTGAGTTTTCAAAACTTCGAACTTTGGCTTTAAGACTTGTGGGTTGATTCTAATACGTGGGTTGGCTTTCTGGTGAGCTGGAGAACTTGTTGGGATTAAAAGAAGTGGTTGGGACGGCCTAGAATGGGCGGTGAACGGCCGAGGAACCCGCCACCGCCATGGTCGAACTTGGAAGGTACGGTTTTCCTTCTATTTTTCGTGTGTTTAATGGCTAGAAGCTTAGGGTTTGAGGTTAGGAGGATATTAGGATTAAAATGGAACAAAATGGGTTGAAAAAAGATAAGTTTGGACGTTGAACCGGTCCAAACCGGTTCGGCCGGTCCAGTTGCAGTCGAACCCGGTTCAGCCATTGGAGAAGATGAATAGTGTACAAAGCGTGTGGGCTCATGCGCAGAGGCTTCTCGGGGTGCGTGTCCCATATTTTGAGAATGTGTTTAACACGTGAAATTTTCTATTCGATGTAACGAACATTTTTGGGACTGGTTTCGTGTCGATCGGACATCGTTTCGATAGGTTTCGGGGTGTCCGAAGATTTAGGATCGTAATTAAAAATAGTTAAAAATTCTAGAAAATTACGGGGATTTAGTGGGAGGCTAATAAGGTAGTTAGTAACCTTTTATTACGAATTGGATAGGTTTGAGAGTCCCGGTGAGGGTGATTGGCTAGGGAGAGCCATTTTTATGGCACGCAAATCGAGGCGGCAGCTCGGACGGTCTGTGAGTGGACCTTTTTTCTAGATTGGTGCATACATAAATGTTTATTATATGTTTTAATACTTGTTTGGTGATGCCATGAGTGCATTTGAGTGTGGTTACATTTTGGCACGTATTTCGAGGTTTCTGTCTTATATCGTGCCAATACGGGTTTGTACTTTCTTTGTTGGTTTAAATGAAATGGATTTGGATTTCCAAAAGGATAAACTCGGGTATGAGACCTATTTGGTTTTGTCTCCGACATATGACCCTATTAATGACCTACGGGTCTGAATCGTGGTCGCGGCGAGTGTTATGTGCACGGTGACCGAAGATACGACGCTCGCCTACGGACTACGATATGTTCCTCCCGGAGAGGTCACGATGCACGATCTGTGGTCGGGCAGTCGATGGAGGCTCGACTTCGGAGTGTAAACGGTTTAGGATATCGATCGGTGATGAGTGCACCATAATCTAGTGGTGGTCGCGTCAGTTGATTCGTTCACGACGACATACCAAGATTGAGGGCGGTCCTGGATGGATGGTTGCACGCATCACTACGATCGGAGTCGTGACTGACCCTGAGATATCGGGCACGATGCCCAGTTGAGTCATGTGTTCGGGCACGAGACCCAGTTACTTTACATTTATGATTTCGGGTCGGGGACCCTAATGGATTTCCAGGTTCATGATGGTTTATGGGAACCGACATGAACCCTAGGAAGGTTTATATGATTCATGATGGTTTATGGGGACCGGGCATGAATTCGTTGAAAGGTTTTAAGGATAATTTCGTTATATATATATATATTCATATACCTTCCTTTACTTATACTATCTCCTCCGGGGAGGGTCGTTGGCCTGGGTGGACCCCGGAGTAGTCACGGAGCACTGACTGAGTGGGAGTCGCCCCCGTTGGATTCCTTACTCTCAGGAAGGCTTGTACTATAATCTCAGGGCGGGTCTTTGGTCTACGGATATTGGCCTTGCATCCTGAAAGACTTGGGTTTGAGACTCCGGGTAGCAGGCACGTAGCTTTGCAAACCGTGACAGGATTAGTTGTGTGATTATATGTATATATGATATATAATATGTAATGTGTACGATATATGATGTGTGATGTATACAGGTTTTGGGCTGAGTCCCACATGGATTTGGGCAGTGGCCCGTATGTTTGGTATCTTTATGGATTTGGGCAGTGGCCCGTGTATTCAGTTTCATTTACGATTTTGCGCTATGGCCCTAATGAACGGTTTGATAAATGGTTTTCGAATGCATGCATGCCTTTTAGTGAAACGTACAAATGTCTTCGTTAAAATGTTTTTATAAACTCTTGTTTTGTCCACTCACAGCTTTTAATGTTTTCACTGCCCTTCAGGTTGACAGCGGATGTGGACTGTAGCAGACCAAGATATCACATACCTCCTCCGGATCCTGGCATACTCTGATAGCCCGAGAGGGCAAAGGTTGGAAATATCCCTTATCTGACACTTCGTGTCAGACGGGAGCAGGGTCGTCCCGCCTTAATCTCGGGGGGATTGGGACGGGTCCTGTCAATTGAAGGGAAATTTTTTCCCAAAAGGAAGGAAATAAAATGTGATTATAAGAACACGAACAAAAAAAAATCCAATGTATGTTGTAATATTCATACTTGTTCGTGCTTAAAATGTTGTTGTAGTGGAAATCGGGGTCGCCATTCGGTGGCTGGCTTCTAAAGAAGCGGATACACAAGTGTTTGGGTGAGGGGGAATCTCTTCGATGTAGTCTGATGCAATAGTGTGTGTTTAAGTTATTAGGGCGAGTGGGGTGAAGACTGAAATCCTCGAGCCGTGGTGTCATGGTCCATCCCTAAATGGGCTGGTCCAACTGACCTGGCCTTCTAGCTGCCTTTAAAGTAGTCGTTGCTCTAGTAGAAACTGCTACTAGATAAACATGGTTAGAAATGGTTTCTGAATTGCGACTCATAAACCATCGTTCGATTCAAGTGAAAGTGGAGCAAATGAGCATCTTAGTTGCGCTATTTTTTTATATGCCTCCTTCAAGGAATTAATTGCGTAATTTTTTTTATATGCCTCCTTCAAGGACTTTTTTTTTTTTGCGCCTAGTCCAAGTTTAATGTATGTGTGCTCATGTTAGCAGCGTGTAATTCAGAATTAGAAGGGTGACTTAGATAGATAATCGTCATCAAGCTAGGCTATGCGAATACTTAACCAAAACACGAAGATAGTTCTACAACTAATGCAGCCATAAAACTCATTGTTTGGTGTATTCTAGTTATTGAAATCAAACTTGAAGAAACCGATTGTATAGAGGGAGAGGGGAATTATAAACACTTAGAAAGTAAATGCTTGAATATTAGCATGATGAATGGAATTACATGTGCAAGAAGTAAACTATCTCTAGACTAAGCCATATGTTGGTATTCTTGGTTGAGAGACTATAAACAGGATGAACATCCGTTGGAAGCAAACTATCTCTGTCAAAAGTGTTGGCAGAGTAGCAAAAAGGCAGGGTGACATCAAGGAGTGAGATTGTGAGGGTCTCAAGGACTAGTTTGATGTAGTCGAAATGAGTTAGGTGGCTTTCAAAAAAAACTGTGGAAGTAAGTTGGAATGAAGTATGATGGCCCTGAAGTCTCCAGAAATAAACTTGGGATGCAAGTCAGATTCGAAAGAAAGCCTAGTGTTTTTAGAGTAAGAACTGAGAAGAATTTAGAGGATAACTAAATCTTGATAATAGATCGAAGAGACAGGTTTTGCCAAGAAGGCGAGCTATTGGGCAAGAATGAAACTTTTGAGGATTTGCAGTTGTTGAAATTGATTGAGTTTGATCGATCTATTTGTTTGATTGAGTTGTTGGTTGTTTTTTGAGAATGAGGATGATCGACATGTGCATCTTTGCATGTTTCTCCTTTGCGACAACTAAGTCGTCTCTCCCCTTTGCCTTCTGATGGTTTCAGTGTTGTGTAATGTAATTTCCATAAGTCAAACTCGCGCTTCCTCATGATCTAGCTGGTAGAAAATAGTTAGGCTTGGGGCCTTTAGTTGGACTAGATCTTTAATTTCTTAAATCCCCGCTCCAAGCCCGTAGTGGTTTATTTCAGATGTAAACAATGCCCAAACACGATGGTTTAACTTTATCCAATTAAGTAATTAGAATCCTCACGAGGATTATGGAATATTGACACATGATAAGAACATAAAGGTAGACATAATAGAAGGAATGAGAGGCAACTAGAGATAAGATGCACATGGTGGAGTGACTCATCCTTCAACCGTCAACCTTCCATCAACATCATCGTCTTGTATCACAATTAAACATTTTAACAATCCCCAAACACTACTTGTTACAAAACCTCGTATGCAGTTTATGCGACAAAGTTTTATTTACGGAATTAATAGTACGTCTCTAGCTGCGTAGTATTTCGTCGAACATATATCACACTCACGTGTTAACACATATATATGGTTAGATTCGATACACATATTCCATGCTAATCTAATTTGATTCACAAATTTTGTTATTGTTATTGTTTGCGTTTCTTTACAAGATTTTACTACAATTGCAATACATATTATGTATAATTCGATGACATCCATCTTGCTACACTATTGAGATTTATATCTAAAAAACGTTTTTGATCTAACATGGCATTGACGGAGGCAAACTAGTTACTCAACTAAACCTTGAATTATATCACTTCAAACAAATTCGTGTAAAGATTACAATAGAGAAATTTATCATCTCTTCATTTGATAAAGTCGCACATGGCATTGAAGGAGGCAAACTAGTTTGTAACGCCCCGGAAATTCGGAAAATGTAATTTTGTAAAATATTGAATAAAATGATGTTTTTAACCGTGAGATTCGTATGGTCAATTTGTTGACTTTTGGATTAGAGTGTCAAACGGATATTGACCGATGACCGTGACGTAGTTCGGGATGTCACGAGTTCATAGACAGGTGGCACGTCCAATTCCGACGTCCAGGGAAAAAGTTATGACGTTCAAAAGGCGGCACGCGTGAAACGGACAGGCGGCACGCGTGAAACGGACATCGACAGGCGGCATGCGTGAAACGGACATCGACAGGCGGCACGCGTGAAACGGACATCGGGTGACCAAGTTACGGGTCACGGAAGATGAGGGGCAATTTGGTAATTTGCCAACTAAGGGCATTTTGGTCATTGTGCACCGCGGTTACTGTTCACCACCGTGAAAAACAGAGTGTACACGGCCATGCCGTGAGTGCCTTCACGATTTCAATTGTTTAAATCGTAGTGGACTGATCAATGGGATTAGTTTATGGACTTTGAGGATGTTGGAGGCATTCAGGCATGGTTTGGGCAGGGATTCAGAGCACGAGTTGGTTTTAAAATGGCCATGGGTTATGTGTTGCGGGAAACAATTTCCAGAGAGATTCAGTGTGTCTCCCACGGGTTGCTGGCCGCATTGATCGACTATCTGGGTGCTATTGAGTGAGAGGATTCATTTCGAATCAGTTGAGAGCTGTGAGTTGAGAGAAACTGACGGGGAAGAAAACCCAGAAAAAATGGAGGGAAAAATCCAGTTTAATTTCTGAGGCTTGTTGAACGAAACCGAGGGCCGTGTTAGTATTCTGAGACCATTACCAACCCCACCGTGCAAAAATCGAAGGAGGAGGAGGACTGGTTGGCCAGGAACCTGAGCTCCAGTTTCAGAGAAAAACCAGCATTGTGGACGACTACTTCCAGGTAACGGCTGGTTCAACTGATTGGATGGTTTGGTTCGTCTAGGTCCCCTTAAGCTACTGGTGAAGTTAATTTGAGAATGGAACCGTGTAGGGTGAGTTCCAGAAGTCGACCTATTCGACTGTTCGAGTCTAGGTTTGATCGATTTAGGGACATTCGAGGTTAATCATTGGTACAGAACTAAAATTAATGGATTAGAGAAGATGGTAGGATTGAAAACGGGTGGAATTGATTGAGAATTGAGGGTTAACTGGCCGGGACGAGTCGCGGGTAACAGACCCGTTTAACAGACTAGTCGGGTGAGAGAGAAAACACTGTAGCTGGGCGCGTGGCCTTCACGAGCAGCCACTTTGGGCGGCGCGTGACGGCGCGTGTGAGGTCATTTCCAATCACGGTCAACATGAGACTTAACCCTGTCAGTCTAATTAACATTTTATCTTTAGAGTTCGAGTCGATCGGGAGTCGTTCGGGATAATTTCGAGGGTTCGGAAGATTAGGTCCTTAAGTTTAATTACGCGGAAAAAATCCGGAAAAATTAGGGAAAATCTTACGAGTTATTTTGGATGTTTGTAACCCTCCTTGTACGTTTTTACAGGCCTGGAGATTTCCGAAGCTATAGAGGAGCGCACGAGGCGCGATTGACGCGTTCGAAAACCGTGAGTGGACTTTTACTTTCTAAACCGAGCATGCATGACTATTTTTATTCATCTATCTTATATTTTCATATATGATTTTATGATGATGATATGATATTTCGGTTTTACGTAAATTCACCTTTTTCGAGGTGGTTATCGTATTTTACGTATTTCGAGGTTATGGTTTTCGCCTATGCGTGAATGATGTTTTGATGAAGTATCAGGATATGATTATGCATGTTACATATTTATGATGTTTTGATTATATTTATGAAGTGACTTTCGGGAATTGCATGTGAAATCCGGACATATGTCCTATTAAGACGATATATGCTTTCAGAATGATTTTTGGGAAACGGATCGCGAGGGATCCTTTTATTGAGTTTTATAAATGATTTTGGATTTAAAGACCCGGTTGATTGTTGGATCTAATTTTGGGTTTAAAGACCGGGATAATTGATGACGGGGGCGGGCCCGAAAATTGGGTTTAAAGACCCAGATTGAGTTTAAAGACTCGTGAGTTTAAAGACTCGGTTATCGTTATACCCCCGAGGCCTATTGATTATGTTTTGAGTTTAAAGACTCGTTGATATCCCGGGAAGACCTGATATTGAGTTTAAAGACTCGGATGGATCCAACGGCTTGATTGTGATTACTTAATCAGTTTTACTTGGTTTGGTTGATTGAAAATTCGAAAATGACGATTTCTGGATTTTGTTAATATTATATTATTTTACATGAGTTATGACGGTTTTTTGTAACGTTTTACATGTGTTTCGGAAAAGGGATTTCGAATGTTTGATACGAGGTTTTTCGTATATCTGGTTATGCATGGGTGTTATAAAACTGGAAGGCGAACCCCGATTTCCTTAAACTGTTTTCTGAAAACTTTTGTTTCGGTCCACACACACTTTGTTGTTTTAACTACCCTCCAGGTCCTGGTACAAGTTCGGGGGCTAGCGCCGAGGCAGAGGCAGATGCATAAAGTTTTCCGTTGCGGAGTAGTTAGTTCACAGAGTAGGATTCGTTCTTTAACTTGTTTTGTAATATTATGCTCTGTGAAACCATGGACTTGATGTCCAGTCGGTTGTATTTGCTTAATCTCCCTGGTCTGACAATGGGTGTGATGTAATGTTATTTCGTTTTCCGGTCTTTTGTGTTCAATTGTCAGACGGGAGCAGGATGCTTCCTGATTATCGAGGCGATAATCGGGGTGGGTCCTGTCATAGTTACTCAACTAAACCTTCAATTATACCACTTCAAAAAAATTCGTGTAAAGATTACAATAGAGAAATTTATTATCTCTTCATTTGATAAAGTCACAGATGGCGCCAAATGTTGACGAGTGAAATAAATCGAGGGAAGAACGCCATATCTAACTACATAAAACATCGAAGACTAAGGTTTATAGTGGTTCATCTTAAAAGAGGGCAGCGTCTATTATAGGATACTGTTTGTATTATCTACCAAAATACTTAAGGGTTTGCATGAGGAATGGGTCTTACATGAGAGCCCAACATCCTTATTATTATTTTCTAAAAATAAATGTAAATACATGTATAGGGAGCATGAAAACAGAGAGAAGAGAGAGAGAGAGAGAGAGAGAGAGAGAGAGAGAGAGAGAGAGAGAGAGAGAGAGAGAGAGAGAGAGAGAAATAATGAAAATAGATGGTGAGTGAGAAGCAATGAAAATAGATGGTGAGTGTCTGATTAAATTGATCGTGTCATGTAGGAACAAGGTTCACATCTACTGATTTGTTAGGATGCCAAAACTGCATACATCATTGCACTTTCACTAAATCTCCCCCTTCAATGAGATTCAAGACTAAGATGAGAGAGAGAGAGTGTCAGGACCCACCCCGGTTTCACCTCGAAAACCTAGGTAAATCCTGCTCCCGTCTAACACCCCGACACAAAAACAGTCAGACGCAGGAGAAATATACTACATATCCCGAAGTCAAGTTTTACAGAGCATAATACAAAATACACAGAAAAGAAAATCCGATAAACTAAATACACGCACGCGGAAAAATTTAAAACACTCCGGAATCCCTCACGTGACTTCTATGCCTCAGACGCTGCCTCGACGCCGGAACCCCGCGCTAGCTCCACAACCTGGAGGGCAGTTAAAAATAAAAGGTGTGAGTGGACCGTAAATAAAATAAAAGTTCTAAAACCATTTTAAGAAAACCCAAGTTTCACCCTCCGTTTTGAAACCACATGCATAACCCAGTTCATAAAACAGTTATAAACCAAATCACCATAAATCACATCATAAGAAACAGAAACACTATAAAACAGTTATAGAAATCATAGCATATGAATCATAAAACCGTATCAGAAACCATGAACATCAAATCATTATTTTCCGATCAAACCTGCTGGACCTATCCGAGTCTTTAAACTCCCGAGTCTTTAAACTCAACAGGCCTCAATAATATCCGAGTCTTTAAACTCCCGAGTCTTTAAACTCAACAGGCCTACGGGGGAAATATCAATATATCCGAGTCTTTAAACTCCCGAGTCTTTAAACTCAATCTGGGCCCGTCCCCCGTCAAATCAATATCCGGGTCTTTAAACCCAATAACCAGATCCAGCAAATCCAATCAAAACCATTTGTAAAACCATTTCTAAATCCATATCCAAACCCGAATCCGAAATCACCGGTCTGATGCCCTTCCGGCATCTAGAACCGTCATTCCAAACCCAAATCCGGAATCCACTTTTCAACTTGAAAACCAAATTCCGCTTACGAAATCCAATTCTAAAACCGAAAACCTTGATCATCGAAATCATGTTCCAAAATCCATTTATAATTATTGAAAATCATAAACGTTTGAAATCCTAAAACCATAACTTCATTTTTCCACAATCACCTTTTTCTCGTAAAACGTGTCAAATACCGTATTTTCCTCGGAAAACGTGCAATTAAGTAAAACAGTTATATCATATTCAAATAACCATGAAATCACATGGAAAACCATAAAACAAGTAATTAAAAGCAGTTATGCATGCTCGAGTTTAGAGAAGGGGTCCACTCACAGTACCGAGCCCTCACTCGCGTCCCGAACGTCCTGCACGTTCCTCGGCTTCCTCGGGAAATTCCGGTCCTGTCAACAACCGTCGAAGTACGTTACTAACACACTTACGAAGGTCTACCTCAATTCGATCAAAAATCCCCGGGTCCTAATCGTAACGAACCAGGACCCTAAATTTTCACCCTCGCGGAACTAAACTCAAACGACGCCCGAACAACCCGAAACCACTTCCATTAGACTCGTTAGAACACTTAGACTAAAAACCATGTTGACCATTTTCCCCAGAACCGCCGCACGCGCCCCCACGCGCCGCCCAAAGTGGGCCTCACCACCGTCAACCTCACGTCGACCCGGTTCGCACCAGTGGTCTGCAACCTGAACCGGCGAGAGCGGTTCTCCTCCTTACGTCCACCAAATCGACTCCTCTCTTCACCAACAGCATCTCCCATCCTAGGCTACCCATTCCCGTACTTCACTCACCTCGACTCACCCTAAAACTCGTCGATTCGAACTCGAACAAAACCCGTACACTGCCCTGTTTCCTTCTCCGGCCACCCAGGTCATCTCCCTTCACGGTGGAAATTCCAAACCCTTCCTAGGACCTCACTGAACCTAACCCAACTCTCCTAAACCTTCGACTCAATCCCTAGGTCCACAACTCGCCGTCTGAAACTCACGGCCAAAACAGAGCACATAGAATCCCTCTGTCGTGCCAACCGCCACCGTGCACCTCCCGTCACGGTAGCACAACCAGTGACCTCCTAGGACTCCCCTGAGTCCCCTAGACCTCCCTATATGCTTCGATTCAACCCCGTGACTCACGACTTCCTATTTGAACTCAGTCTACAAAACAGAGCACAGGAACAAGGATGAAGAATTTACCTGCCTCCCGTCACCTTCGTGAGCTCCGCTGGGGCTGGTGGACTCCTCGCACCCCTCACGACACCACCACGATCTCAGTTGCACCGTACACGGCCACAGCACCACCACAAGCTCACACCACCTCCCTGTTTCTCTGATTTTCCCCGGTGAGCTCTCAACTCACACACACCACGATTCCTCACCTCCCAACTTTCTCACTAGCTCCCTCTCACTCTCCGATCACCCTCACATACTCACAACTCATCAGCACACACCATCACCCTCGATCACCCCTCAATTTCCTTCACGATCTCCCTCTGTTTTCTGTCTGGTGCAAGGAACCATCACGAACACACATACACGGTTGCATCCCAATTATTTGGGCCGTGCACACACTAGAACTCACCAGAATCCACTAGCACTCTTGCACGTGTCACCAATCCTCCTCATTCTCTCACCAAATGGCTCCATCCCAGCCGTCCATCTGCCTTCTCTGTGCACAATTCCCCAGACAACCAAAAGACCAAACTGCCCCTCCTTTTAACCCAATTTTACGGTTTTACCACTATCTTTCTAGACCCGTAACTCCCACATCGTAAGTCCGATGAATACGTGCCACCTGTCATCGAACTCAGGACAACGAGATCTACGTAACCATCCTCGGTCAACGTACCAAAACCCGATCTTCCAAAAAGTCAACTTTTCCCCCTATTTTAACCAAATTACGATTATGCCCTCAACCTTCCGAACATCATAACTTCCTCCTCGGACGTCGGAATCGGGTGTGCCACCTGCCTATGGATTCGTGACGTCCTAAAATACGTCCTGGTCACTGGTCAATACCCACTTGACCACCTGAACTAAGGTCAACATTTTGCCCGAACCAGGGGCAAAATCGTCATTCTAAGCTTACGGACCTATCAGGACCACCTAACCACCGATTAGCTCATTCATCCCATCTTAATCACTCTACTAATCCCGTCTCTCGAGACGGGTTGTTACAGAGAAAGAGAGAGAGAGAAAGAGAGTGAGAGAGAGAGAAAGTGAGTGTGTGTGTGTGTGTGTGTGTGTGTGTGTGTGTGTGTGTGTGTGTGTGTGTGTGTGTGTGTGTGTGTGTGTGTGTGTGTGTGTGTTTTTGGAAGGCTTCTTCCAACCAACTTTTTTGAGGAAAAAGTGAGGGAGTATCTACAAAGAGATGTGATGAGTCATTAAATGACTAAGCTGGGCAACCACTAGAAAGGCTACACCTGTCGCTTTTAGTTGATTCCTAGTGTCTTGGAACTCTAAGTAGCTTTTCCAAAGGTCACGTGAGCGGGCGTGAGGGGCACTCCCTAGGTGAGACGTTCTTTAGAAGGGGTTTCAGACATGTGTCCTCTACATTAGCATGGTATGTGAAAAGTTGTATGATATTGCCTGTTACTGGGTAGGTGAGAGTGCCTTGAGCAGGTTAGTTGCGCGAGGTGTCTAGCTGATTGGGTTGGGTAGCCAGCAATAAGATGGCAAAACTATAACGACCCGTCCCAAATTTTTGGGATTAATTAAGATTAAATTGAGGATTAGCAAGGCTAATTGGGGATTAGTCGAGGATCATCGGACGTTCAGGGCGAAATTACGATTTTGCCCCTAATTGAGGATAAAAAGTTAACTTTTGACCCCGGAGGTCCAATGCATGAGGATCGAGGACTGTTACGTAGATCGAGTCAATACTAGTCCGTAGATAGGTGACACGTCGAAATCGAACATTCGACGGGAAAGTTACGAGTCACGAAATATTTAGGGTATTATTGCACGAAGTACGAGACGAGTGACATTTGTCCCATGTGGGGCCCAGATATTTAGTCAGGCCCAATGGATGAGTGACAAGTTGCCCTTTCCTTTACCATTCATGCATATCCCCCTCCCCCCCCCCCCCCCCCCCCTCTTCTCTATTTCGATCAACCAAAATCGAAAGCCCAAAAATCATTCCCCTTCCCCCATTCGATTCAGTCTGAGGCCAAGAGAGTGGATGAGGATGAGTGAGGGACTGAGGGACGTCGTGGGAGGCTGCAGGACCGAGGTGGACAACGGAGAGAGCCACGGGAAATGGAATTTTGGACGTTGTTGAAGGTTTAGTTTGATCTTAACGTGTTCTAGGGATTGAGACGAGTTTGTGGGACTTGGTTTTGTGGGCGGTGGTGGCCTGAGACAGCTAGAATGGAGGAGGAAAGACTGGCCAGACTGTTCATTGATTCCAAGTAAAATTGTAGGCTGTTTTTCTAGGTTTAGATCATATAGATCGATTAGGGTTGATTAGACGATCATATTGGAAGAAATGGCTTCGAAAATGGTAGTTGGAGATGGAAGAACAGACCTGGTCGGGTCCGTGGGTCTGCATGACCCAGTTGCAGAGATCCAGGTCGATCAGGACAGAGAACATCATCTGATGACTTCATCGATGACATCGATGACATCATCTGATTCCGAAGGTTTCCCGGAGAGGCGTGAAACCGAGGAATTGATTTACAATTTTGAAGGATTTCACGGGGATGCGTGAAATCGAGATTTGGGCACAAGAACCTTTTGAAAGACCCTGACTTAGCATGAAGTTAGGGATGATTTGAAAGTTATTTGGAAATGATAAATGGTTTTCAGATTTGGAAATATCTTTCGGGCATATGACCCAGTTGATTTGAGGTTTGACTTAAAGTATAGTCAAACGTGAGATAAGTCGGGCTGTGACCCAGTTATGAGATTTACAAAAGATATTTCAGGCATGAGACCTAGTTGTTGATTTTATAGGATTCGAGGAATCCTAGGATATGAAGTGTCATTGTACACTGGATTTTTGAGCTGTGACCCATTTGGTGATGTTTCGTGCTTGAGGCTCTATTGATGATGGTATTCGAGTGAGTCCCAGATGATATGACGCTCGCCTCCAGATTGCAGATATGTTCCTTCCAGAGAGGTCACGATGTACTTCCTACTATCGAGAAGCCGCGAAAAGCAATGACCGAGGGAGACTCGACTTAGGAGTGCTGATGTTATCCCCTGAGATCGATCGACGATGTGTTTGCGATGATCTAGAGACGGTCGCGGTGAGTGATGTGTTCACGACGACATTCTGGGCTTGTGAGCGGTCCTGAGCTATTTACACATGTGCTAGGATTAGAATCGTGACTGACATTGAGGATGGGATGTGTTCCCACGTGTTATATGATTTGGGTTGAGGTGATGTATGCGTTTTCTGTTTGGCCTGAGACCCGTACTTGTTTTCTATGATCTGGTTTTGTGTTGAGACCCTACTGAGGTACTGATTTCGATTGAGAATCATTTTTCACTGTGTTTTGATTTAGGAAGCAATACGTCTTGCTTCTAAGAAAGTATTTGAAATAACTGTTTTATGAGGCATGCATGCTTTTATGTGAAGGTTATAATCGTCTTTTCGATATAAACGATTTTTATAAACTATTGTTTTGTCCACTCACAGCTTTTATGATTTTTAATACCCTTCAGGTCGATCGCGAATGCAGGCTGTAGTAGAGATCGAGACATCACATGCCATCACCGATCCTGGTGTACTCTGATGGACCCCCAGCGGATGACGAGTTTAACCCTGGTCTGACACGCGGTGTCAGACGGGAGCAGACACGTCCCACGATAATCCAGGGGGATTGGGACGGGTCCTGTCAATAACACTGCTTTGTTACTTGGACTTGATCCTAAGGTAGGTCTTGTGCTTCTAGGTTGATAATGGGTCCACGTTGTGGGCCCGTAGGGTTCAGCTTTTGAGGATCCGGAAAGTGTGTTATCAACTATTGTCTCTAGATTTTATGCGACATACTATGAATATGAAGAAATTTGATAACAGCTAGCCAAATTAGATGATAGCAGTAGCAAATATGATCTGCCTAGTGCTCACTTCCATAGTTCACAAATATTCTAAATATTCAAAGTTCTTTTGTAATGGATATTAGTAATATGAGAAAGATTGGGGTAACAATATTCAATTTTAGATGATAGTCAATAATATTACAATTTAATAGTATTTTAAATTGTATTAGTGATAAATTTAACTTTCGAATTAGACATCCACAAAAAATAAGATCAACTTTCATTTCTTATAGTTTTATTTAATAGGGCAATTTACAATTTACTACCATATAGTTTTCACCAAATAAGTAAATTACATCTATATTTTAAAATGTTTCATTTTATTACTCTATTGTTTACACTAGATAACATAAGACTCATGTACTTTAAAATGTTTCACTTTACTACCCTATACTTTGAAAAATACTAGAACTTGTACCCTCCATCATTTTTTCTATTTGTGCTAATGTGAAGTGTATGGGTTCCACTGATTTTTTTTAAAATTCGGTTGAACCGTATAATTTTCAATTTACCTCAAACAGTTGCATTTTAAAATAATAAGCACTAACCAATTAAAATATTCTCCCAAATCTTTCATAATTTGACGTTTTTAGATACATTTTAAAAACTCAAATTCTTTCACTTTAACATAAAATAAATTAAAAAATAGTTAATTGGTGGGACTCATACACTCCACATTAGCACTTAATTAAAAGAGAAAACAAGAAACGTGATGGAAGATTTAGGGTGCAACGCTTTGAAAAGTATAATATAGTACAATACAATATTTTAAAGCACATATATAATTCTATTATCTGATAAAAATTACAAAGTAGTAAAATAAAATATTTTAAAATACAAATATAATTTTATTATATGGTATATATGATAAGATAGTAAAATATAATATCCACTTGAGCTTGATGACTTTGGATGCTTGTGCATTATATTCGGGGTTCGGATTGAGGGATGGTGAAGGCACATTCACCTCCTACTTTATTGGATCTTTGAAGTTATACTGGTGGGCTTCTGGACCTACTGCCCTCTTCCACATGGGGCTAGTGGCCCAGTTGGTAAATGGGACCTAATAATAAATTATTAATAGATAATTTTTAACCGTATCTTTTGATATTTATTTTGTTATTGTAATTGAAAGCGTCGTGGCGTTTGTTTTATTAGGCTGGCTAGGTTATCAGATACGGAATCAATTTGCATCTTTTGGACCCCTCTGTCCTCGAATCTCACCCCGATCTTTCCTACTTCTTCACGTATCTTTTGGCGACTTTCATTTTATTACAAAGTGAGGGGTCCATAAAATTCAAGGCTTCAAGCCGACTTTCATTTTGCATGAACTTTCAAAAAATCGATTTAATTTTATTACAAAAATCATTTTCAGGCTAACCTCTGTACTCAACAGTGGTCCCCAGAACCTGTTTTCGTGTCGTGCGTGGGTCTTAGATTGAATACGGAGTTATGGGCCGTTGCAACTAAACAAATATATCTAATTATCTTGCGATGCTTCATGGCCCAAGTAGTAGCAGAGCAATTAACCTCTTTGTATTTTCTCAATCAATATTTTTGTTAGTCCTCTAATCATGATATCAGTGTATGACCGTCATTATGAGTTTGAAGATGGGCAAAATCGTCTTGGGAATCCATTTAAATTTAAAACCTCCACCCCAACCATGGTGCATGCATTTCATGCCTTACATACAAAATTCCAATTGAATTGATATTTAAAATTTAATATTTTATTGATAGTTAAATAAAATATATATCTTTAATTTAAGAATTTTTTTTGTCAAATTTATTTAAGTATTATTGGCTTTACATGATTAATTTAAGAATGACAAATAATTGAGAAATTTGAATATTAATACAGTAAAAATAAAATAAAAATATGACATGCCACTGACTCTAAAATTAAGAGGGAGTGACATGACCCAATGCCTAAGGGCGGGCAATAATGGAAGGGAAGAACATAATTCGTGGAAGCAACATTGAAGAGTCTCTCCAAACTTTGGTGTGGGGCCCTACAGCGTTGGACAAAATAAGCATGTCCCTTTCTGACACTCTCCAGCTCTTACATGTTATATGGCTGTGTACGATATACCTTGACCAGAAAAACTGATGGTATACAAACCCATTACGACGGCAAAAGCTTTTGTAGTAGCCAAAATTTTGGCTACAAGCACAATCAGTGAAAAGCAATAACACCCTTTTAACCGCAGCCAAAATTCATAACACAATCATACCATTCATAAACATTTTAGTTCTTCTCAATTGGGCACATTTGTATTTTGTATCATCTTTGTGCCAATCCATTTAATATTTGTATTGAGTTACAAGACGATTTTATTGGTGGTATTCTATTTCTAATTTTTATTGATTGACAAAAAATTTATATTACATTTTCTTTTACATAATCAAAAAATATATAAATTTAGGGTAAAAATGGAATTTTATTACATATGTAAAAATTTCATTGTGGTATGTTTATGCCATGTTTAATATGATTCAAATAGCAGTGCTCTATATTTAATGTGTTAAAAATTTAAATTCAGCCTAATCCATATATTTTATAATGCTGTATTGAATTCAACGTATATGGTATACCATACAATGCCGTTATTTTTATGGGGTTGGACCTGTGTCACACCCATGGATGAAAAAATCGGTAATTTTCAACGAAATTTTACCGAAATTTCGCTAAAATTGGTCGGCGGCACGTAAGAAGGGAGGAATTGAGCGAAATTTCGAAATTTTATCTTATTTTAAACCCATAGATCTCTTTATTTTATTAAAACGATCAAGATATGACCAAATTGTATGAAAATTGAACGTAAAACCATTGATTTTCAGTCGGGTCATGCCACCGGGTCTGAAACCCAAATCGCAGACCCGACTCGAGGTAGGGGACGCCCACTGTGTAGGCGTGTGGCCACCACGTGCAGAGGCCGTCACCAGCGCGTGCGGCGTCCGTCCAACATGAAATATTTTTATTTTATTTTTTGAGTTTCAACTTTGAAGTTAATTGGATATCTATGGATACATTTATGAAAATATAATATAATATGTTTTATATTTAAATTAGTATTTGATATTAAAAAAAAATTGGGAATACAAATATAAGGTTAATTTGAATATTAATGAATTTTTGAAGCAAATTATATTGAATGGAATGATTCGTAGAATAGTGATGGTTAATTTGAAGCAAATTATGTTGAATTCAATTCAAGTAAATTATGTTGAATTAAAAAAACTTATTTGAATGGTAATTTGAATATTAATGGATTTAAGAAAAATATGAGATGATCATACGATTAATAAGAATTCGTTTTACGTCTAATTTTCATTAATTAATGTCCAATTTTCTAAATTATTATGTAAATGTAAACTCTATTATTATGCTTATTTTTATGTTTTAACTATATTAACATTCAATTATAGTAATTCACTTCAATTTGTGTTTATGTTTAAAATTTGATATTATTAGTTATCGGCAAAACTTTATTGTATAATATTATTCATCATATATTTATTATATTAAAATCATTTGACAGTTTTTATTAGTTTTATATAACCATCATTTGGTGCTTAAGTTTTTCCCAAAATTTTATTACAAATTTCCAACTTTTAGACCGAAATTTCGTCATTTTTGTTGACTGTAAACGATATCAATATTTGGGACGAGATATTTATAAATTTGACCAGCGATATATCCGTCGATATCGATATTTCAATTTTTGTTTGGTCACACCTCCCTGGCAATAACCTGAATTGGGCTTAAACAGTAAGTTGAAGTAGGCTTACCTTTGGGCTTTTCCTCCGATCAATCATATCGAATCCGAATGCTCCTTGTATTCCTCATCCACTTTTGCAATGTCTCAAAGCAAAATGCTTATATCATCCCTATATTTTCTTCTTTATATGAACAAAAGTAAAACCTTCTCTAATATCGAATTTCATGAAAATTTCATTTAATAATATCACATCCCATTTTTAATATTTTTTATTAAAATCAATTTATAATTGATCACCCTCCACCCTCCTTTTGTCTTTATAAGCACCCACCACCCCTCCCACTTTCGCATACACATTCATTTCGTACCACTTTTTACTCCTACCACTCTTTCTCTCAGTAAACAAACAGAGAGCAAAACACCCCAACAAAAATATGGAACACTACAGATCATCGCCGGCCATGGCGATCCTCTTCTTCACCCTCTTTGCCCTGGCGTCCGCCCTCGACATGTCGATCATCTCATACAACGACAAAAACCTCGGAGACACCAAGTCCAGCTGGAGGACCGACGAGGAAGTGATGTCGATATACGAGGAGTGGCTGGCCCAGCACGGCAAGACCTACAACGGCCTAGGGGAGAAGGAGAACCGATTCCAGATCTTCAAAGACAACCTCAGATACATCGACGAACACAACGCGAAGAACCTCAGCTACAAGCTTGGTCTGAACCGGTTTGCCGATCTGTCCAACGAGGAGTACCAGTCCACTTTCCTTGGTTCCAAGAGCCGTGCCGATATGAAGAGGCTCTCCAGTAGGAACACAAAGAGCAACCGATACGCGCCACGTGTCGGCGATTCGTTGCCTGACTCCGTTGATTGGAGGAAGGAGGGCGTTGTCCTTCCAATCAAAGACCAGGGCCAGTGCGGTAAGTTTAATTTTCTTCTACTCTGTTTTTTAACGTCTAGCGGTAGCTTCTATATTCTATTTCCGTATTTCGTGACTTATTTTATTTAGTCTTTTTTTGAACTCCTATTTGTTTTCAAGGAAAAAAAAAAACTCCTATTTATTTTGTTAATTACGACAATAATTCTGGTCTTTGTGTGTTAATAATAATTGTTGATGTTTATGGTATTGCGTGGTCATTTTGTGATGAGGCTATTGGGTTTGCTTGGTGAATACTGATGGAGCAATTAGCAAAGGTGTGTGGTTAGGGAGTGGTTGACTTTGGTGCCAGTATTGAGTTTGGCAGATGATCTAAGTGCTGATGAATCTGACTGCCAAGCTGTAGGATGCGGACTGTGGCTGATTATTTTGATCTAATTTTTTTTTGGATTAATTAGCTAGAAAATATCTGACACGCTTGTGGCCCGGTCGGCTTTTCTAACAGGGAGCCTTGAGGGTACCATGGGCCCCACACAGGTTTAAAGCCCAATTCCCACCCGCATAAAAAGCCCACAGACCCATTGAAGTGAAAATACTAGTTTTTTTTTTTTTTCACTTACTTTTAGTCTACCTTAGCATGGTCCATGACAAGAAGATATTACTGAGGTTGAGATGCTGCTGAAATGAAGAAATATTGATTAGTTTAACTTTCTGAGTATTAACCATTGGATTGATTTGTTTAAGGAAGGGAGTTGCTGGGCATTCGCGACAGTTTGCTCGGTGGAAGGGATCAATAAGTTGGTGACTGGCGATCTCATCTCACTGTCTGAGCAGGAGCTAGTAGACTGTGACAAAACATACAATGAAGGATGTAGTGGAGGTCTCATGGACTACGCCTTCCAGTTCATCATCAACAACGGCGGCATTGACAGTGAAGATGATTATTCTTACAAAGGATATGATGCCACATGTGACACCTACAGGGTTGCTACTTTTTTTTTTTTTTTTTTACATATTTAGTTGAATCAAATTTGAAATAAATTATCTTCTCACCCTTCCTTTCTTCTTTGCAGAAAAATGCTAAGGTTGTTTCAATCGACGATTATGAAGATGTTCCTGCATACAACGAGAAGGCATTGCAAAAGGCTGTTGCCAATCAGCCAATTGCTGTTGCCATTGAAGGAGGTGGCCGTGATTTCCAACTATATAATTCTGTAAGTTTTTTAGACTTGTGTTGCTTCACAAATACTAGGCGGTCTGGCAAGAGAACATGAATTAACTAATTAATTTTCCTTACTTCTTGATTCAGGGTGTATTTACGGGGCGGTGTGGGACAGCACTTGACCATGGTGTTACAGTTGTGGGATACGGCACAGACAACGGAGTTGATTATTGGATTGTGAGGAACTCATGGGGAGGAAGCTGGGGAGAGGAAGGCTACATCAGAATGGAGCGTAATCTGGCCAATTCAGCACATGGAATATGTGGAATCGCCATGGAGGCTTCTTACCCTATAAAGAGTGGCCAGAACCCACCTAACCCCGGGCCATCTCCTCCCTCTCCGATCAAGCCCCCTTCCGTTTGTGACAACTACTACTCCTGCCCCGAGAGCAACACCTGTTGCTGTATTTACGAGTACGCAAACTACTGCTTTTCTTGGGGATGCTGTGCACTCGAGGGTGCAACCTGCTGCGATGACCACTACAGCTGCTGCCCACGTGACTACCCCGTCTGTGATGTCAATGCCGGAACCTGTTTGATGGTGAGACTTTGAAATATTTTATATTGCTCATGTTTTAGACAGGCTTTACCGGCTTGTTTGCTGATGTTGAATTTCTTTTGTGGTTGCAACAGAGCAAGGACAATCCCTTGGGAGTGAAGGCATTGAAGCGAACTCCAGCCAAACCTCACTGGTCTCTCGGCGGCAAGAAGAGCAACTCATAAGCAAGAATTCGAAAACATACATAGTTCGCAGTGGTGAACAAAAGTTAGGAAAAGGCTTGCTTGATGTTCATACTCCTCCTTTGTTTACTCTACATACCTTTGGGTTAAAATCGTAATCATGATTTAGATTCCAAGAAATGGATGGTCTGTTGTGGATTACTTCAGATGCTGATTTGTAAATAGGGCTCTATTTTATTATGTTCTGCATTTGAATTAAATATGCTCTGTAAATTAGGCTTTGGCTTTTATGAAGTTCTTCATTCCGATCCTCATTGTAATTTGCTTAGTAATGGATTATCATAGTTCATTTGGCCAAAACCTACGTTAATGCTTCATATTTCAAGTAGATCATCTCTTACTCTTTTAACTTTTTAGAAGTTTGCGAATCGTAGTCTATTTGATATTTGATATTGTTGACACCATATCTGATCAGACCCACTAGGCCGTATACTTAAAGTCCAGACCTCGCTCAAGGCCCAAAACTACCATACTTACAACAGCCCTAACACCGGGCCCAATGCGGGATGCCACGTGGAAGCGTATCACCTTCGATTTACGTAACACGTGTCAGCACGTAAATCGAGAAGTATTTGTCTCACATCGGAACTTTGGGAATTGAATATCCCACTTACCCATACATAAAGGGTACACATTTCCCAATAAAGGTAACTAAATTTTTACTATTACTATTACTCTACTGAACTTACCATTTACTGCTTCCTCTTACGAACAAAAGTAACTGACTTGATCGTCGGAGAGCCTTAGGCCGGCACCACACCGGTGCCCGTACTAACGGAAACCCGCGATCTGCTTGAGTTGACAGGTCACAAGAGGGACACGCGTCATTTGGTGATTGGGCAACGAGTACTCGACAGTTGGAACATTTAACGCTTCAACAATTTGGCGCAGTATATGGGAATCTGACTAAGGTTGCCCACGCTCAACCAGACCGGGTTACGACTCATCCACCGGTTGCACCGAGAGACAACTCATCGTCATTGAACATGCAGGGCGAACACGATCTCGGTGAAATCACACCTGGGCAAGGCCCCAGAATCAGGGGAGAACCCTCTTCTAACTTCTTATAGATAATCGAGAAACTCCAGAGTGACATGGCCGAGGTCAAAGCTAAGGGCACCCAGGCCGAGTCGAGGTGTCAGGTGCTCGACGATCGATACACTGAGGTGGCCGAACAGCTACGAGTCGCACAGGCAGAGCTCGCTACTCACCGAGCACGCGTCGGCAGGGCTGAGGCCGACAAGGTAGTGCCGAGTGCGCGGAGCGTGCCGAAAAGAATAGCCGGCTGGCGGGAAAAGAAAAAGAACATGCGGCTGCCGAGTCGCGTAGGGGAAGGCATGGGGACGCCGAGCCGAGCAAGAAACCGGCTCGGATGTTGATCATCCCCGGCAGTCAGCCCGGTGACGCCAGGATCTACCGAGTCGCCCGCGACGCCCTCAGCGAGGGAGGGCGGAACCGGTCGGTCAACGAACAACCGTCACGCCGACCTGACCCTCGGTCGGAGGTGGGAAAAGGAGATCGCCACTGAGGAAACATGACTGCTCGGTGGTCCCGCCCAAGCGTCAGCCACGAGAATTTTTCGACGGGGGACCCTGTCCCCGTCACCGACTCGTCCTTGGAGGCCGAGAGCACGGCCAAGTCAGCTCGGCATCTTGACACCAGGACTGACCGCTCACACCAGGGGAGGCGAACATCGAGGTCCTCTCGCGACGACACCGAGCGGTCAACCCATCTCGACCTACCGCTCCCTCGCCCTGAACCAACCCGCCGAAGGAGCACCGAGCGGTCAGGGCAGGCCGGGTGGCAGAGTGACAAGCCTCAGGAACAACCCGGAATGCGGGACACCAAGCGGTCAAGGCCGGTCGGTCAAAAGGGGAGTATATCCCGGAACATACCCAAACAGGGGTACACCGAGCGGTCAAGGCAGGTCGGTCGTAAAAGGAGTGAACCCCAGAGCCCGCCGAGCGGATTTATCACCGACCGGTCATACAGGACCGACCGCGACCAGGCACCCAGAGATAAACACCAGTCCAAGACCGACTCGCTTGTCCAGCACCTCATGGACCGAGTCCGGACACTCGAGGCTGGGACAGCTTTGGAAGTAAGACCAGCCTAGTCAAAAACCAGCCCGGGCCCTTTCACAGAGAGAATCAACCAGTTCAGGATCGATCACGAGATTAAACCCCTGAAAATCCCCCTTTACAACGGAAAGGACGACCCGTGGAATCATCTGAACAACTTCTACTCGGCCATCGCCCTCAAAAACCTCGCCGACGAGGAACAGTGCCTCATCTTCAGTTCCACACTGACCGAGGCAGCGATCAATTGGTTCTACAAGTTGGAATCTAGGTCCATCGACTCTTTCGAACAGCTCACCTCCACCTTCATCAACCAGTTCATGATACAGACTGACCGCTTGTCCTCGGCCGAGGTCCTCTTCCAGCTTAAACAAGGTGAACACGAGTCCCTGCAGCGGTATGCAGCAAGATTCGGTCATGAATACTCCCGGTGCGCAGAGACGGACGACCGAGCAGCTTTCACGGCCTTCAAGGGCGGCCTCCGAGACTCCCCCTTCAGGTACGCAGCTCACACCCAAGGCTGGACAACTTATAATGAAATAATGAAACAGGCGGCGATCCACGCTAAGACTGAAGCGCTGAGCCAAAAGTCCAACGCTGCCATTGCGTACCAACCTCCCCGGGCCGACTCGGTGAAAACATACCCACCGAGCGTCCCGGAACAGCAGGGCTCAGCACAGCGTCCACAGGAGCGGGGGTAACAGAGCTATGGGGGAAAACGGAAAGACTACCCCCACAGCAACAATCTGTACAGCCCTGGGAAGAAGGGTAAGAACCCGAATCACCAGGAAAGACAGCAGGGGGAGCGGTCAAACAACGGGGAAAAACGGGTTCCTCGCTCCAAGTACGAGACCTACACCATCCTCAATACCCCCTACGAGAATGTCCTCCTCAACGTGGAACACATGATCCCAAAGTCTACTTGGGCACCAGCGAAGGGCAAGCTTGGCAAGGACACAGGAATTTATTGCCAATACCACAAGTACAATGGTCATAGCATTAACCAATGCGTCGCGTTCCGGGATTTGGTGGAGGCTCTGGCCCGAGATGGGAAGATCAACCAATTTCTTCAACACGCTCCACCTCCACCTCGCAACCCACAGATCAACACGATCTCCGGAATACCATCAATTTCTTTCCCGCTCACTTCCAACCGGGCAAAGAAGAACTTTCTACAGGCCACCAAACAGAATCAGCAGCTCTTCAGTATCGAGGAAAGAAGAGCCAAGAAAACAAATCGACTCGGTTGGGCACCGATCACGTTTTCCGAGGAGGAAGAGTGCATGATCATCTATCCTCACGACGACCCCATTGTCGTTATGGCTGAGATATCTAACTTCGACGTACAACGGGTAATGATCGACACTGGAAGCTCGGTCAACGTCCTTTGCATACGAGCTTTCAAGCAATTGGGCATCCCAGAGGCAAGTCTGGGCTGCTCACCTATGCCGCTCTTTGGTTTCACGGGGGACTCGATCGTCCCGCATGGAACGGTTACCCTCCCCCTCTCCCTTGGAACACATCCACGGAGGGCAACCGTACTGGAACCCTTCTTGGTGGTGGACTGCCCCGCGGCCTACAACGCCATTCTCATGCGGGGAATACTCAACCAGATGAAGGCATTCGTCTCCACCCACCAACTGCTAGTAAAATTGCCAACCCCTATGGGGGTTGGTCAAGTCAAAGAAGACCAAATGGCTGCAAGAGTTTGCAATTCTGTCACCACGTTCGAGGCTGACCCGTGAGCCCTCGGGACGCACAAAGAGTACAGGATGAACCAATTGAAGATCCTCGGGACCATTCAGCAACACCCCATCCACAGCCTATTGAGGATGTCGAAGAGCTAGTACTCTCCCACGACTTTGCGGACCGAAAGGTAAATATTGGGACAACTATTTCGCCTGACCTGCGCGAACAACTGATCCGTTTCTTAAGGGACAACTCTGAGGTCTTTGCCTGGTCGTACGCCGACATTCCCGGCATCTCCACCGACGTGATCTGCCACCGGCTCAGTATCGATCCTACCTACAAGCATGTCGAACAGAAACGTCGCCTCTACGATGCAGAGAAGACCGAGGCTATGAAGGCAGAGATCGTCAAACTCAGCACCATCCATTTTGTCTGGAAGGCCGTCTATGCTGCCTGGGTAGCCAATGTTGTACTCGTCAAGAAACCATCGGGGGCGTGGCGAATGTGCATTGATTTTACTGATCTGAACAAGGCCTGCCCCAAGGACAGTTTTCCTTTGCCAAAGATTGACCAACTGGTCGACGCCACGGTAGGACATGAGCTCCTGAGTTTTATGGATGCGTACTCGGGCTACAACCAAATCTGTATGCATCCGGCAGATCAGATCCACACAACCTTCAGAACGGATCAGGGGCTATACTGCTACAATGTCATGCCTTTCGGCCTCAAAAACTCCGGGGCCACTTACCAGCGCCTAGTGAACTTCATGTTCGCCGACAGATTAGGAAAACAATGGAGGTTTACGTCGACGACATGCTCGTCAAGAGTAAATCGGCTGACCTACACATCCCCAATCTCCCGCGAATGTTCGACGTCCTCAAACGATATCGAATGAGGTTAAACCCGACGAAATGCATGTTCGGAGTCAGCTCTGGAAAATTTCTGGGCTTTATGATTAGCCAGAGGGGTATTGAGGCCAACCCGGAAAAAATCAAGTCCCTGATCGATATGGAGCCCCCACGAACCCAAAAAGAAGTGCAAAGCTTAACAAGCCGAGTCGCAACCCTTACACGCTTCATCTCCAAAGCCAAGGACAAGTGCGTGCCTTTCTTCAAAGCCCTAAAGGGCAGGTCCAAATACATCACCTGGACCGAGGAATGCACCAAGGCCTTCACTGAACTCAAGGAATACATGGGCAAAGCGTCGTTGCTAGCAAGACCAGACACCGGCGAAACCCTTTACATGTATCTATCTGTCTCTGCTTCTGCCACAAGTTCAGTTTTGGTTAAGCGTAAGGACGGCGCCGAACATCCGGTGTATTACGTCAGCAAGGCTTTGCAGGACGCCGAGACAAGATACTCTAACCTAGAGAAGCTCGCTTTCGCCCTCATCATGTCTGCCCGGAAGCTCATGCCATACTTCCAGGCTCATTCTATCATTGTCTTGACCGACAGACCAGTCCGGCAAGTACTTCAGAAGCCCGAAACATCGGGCCGCTTACTCATATGGGCAATAGAGCTCAGCGACTTCGACATCACCTTCACTCCCCACACCGCCGAGAAAGGGCAGGCCATGGCAGACTTTATCTCTGAGTTCTCCTACGTTCCAGCAACGGCCGCACATGAGGTCCCACCATCTTCCCCTCCGTCCATAACACATAATTTGGATGAGGGGAACCCCCAACTCGACCCCACCCGGCAACCCTAGCTTCTGTATGTCGATGGGTCGGCTTGCCACAATGGATCCGGAGTCGGACTTGTCCTCACCACACCGGACAAGGTCCGGATGGAATATGCCGTTCGTTTCCAATTCAAGGCCTCCAACAATGCCGCCGAGTATGAGGCCCTCCTTGCAGGGCTCCGCCTCGCTAAAACCATGAAGGTAGAATAGGTCAAGATCTTCAGCGATTCACAGCTCATCATCAACCAGATCAACAACGCCTATGAGGCGAAAGACTCTTCCATGGCAGCATACAGAGCACTGGCAAAGTCCCTCCTATGTGGTTTCTGCAGCTACGCTATCAATCGAATTCCTCGCTCCGAAAATAGCCATGCCGACGCTTTAGCTCGGCTCGCATCCTCCCTCGATGAGAGGCAGAGTCAAAGTGTACTGATCGAAATTCTGGATCAACCCAGTACACAATGCTTGGCGGTTTGCGCAATCAACACTAACGGCACGTGGATGGCCCCACTGATTAAATTCCTCGCAAACGGAACTCTTCCTTCTGACAAGATCGAGGCCAAAAAGGTCCGGAGACAGGCAGCTCGATATACACTCCTCAACGGCCAACTCTACAAGCGGGGCTTCACTTTGTCCCTCCTGAAGTGTCTCGTCCCGGAGGCAGGCAGAGCCATTCTCGAGGAAATCCACGCCGGTATTTGCGGAAATCATTCTGGACCACGGTCATTGGCCCACAAGGCTTTCTGGCAGGGTTTCTATTGGCCAACCATGCACAGAGACGCGGCCGAGCTGACCAAACGGTGTGATAAATGTCAACGGTTTGCCCCTCTCTTCCACCTACCTCCAGAAAACCTCACATCAATGGTCAGCCCTTGGCCCTTCTCACAGTGGGGACTTGACTTGATCTGAAAAATGCCGGCAGGGAAGGGCAAGATAGAGTATGCAGTGGTAGCAATGAATTACTTCACAAAATGGGTTGAGGCAAAGGCTTTGGCTTCCATCACCACAGCCCAGATCGAAACGTTCGTCTTCCAGAACATTATCTGCCGTTTCAGTCTCCCCCACACAATCATCACGGACAATGGGAAGCAATTTGACAACGCACGCTTCCGTGCCTTTTGTGACAGACACAACATCTGTCTCTACTTCGCCTCACCAGCTCACCCTCAGTCCACCGGACAGGTTGAGGCCATAAACAAAATCATCAAGCATACACTAAAAACGCAGCTAGACGAGGCCAAGGGCAAGTGGTCTGAAATGCTCCCAAACGCACTCTGGTCATATCGGACATCCTACCGCACATCTACAAATGAAACCCCCTTCTCGCTGACTTTCGGAACGGAAGCGGTCTTCCCCGCTGAACTAAACGAAATTTCTTACCGAGTGTCGACCTATGAACTTGAAAAAAACAACCATCAGATTGCACTCAGGCTAGACCTCATTGAGGAGCACAGGGAGCAGGCTAACCTCAGAAACATCGCCTGCAAACAGCGGCTTTGCAATTACCATAATGCCAGAGCCAAACATCGGGGTTTTCAGGAAGGCGACTGGGTCCTTCGAAAAGTCAGCCTTGCCACCAAGGATAGCTCAGCCGGGACTCTCGGCCCCAATTGGGAGGGTCCATATCGAGTTACTAGAATCTGCCAGCCCGGAACTTATGAACTGGAGGACCCAGACGGGCGAAGGCTGGGCCACCCATGGAATGTCGACCACTTGAAGAAATACTACATTTAAGCCTTTGTATTTTTTCCTTCTTATAACTTGTTGTCCTTTACCAATTATTGCACCCGTTATTTATAAACTTCCATTTATCTAGCCTTGCAACGTCACATTTTGACCCAAAACTATCGAGTCGGTGTATAGCCCTACTCGGCTTACACCCATACTTTGACTCAAACATACGAGTCGGGGCTCGGCCATACTCAGCCTCCACCCCAACACTTGCTATTTTGACTCAAACTATCGAGTCGGTGTACAGCCCTACTCGGCTTGCACCCATACTTTGACTCAAACATACGAGTCGGAGCTCGGCCATACTTGGCCTCCACCCCAACACTTGCAATTCTGACTCAAACTATCGAGTTGGTGTACAGCCCTACTCGGCTTGCACCCATACTTTGACTCAAACATACGAGTCGGGGTTCGGTCTTACTCGGCCTACACCCCACCACTTGGTATTCTTTGACTCAAGTATTCGAGTCGGTGTACAGCCCTACTCGGCTTGCACCCATACTTTGACTCAAACATACGAGTCGGGGCTCGGCCATACTCGGCCTCCACCCCAACACTTACTATTTTAACTCAAACTATCGAGTCGGTGTACAACCCTACTCGGCTTACACCTATACTTTGACTCAAACATATGAGTCGGGGCTCGACCATACTCGGCCTCCACCCCAACACTTGCTATTTTGACTCAAACTATCGAGTCGGTGTACAGCCCTACTCGGCTTGCACCCATACTTTGACTCAAACATACAAGTCGGGGCTCGGCCATACTCGGCCTCCACCCCAACACTTGCAATTCTGACTCAAACTATCGAGTCGGTGTACAGCCCTACTCGGCTTGCACCCATACTTTGACTCAAACATATGAGTCGGGGTTCGGTCTTACTCGGCCTACACCCCACCACTTGGTATTCTTTTACTCAAGTATTCGAGTCGGTGTACAACCCTACTCGGCTTGCACCCATACTTTGACTCAAACATACGAGTCGGGGCTCGGCCATACTCGGCCTCCACCCCAACACTTGTTATTTTGACTCAAACTATCGAGTCAGTGTACAGCCCTACTCGGCTTGCCCCCATACTTTGACTCAAACATACGAGTCGAGGTTCGGTCTTACTCGGCCTACACCCCACCACTTGCAATTCTGACTCAAACTATCGAGTCGGTGTACAGCCCTACTCGGCTTGCACCCATACTTTGACTCAAACATACGAGTCGGGGTTCGGTCTTACTCGGCCTACACCCCACCACTTGGTATTCTTTTACTCAAGTATTCGAGTCGGTGTACAGCCCTACTCGGCTTGCACCCATACTTTGACTCAAACATACGAGTCGGGGCTCGGCCATACTCAGCCTCCACCCCAACACATGTTATTTTGACTCAAACTATCGAGTCGGTGTACAGCCCTACTCGGCTTGCCCCCATACTTTGACTCAAACATACGAGTCGAGGTTCGGTCTTACTCGGCCTACACCCCACCACTTGCAATTCTGACTCAAACTATCAAGTCGGTGTATAGCCCTACTCGGCTTGCACCCATACTTTGACTCAAACATACGAGTCGGGCTCGGCCATACTCGGCCTCCACCCCAAAACTTGCAATTCTGACTCAAACTATCGAGTCGGTGTACAACCTTACTAGGCTTACATCAACACTCAGACAGAAGGAAAATTCGTACAATTACTCGATCTACAATTTTTAGTCAAGAAAAGTCAATTTTCATTCAAAATGGGCAGGCCTATTGTGCTCGGCCTGCAAGAGCTTTACAACCTTCAGGAAAACAAAAAAGGGGAGAAATACAAGCGTCCTACACTAACTCCTCCACCAGTTGCTCGGCTTGCGGTGCTCCATCCACCTCTGGCTCCGGCTCCTTTTGGGCACCCTCTTCTTCCTCCTCCCCCGACTCGTCCTCAAACATTTCGGCGGTGATATCTTGGCCGAGCTAGGGGGTCTTCACGGTCAGACCGGGGTTGTGCAAGAAGAGATTGTGGAAGAACTCCTGCTCGCAGTCGGCAGCGTACTCGTTCTTCAGCTTCTCAAACTCCTCGGAGGCTTTGAACTCGGCCACCGCAGACCTTCTAGCTTCTTCTAGGTCGGCCTCTCTAGCCGCCTTCACCCGACACAACTCCTTCCAGTGCTTCAGGCGATCTTTCTCTTTGTCCTCAACCTCGGCCTTAGTTTGGTCTCTGGCAGCCAGGGCCTCGTACAGGTACATGAGTTGGGCGTAGGTCGGCTCCTGTTGCTCGGCCCACCTGAAGGCCGTGTAGAGGGAGCAGAGCACAATCCACACGTTCGGATTGAGCTGACCGAGTGCCACTCCTATCTTCTTCACCATTTTCCACAACCAGGGATGAAGGGGCAGCCTTACCCCGTGGTGCATCAGCTCGGTATAAAACAATGCCATACCGGCTAGGGATTGCTCGGTATTTCCTGTCTTTCAGGAAACCTTGTCGTCACCGAGTCGGGAACGCCAAACTCGATTCTCATCTTCATCAGGCCCTTCTCGGTCTCCTTGTTGACCATTTCGTCTATCGTGAAAGCCACACATTCGATTGGCACGGCTTCCGGGACCGACTCGTCCCCGGTCGTTTTCACCTTGTTCAGCCGAACTGTGCCCTTATCTCGGCCATGGGTCAGCTTCAATGCTCGGTGCACCCCCACCTTCACTATCCTCTCGGCATCTACCAGCAGATTGCCACTACCCGACCTACCTGTCGGCCCAGCCCCAGTACCGGTGTCCGTGGTCCTACCGGACGACTCGGCCGTACTGTGCACCGACTCTACTCTCTTTTGTGCCTCGGCCGAGTGGGCCTCGTCCTCACTCCCGGAGATGGGAATGAGCACCTGCACACTACTCTCTGACGACTCACCATCCTGGGAGTCGTAGCACTTACCCTCAGACACCGAGTCACTATCGACCGACATCTACAAAAAAACAGAAGAAAAACAGAACTCAGCCGACCGACTCGTTCCTACGATGATCTGCCCACAACGTTCACCACATTCATGGACAGTTCTTCACAACCTTCTACTTTAATCGAAAAACTAAATTTGGAAAGGTGCTTACCGTGTTTTTCACGGAGGACCGTAGATCGGAAATCTCAAACGCCGTACGCACCGCCGTCGAGAGCTAGTCGGAAATCGCCTCCTTAGTTGGACAGAATTTCCCCAATTTTCTCAAAAAACACAAGTGAGGAAATCGGTGAAGAGCTCCCCATATTTATAGCAATTGATGCACAGACTACGAAGCGTCACCCCCCTCAGTGACAGACACGTGTTGCAACCAATCATTCTGACCGGACACGTGTCAACCATCTGTCCGAGGAAGCCCAACCGACTTCCCTCAAGTCGACACCGACTTCCTTCAGATCGACACCGACTTTTGTACACCGCTCGATGCCCCTGGACGCCCCTACAGACGCTGGTCCTCCCCCACCGACCCCTGTACACCGCTCGGTGCTCTCACCCGTTTACAGACGTTGGCTCTCTTCACCGACTCGTGCACACCGCTCAGTTCCCTGAACTGCTCTACGGACGTTGGATCTCTTCACCTACTCGTGCACACCGCTCAGTTCCCTGAACTGCTCTACGGACGTTGTCTCTCTTCACCGACTCGTATACACCGCTCGGTGTTTTCACCCCCCCTTACAGGCGATGGCCGTGCTACCAACCCATGTACACCGCTCGGTATCCGCAGCCCCAACCCAGTTTTTGGTCCCCATCACCGACCACGACACCACCACCGACTGCATGTGCACATCAATGACCGACTGCCACTTGTTCGCCGAGTTACGACCCTCACCAGCCGACCATTAGCCACTCACTCGCCATGACCGAGATTGTCTCGGCGGACTCTCCCACCAGGGGACTTGGGGGACTACAGGTATACTTCCCACCAGGGTCTGGAAGAATGAAACAAGTCCCCGACCGAGAAATTCCACCTCAGTCAACGACTTGGGGGACTTCTGTTGACACCATATCTGACCAGACCCACTGGGCCGTATACTTAAAGCCCAAACCTCGCTCAAGGCCCAAAACTACCATACTTACAACCGCCCTAACACTGGGCCCAATGTGGGATGTCACGCGGAAGCGTATCCACCCTCGATTTACGTAACACGTGTCAGCACGTAAATCGAGAAGCATTTGTCCCACATCGGAACTTTAGGAATTGAACATCCCACCTACCCATACATAAAGGGTACACATTTCCCAATAAAGGTAACTAAGTTTTACTATTACTGTTACTCTACCGAACTTACCATTTACTGCTTCCTCTTACGAACAAAAGTAACTGACTTGATCGTCGGAGAGCCTTAGGCCGGCACCACACCGGTGCCCGTACTAACGGAAACCCGCGATCCGCTTGAGTTGATAGGTCACAAGAGGGACACGCGTCATTTGGTGATTGGGCAACGAGTACTCGACAGTTGGAACATTTAACGCTTCAACAGATATTCATAGGATAGGACTTGGTGCAAAATTTATGTGTTGGGGTGTTTATAGGGCGCCCAAAACCACATATTATGTAATCGAATTCAATTAATGGTGACTTGCGAATCAGTCTATTTGAATAAAGTGATGAAATTGGAAAAGAAACCAAGTTTTTGCAGATGGCTGAGGGGAATTAAAGGTCCAAATCAAGAATTTCCCAAATGTCCATTTGAAACGTGTTGAAGAAAGAATGCATGGTCAGTTCTGACATGGGCAAAGAAATTGAAGGCACAAGGGAGGTTTTCAATAGAATAAATGGCAAATAAACGGCAGCAGGGGACTCGCACCACGGTTGACAACTTGATCCATAATTTCCTATGTAAAGTACGCATGGCTAAGTCTCTTGGTCTCTGTGGATGGTCCATGAAGGTATATAATATTAAAGGTTCGGTCTTTATACCGAAGCTTGATACTTTTCTTTGTTTCAACTCGGACAAATTCTTGGGTCGAACTTAGATTGACTTCACATAATCACATTGTGGTGTTTACTAATTTTTGTTGTATTTCAGCTTGTGAAGAAGCTACACAAGGCAGGGATGATGCCAATACAATTTCCTGATGTTTGTTTGCTACGGATATATGTCGTCAACAGCATTGAAGTTGAACTTGTCCATACATTGGTCCCTTTGTTCATAGGGATGCCAAAGTAGGAAACTTTATGCATAAGGGCTGGGCGGCCACCGTATGAAATCCCTGAAGATGAAAACCAGTTCGGCCCCGTTAATGTAAGTGATCAAATGTTTGCATCTTTTAATTCTTTGTTGATATATTATCCAAAGTAAGCGATCATGTC
The DNA here is from genome assembly GCA_032719365.1 of Prinsepia uniflora. NCBI lineage: Eukaryota > Viridiplantae > Streptophyta > Magnoliopsida > Rosales > Rosaceae > Prinsepia > Prinsepia uniflora. The sequence continues at coordinate 73,999,066 of CM064862.1, forward strand.
GTTACAATTTGCCAACTTATGGTATTGTTTCATTTTTGTTTTGCAGAAAACTCGATTTGATAAGAGATATTCGGAACACCAAAACCTTGCTTTTTGTTTCTGGGCTTAACAAACTAACTATAGACCATAGAACTGGGCTCAATGGGCCGAAGTTAGCAGCCTATTTGCTCAAGAATGCTCATAAGCTGAAAGACATGTCCATAAAATGTTACGCTGGGGAGGTAAATTTTCTGAGATTGTTGAGTAAAGAAAGCAAGGTGATTGCTGACCAGATTTTACCTCTTTTTTACCAGAACAAGGAGGATGAGAATGAACATCGTATTCTTGAACAAAAATGATTCGATTGCTTGGGCGATATGTAGCAATTTTCATCGATCTCTTGGGATTTATATGGCAATGTTTCGATCACTGGGTCTGTTCAAGATCCTCAAACCAATATGCACTGTAATTTGAAGAGGTTTTATGAAGGGTTTCGTTTCATATTGGGTTAATTTAGAACCTAGAGGATGTTTCAAATTGGGAAATACTCTGTTGGCATATTTTGGTGTTAAATATGGAATTTTTATATTAGTATGTATCAAACTTAAAATTACTCAAAAATTGTGGAGCTGTCACATGACCCATAATTCGCATAATGTTCAAATTACTCCTGATAATGACATTAACGACTCACAAATGTCTGCAAAGTAAATAATGTATTTACTAGCTGAATATATTATTTAATCAGGTTAAAAGTCATATTAATATTAATATTAATATTCTTCTCGAAAATTAATTGTCATTATTCTTAATAATGGAAAATTATTATTAATATTAAATTATTGTAATTATCATCATAATGAGTAATTATTATAATTATTAAATAATATAATGAGTAATATTATTTAATCAACGTTGACTTTATTGACCGGACTCTGATCAGCATGTGAGGGGGCGTGTGTAACGACCCATTCTGAATTTCGGGATTAATTAATAATCAGTTAAAGATTACGGTGACTAATCGAGAATTAGTCGAGAGAATACAGACGGATAGTGTGAAACGACCGTTTTTCCCTTGGGAATGGGTAAAATGTTGACTTTTGACCTGAGCGGTCAAAGGCACAAGGATCAAGGACCGTTACGTAAATCAAGACGTTACGAGTCTGTAGTTACGCAGCACGTCGAAATCGGACGTTCGATGGGGAAATTACGGGTCTAAAACAGAAAACAATACTATTGCACATATACCGAGGAGTTGGCCACGTGGACTGTTTTGATTGGATAAATATCTGAGGAGGACCCACCAGATGAGTGACAAGTGTCACCCACCTGATTGGCCTAAATCCCCAAATTGGGGGATATTATCTTCATCAGTCATCCTCATCCTCTTCTTTGTTTTTCATTCCCTTAACCCGTGAAACACATACACCCATAACCAAAACCACACCATTAATCCTTCAATCCTCATCCAATGATGTTGGCTTGTGAATGAAAATGAGAGAGTAGACTGAGACAATCGTGACGGTGGCAACGGGATGGACCATCGTGGATGGTGGCTAGAAACCCGAAAAGGTACGGTTTTGAGTTCAAAAAATGAAATTAAGATTTAGGTGTTATTGGTCGATTTGATGGACTGGGTTGTGATCTAGGGGATGAGATGAGTTCAGGGGACCCAATTTCAAGGGAAACGATGGACGAAATCGAGAGGTATCGACGGAGGAAATCTGGGTTTACTGTTCCTCGAATTTTAGGTATGATTGGGCTTTATTTTAATGTTTTTGAGTAGATAGAACTAATCTAGGGTTAAGGACGATCACATAACTAATCTAGGGTTAAGGACGATCACATAGGAAGAAGAAGGGATAGAAATGGTTGAAAATCGAGGGAGTTAGGTCAGGGTCGGGTCGCGGGTCTGCGCTACCCGATTCAGAGGATCTGGCTACAGGTCAGAGACGAGATGACATCAGGGATGACACCATCTGATGATATCATCACGTCAGTTCTGACATGTCAAATTGACAGCTATCTGAGGTGGACCAATCATGAGGCGACACGTGTCACATGTTAGTGAACAGTCAGCACTGACATGTCAGTGACGTGGCCCAATCACGGGCTGCCACATGGCACTGTCAGGGTTGTCAGCAATGACGTCATGTTGATGTAAGTGTTGACTGACCGTTGACTTTGACCTGACTGTTGACTAGTGTTGACTTTTTGATGACCATACGCATGGGGGCGCATGAGCTCGAATTTCGAAGTGGGACCCGTGTCATTTTAAAGGTTTCGACGATTCGGATCTAATGGTAGTGGTTTCTGGTCGATCAGAGATCGTTAGGTTGGTCAAATCGAGATTTTTAGCCTCAGGAAACGTGTCCGGGACACATTGAATTTTCTGGAGTTTTGGGGTTTATCCTATGGACTTATAGAGATGGTTAGTGACCTTCAGGTATGATTTGGACAGGTCCGGAAGTTCCGGAGATGGTGAATTAGCCCCGGGGAGGCTTATTGCAGGCATATCGAGGTGGTAGCTATGACGGTCTGTGAGTAGACTTTTATTTTCTAAATATGATGCATGCATAACTATTTTATATGTTTTATATATGTGATTTCTATGATTATGATTATGGTATTTATGATTTTTGTATTTGCACGTATTTCGAGGTTATGGTTTTCTACTATGTTTATATGTGTTGGTATTTCAATGATGGTTTGATGAATTGATTTTGGATTTAAAAATTTGGACAGATGATTGGTCCGTTATGTCGTGAATTAGTGTGATTTGACCCAAGAAGGGTTGTATTTGACAGATGATTGGTCAGATACTAGGGTCATCTCCGACGAGATTTCAGGGTAGGTATGACGATATTGCAGAGTTGAGACCATTGTGAGATCCGATTCACGAGTACCATTATGAGATGATATTTGGGATCCACCCCCTGGGCCGATTAGTAGTGTTGACACGTGAATACGGAGTCTCGATAGCGATGTCTTTTGGTTGTGTTTGCATGAGGTTGTGGCAGACACATCTATCAAGGGTGGTTGTAGTTGAGACTGTTGAGCATTGGGCGGCGTTCTTTTCTTGTATGGTTTGTCAGAGTGGTTAAGTTTGAAGGGAGTGCTAAGAATTTATTTGAAGTTGGAAGAAGCCGAAGAGAATAAATGGAAGTGTTTAGTTTTGAGAAACGGATTAAGAATTACAGCCACTATCAGAGAATACCCTTAGTCGGAGAAGGCGACTTCTCTTTTTCCGTTTGCTTGACTAGAGCTTCTGACTTGGCCGTCAATATGATTACGAGACATGAGATTCCACAACGGGATCTTGGATAAAGATGGACTCGATGGAATCCAGCAGTGATTGAGATGTGTTGGGTAGAGTCCCAATAGTGATTGAGACGACTGAGTGGTTTTGGACGACGTGAGTGACGTCAGAGGATCCTGAGGTTTGGTGAATGGTTGGTCCGTTATGTCGTGAATTAGTGTGATTTGACCCAAGAAGGGTTGTATTTGATAGATGATTGGTTAGATACTAGGGTCATCTCCGACGAGATTTCAGGGTAGATATGACGATATTGCAGAGTTGAGACCATTGGTCATGTCAGGATAGCGGTGGCCCACAGTAGGGTGCGTGATAACCCTAGTGAGTTTAGTTGAGCATAGCTTGTGATGGGGGAGGGCGGCCGGGTTAGAGGAACCCTAGTAAACGACTCTAGATGAGTTTAGATAAGTATAGTTGGAGACTGTAGAGATTAGTTGGTCTGATGCTAAGTGAAATAGTGGGATCCGATTCACGAGTACCATTATGAGATGATATTTGGGATCCACCCCCTGGGCCGATTAGTAGTGTTGACACGTGAATACGGAGTCTCGATAGCGATGTCTTTTGGTTGTGTTTGCATGAGGTTGTGGCAGACACATCTATCAAGGGTGGTTGTAGTTGAGACTGTTGAGCATTGGGCGGCGTTCTTTTCTTGTATGGTTTGTCAGAGTGGTTAAGTTTGAAGGGAGTGCTAAGAATTTATTTGAAGTTGGAAGAAGCCGAAGAGAATAAATGGAAGTGTTTAGTTTTGAGAAACGGATTAAGAATTACAGCCACTATCAGAGAATACCCTTAGTCGGAGAAGGCGACTTCTCTTTTTCCGTTTGCTTGACTAGAGCTTCTGACTTGGCCGTCAATATGATTACGAGACATGAGATTCCACAACGGGATCTTGGATAAAGATGGACTCGATGGAATCCAGCAGTGATTGAGATGTGTTGGGTAGAGTCCCAATAGTGATTGAGACGACTGAGTGGTTTTGGACGACGTGAGTGACGTCAGAGGATCCTGAGGTTTGGTGAATGGTTGGTCCGTTATGTCGTGAATTAGTGTGATTTGACCCAAGAAGGGTTGTATTTGATAGATGATTGGTTAGATACTAGGGTCATCTCCGACGAGATTTCAGGGTAGATATGACGATATTGCAGAGTTGAGACCATTGGTCATGTCAGGATAGCGGTGGCCCACAGTAGGGTGCGTGATAACCCTAGTGAGTTTAGTTGAGCATAGCTTGTGATGGGGGAGGGCGGCCGGGTTAGAGGAACCCTAGTAAACGACTCTAGATGAGTTTAGATAAGTATAGTTGGAGACTGTAGAGATTAGTTGGTCTGATGCTAAGTGAAATAGTGGGATCCGATTCACGAGTACCATTATGAGATGATATTTGGGATCCACCCCCTGGGCCGATTAGTAGTGTTGACACGTGAATACGAAGTCTCGATAGCGATGTCTTTTGGTTGTGTTTGCATGAGGTTGTGGCAGACACATCTATCAAGGGTGGTTGTAGTTGAGACTGTTGAGCATTGGGCGACGTTCTTTTCTTGTATGGTTTGTCAGAGTGGTTAAGTTTGAAGGGAGTGCTAAGAATTTATTTGAAGTTGGAAGAAGCCGAAGAGAATAAATGGAAGTGTTTAGTTTTGAGAAACGGATTAAGAATTACAGCCACTATCAGAGAATACCCTTAGTCGGAGAAGGCGACTTCTCTTTTTCCGTTTTCTTGACTAGAGCTTCTGACTTGGCCGTCAATATGATTACGAGACATGAGATTCCACAACGGGATCTTGGATAAAGATGGACTCGATGGAATCCAGCAGTGATTGAGATGCGTTGGGTAGAGTCCCAATAGTGATTGAGACGACTGAGTGGTTTTGGACGACGTGAGTGACGTCAGAGGATCCTGAGGTTTGGTGAATGGTTTGGTGAATGGTGATCCCGATGGTTGGTGACCGGTATCTTAGTGGTTGTGATATCGGAAGCACACCCTTGCGTGCTCAGGGGTTGTAATCATAAAGATGGAAACGTGAGAATCAGGTAGTGATGGATGACATCCTTTTGGATGTGCATAAACAGTATAATTGGATATGGGAGTTGGGTATTAAGTTAGATTGGTTACAGACATCCACTCATATCCGAGTGAGTTGAGGACTTGGAAGCATACCCAAGTTAATTCTAACATGATTGCAACTTCGGAATCAAGAGAAGTTGAGGATGGATATTCCGAAGTCGGTGTGGGAGACTTTGCATTTTCTACTAGGATTTAGTAGATGGTGATTGGTGTCACTAGACGTGGTGTGTGTAGTGGGATTGTGATTACATTCACGTCGGATGAATTTTGATGTCATACTCTTGGATCATCCTTGATTTTCTCTATGTGCGATGTCGAGGAAAGATGATAAGAAAGTATGACAATGAGTGACTATAACTGATCGATATGAGGTACTTGAAGAGAACCCACAGTCTAGACGTGCTCTGTCTTTGGGGCGAGCTGTTAAGATGTGGAAAAAAGATGAGGAGTGATATGACAACAGAAGGTTCAAAGAGGGTGTAAGACCTTATGATCCGAAATCTGGTCATTATCTGGGAGAGTGTTAGTATGGATCCTAGGTGGATCAGATAGTGTTGTGATGGTCGAGGCGATCGAGGTCTTATGGATTAAGTGGTGTTGTGGCGATCGAGGTGATCGAGATGTGTGGGTGAGTTTTGATCGAGTTAGTTGGAACTCGAGTGGATTGAGTGTAATGACCCGTCCCGGAAACGGGATTAGATTAGTGATTAATGGCGGATTAGTAAAGTTAATCGGTGATTAGTTGGCTACTTTCGGACGGACGGTGCGAAATGACAATTTTTCCCCTAGAACGGGTAAAAATGTTGACCTTTTGTTCGGACGGTCAAATAGACTTTGACCGATGACCGTGACGTAGTTCGAGACGTCACAAGTTCATAGACGGGTGGCACGTCCGATTCCGACACTCGAGGAAGAAGTTATGACGTTCGGAAGTTCAAGGGCAATTTGGTAATTTGGTTTAAAATGGGCGATTTGGTGACTTTACAAACGACATGGTTTTGTCACGTGATTCGAGGACCGTTAGATAGGTCTCGATCCCCTGAATACAACGACAGGCGGCACAACATCATTGGACTTCGGACGAATTATTTATTGGTCTAACTATACGAGGGGTAAAATGGTAATTTTACGAGGCAGGGGAAAATGGTCTTTGGCCAGCATTGGGATCTGTGCCTAGTCAAGGGTGGACACTTGGCTGCCTTGGGGAAGTGAACCCACAGAGTTTGGAACATGTGTCCCAGGTTTAGAGGTCTGTGGAACTTTGTTTCACGGCCTCACATGGTTTCAAAACAATTAAATTGGAAGTTTTGGTTGCCGGGTTTCTGAGAACAAAGACAAAGACAGAGCAATTGGGTGTGGGTGTAGTGCCTGTGTTCAGTTTGTGCTCGTACCGTGAGCAAGCTTGTGTTGTGCGGTTGTGATCAAGTGGAAAACTAAGGGAAGTGTGTGAGAGAAGTGAGAGGAACATAGAAAAATAGAAACAGGGGATTGTGCGGGTTTATCTGGGTTGTAGGCAAGTATGAATGGAACCAGAGTTGTTGGTAGTGTTTAGTGACCAAAGAGAAGTGAGGAAGACTGGAGAACGGTGGCCATGCCATGGTGAAATCGAAGGGTGCAGGTAAACTATACCAACGACCTCTGTTTCTCGGTTTGATTAAAAAAGAGCAAATTATTGGTTTATAAGTAGAAACTTGATTTGGTTGACTATGTTAGCTCCTGGAGACTGAGATGAGTTCAGAGGATAGGAAACCGTGACCGGAGAATTCGAGGTGGCCGGGAACAGAGGGCTGCAATTTTCTGTAAATTGTCCTTCGAATCGGGAGGTAAGTTCTAAGGTCTAAATTCATAGGTTTAGGTGAGAAATCAATTGTAAATCAAGAGAAAAACACGTAGGAATTAACAGGAGGGAAATTGGTGTTGGAAAACGTTGTAAATCGCCGTGAACCGCTTGCGTCGGTTCGGTCGAACTGGACCGGTTCGAGCCGGTCTGAACCGAGTTGACCAGAGGTTGATGGTGACACTGTTCACGCACGTGGGTTTCACGCGCAGGAAGTTTCAGACGCGTGTGGGGGTGCGTGAAGGGTAGTTTAGGAAATCTTTCAACATGACTTTTAAATTATTTGATGTAACGAACATTTTGGCGCTGGTTTCGAGTCAATCAGACATCGTCTCGATAGTTTTCGGGATGTCCGAAGGTTTTAGGGCTTGTTTAAAAATAAATAAAAATACGGGAAAATTACGAGACTTTAGTATAAGCTTTATGAAGTTGTTAGTGACCTTATTGCGGGATTTGGACAGGTTCGGGAAAGCCGGTGATAGTGGATTGGCCGGGAAAGGCATAGGTGCACGCGTATCGAGGTAGCGGCGGAATGGTCTGTGAGTGGACTTTGCTTTCGAACTTATGATGCATGCATATATGTTTTATATGTTTTCTATACGTGATTCTATGATTTGATTTATGATCTTGATGATTTACAATTTGCATAGTTTTCGAGATATTTACAGAATTTCACGTTTTACGAGATTTCGATCGATGTTGTGATTTGACTATGATTTAGATGATTTTATTTCGGGAATTGAAATATGATTGATTTCAATGATTTAAAATAGATTTCGGAAAGTGATTTCGGGCTTGAAGCCCAGTTCAATAAAGTGGTTTTAAAGAATGTGATTTCAGGTTTTTGAATCGTATTTCAAAATGACGATTTTGGATTTGATTTTGGAAACTTGGGAATGGATTTCCGGGTTTGGGTTTTGGTTTGGAATGGTTATTCCGGATGCCGGCTTACAGAATGATGGTTTCGGACTCGGATTTGGAAATGGATGATGAATATGATACTGGGTTTGGATTCGGGATCCTGATGAGATTGCTGATTCGGATTCGAAAATGGAAAATGGTTTTCAAACGGTTTTAGATTGGATTTGCTAGATCTGGTTATTGGGTTTAAAGACCCGGATATGATATGACGGGGGCGGGCCCGGATTGGGTTTAAAGACCCGGATTCAGTTTAAAGACTAGGGAGTTTAAAGACTCCGATATTGATATTTTCCCCCGTAGGCCTATTGAGTTTAAAGACTCGGAATATATTGAGGCTTGAATTGAGTTTAAAGACTCGGGAGTTTAAAGACTCGGATAGATCCAGCAGGTTCAATGGATGGAAATGTGGTTTCAAATGCGTTTTGGATTTCATTGAGACTTGATGATGACGGTTTTAATAATGGTTTTCCGATGTTTTGGGCTATGCCCGGATGTTATGGATTTTGATGGTTTTGGGTTGAGGTCCAGAATTTGAGAAAAGGAAATGAATTCGGTTTTCTTAAATGTTTTGAATAACTTGAGTATAAAATGGTTTTATGACATGGCTTTGATATGCATGCATTGGTTTTTAAAAAGGAGGGTATAACTGTAAATGTACTTTTTTGATAAACTGCTTTATAAACGTATCCTTATTTTTGTCCACTCACAGTCTCTTCGTGTTTTCGATACCCTCCAGGTTGTTGCGGTGCTGGCTGTTGGTCGAGAGAGAGACGGAGACATCACATAAGCGATCCACAGTAGAGTCTGCGCACTCTGAGAAGTTCGGAAGCTTTTGTACCGTTGGCTCGAGAATCCCTTGTCCGACTTACGTATCACATGGAGGTTGGACGTCGGTTTACCCTTCGTGTCATGCGTAAGTTAGACAGGAGCAGGATTTAGCCCTTAATCCCGAGGGATTGGGGGTGGGTCCTGACATTGAGATGGTTGAAATGTTTGTGTCGACTGTGAGTTGAGTGAGAGTAGAGTAAATCGAGGTGAGTTAGATCACAGGAATGATGAGATAAGAGAATACAAGACAGATATTGGATATATGAGTGAGTATGGATCTTGGATTCACTCATTCAGACTGGAAGTGTTAGTAATTGTTGGGCGGAGGCTATCTCCGTGATTGAGGTTTCTTAATGGGGATTGGCTTCCTTCGGAGTAAATCAGTATGAGATGGTAATTATGAATGATTTGACAAGTGATATGATATGTAGGGTATCAATCAGGAAATGATGAATAGCCGAGAATTTGAGTAGAATGTTGGCAGGTATCTGATAGGTTCGGAGTTCGTATGTCTTGGATGATGTGATTAGTTGGTTAGCCACATTATGGACGTTTTAGATACGAGGATGTTGTGTGTGCTTGGGGCATGAATTAGTGGTATTTGATGGATGTGTTGGTAATCGACGTAGTTCCGATATGGTTGGTGTTGAGAACATGGACAGGACATCGAATACGGTGCACTAGTCTAGAGTGATTTTGATGGGTTCCGTGATAGTATGAGTCGATTCTCAGAGCCGTGGATGGCTAGTGGAACCCTAGAGTTGAGATGTGTATCATTGCCAGTTACACACAGGTCGAGTTAGATTTCTTTTCATCTTTGAGTGGTCCAATCGGACTGATTTTAGCATCCATGAAAAATTAATGGTAAGAAATTGTTACTACAAGTTCCCATGTGAGTGAGTTGTTGGTTACGTATACTCAAGTTGAGTGAGTTGGTGATTGATGCGACCACAAGTGGAGTATAAAGTCAGCATGGATCACTGAGGGAGTTGACTGATGTGAGTACCAAGGCCGATAAATGCCGCAGATTTGAGCTTGGTTAGCGAGGTGAGATTCGTGCCATTGTGATGGCAGGATCTTACGCTACATTGAGGGAGTTTGGGTACAAGGTACTCTAGTATGACTCCAGAGTGAGTCAAGGTTTGTGTTAGTGACTCGGGTAGTGACAGTGGGGTCGTGAGGGCTAGTGGCGTACGACGTATGGAGATAGTTAATGTGATGGTTGAGTTTAGAGTTATCAAATCTCAGGGAGAGCGAAATGTCGGATTGATTAGCAACTGTCAAAGTGATATCAACTCGGAGACCACACCTTTCGAGTGGCAAATTTGTGGTCAATTTGTGGACTTGTTCATACACGTGGGTGCGTTGGATGTGAGGAATGAGTTTGAAAACTAATGTGAGACTGGATGTAAGACCTAGGTGTGAGCCAGGTTTGTATTTCCACTAGTTTGGTTGTGGATTTAGGATAGTGTAAATTTCGAGGACGCAATTTGTTTAAGGGGAAGATTGTAACTACCCGTCCCGAATTTCGGGATTAATTAATACAGACGGACGGTGTGAAATGACCATTTTACCCTTGGGAATACGCAAAATGTTGATTTTTGACCCGGGCGATCAAAGGCACGAGGACTGAGGATCGTTATGTAGATCAGGACGTTATGAGTCTGTAGACAAGCGGCACGTTGAAATCGGACATTCGACGAAGAAGTTACGGGTCTAAAATGGAAAATGATACTATTGCACGTATACCGAAAAGTTGGACACGTGGACTGTTTTGATTGGATAAATATCTAGGGAGGACCCACCAGATGAGTGACCAGTGTCACCCACCTGATTGGCCTAAATCTTTAAATTGGGGGATATTATCTTCATCAGTCATACTCATCCTCTTCTTTGTTTTTCATTCCCTTAACTCGTGAAACACATACACCCATAACCAAACCCACACCATTAATCCTTCAATCCTTATCCAATGATGTTGGCCTATGAATGAAAATGAGAGAGTAGACTAAGACGATTGTGACGGTGGTAATGGGATGGACCGTCAGGGACGGTGGCTAGAAACCCGTAAAGGTACAGTTTTGAGTTAAAAAATTGAAATTAAGATTAATGTGTTATTGGTCAATTTGATGGACTGGGTTGTGATATAGGGGATGAGACGAGTTCATAGGACCCAATTTGGAGGGCAACGGTGGCCGAAATCGAGAGGTATCGATAGAGGAAATTTGGGTTTACTGTTCATCGAATTTCAGGTATGATTGGGTTCAATTTTGATGTTTTGAGTAGATAGAACTAATCTTGGGTTAAGGACGATCACATAGGAAGAAGAAGGGATAAAAATGTTTGAAAATCGAGGGAGTTAAGACTCGATCGGGTCGCGGGTCTGCATGACCCAATTCAGAGGATCCAGCTAGAGGTCAGGGACGAGATGACGTCAGCAATGATGTCATCTAATGACAACATCATGTCAGGTCTGACATGTCAAACTGACAGCCGTTAGAAGTGGACCAATCGTGAGGCGACATGCCCACGTGTCAGTGCACAATCAGCACTGACATGTCAATGACGTGGCCTAATCACGAGCTACCACTTGTCATTGACATGTCAGTGATGTGGACAAGTACGCAGGTGACACGTGGCACTGTTAGGATTCTCAGTGATGACATCAGCATTGACTACGCACGTGGGGGTGCGTGAGCACAAATTTCTAGGTAGGACTAGTGTTATTTTAAAGGTTTTGATGATCCGGATCCAATCGTGGTGGTTTCAGGTCGATTGGAGATCATTAGGTTGGTCAAATCAAAGTTTTTAGCCTCGGGAAATGTGTCTGATACATGTTGACTTTTCTGGGAGTTTTGGGCTTTTATCCTATGGACTTATATAGATATTTAGTAACCTTCGAGTATGATTTAGACAGGTCCGGAAGTTTTGGAGATGGTGAATTAGCCCTGGGGAGGCTTATTGCACGCATATCGAGGCGGCAGCTAGGACAGTCTGTGAGTGTATTTTTGTTTTCTAAATATGATGCAAGCATAAATCTTTTATATGTTTTATATATGTGATTTCTATGATTATGATTGTGGTATTTATGATTTACGTATTTGCACATATTTCGACGTTATGGTTTTCTACTATGTTTAAATGTGCTGGTATTTCAATGATGGTTTGATGAACTGATTTTGGATTTGGAAATATAGAATCGAGCATGAGACCCATTTGAGTTGGAAACTATCGGACTTGGAGTCCATTTGATTTAATGAAGTATCGAGCATGAGGCCTAGTTATAGTTCACGAAATGGATTTACGATTGTTTTATGGAATTCCCGGGCATGGCCCCTTTCAAAGGTTTTGAAATGATTTTATAAAATGTTTTCCATATACCATCCTTATATGTGGATATGTGGATGGTCTCCTCCAGCTGTTTGGGACACTGGGGTAGTCACGGCGCATTGCCTGCGAGGGGGCATTACACGGAGTGACCAAACAGTATAGTGACTTAGAAACAGGGTTGCTATTATTATACGTCTGTGACATCAGACATCTAGGATGTCATATATAGGCTCGGAGAGACCTTGAGTGGCACGCATAGCCTAGACTGTGACATGACGTCTGGGACATCAAGCGTTTGGGATGCTAGGCAGCTGGGATGCCAAGGATTGGTATAAAATATGTTTTATTGGATTTACGTATTTATTGGGATTATGGATTGATGTTTCTGTGTTTAATTAATGGATTTGGGCAGTGACCCAAATGATTTGGATTTACGATTTTGGGCTGAATTCCCATATGATTGGTTTTATGGTTTTAGGCTAAAGCCCTAATGATTTGAGGAAGGAAATGGCTTGGTTTAGAAACTATTTTATTATACTTGATTCGATTAAGCTAAATGGTTTTTGAATGCATGCACATTTTTGAAGTGAAGGGCCTAAATGTCTTTTGTGAAATGAGTTTTATTAAATTATTTAGTTTCGTCCACTCACAGTTTTTATGGTTTTTAATGCCCTTCAGGTTGATCGCGAATGCGGACTGTAGTAGAGACCGAGACATCACACTCCACCGTTGATCCTAGTGCACACTGGAAGCCCCGAATGGGTTAAGGTTTGGGTTATCCCTTGTCTGGCCTTTGTGTCAAACGTGGGTTAGACGGGAGCATGGCACATCCCGCGTTAATCCAGGTGGGATTGAGATGGGTCGTGTCAGCGTGGGCCCGAATTTTGAGGTCAAATCAATTTTGTTCGAAAGATTTTGACGTTCTGAATCCAATGGTGGTAGTTTCAAGTCGATCAAAGAGCGTTCGATTAGTGTTTTGGAGGTTTTTCTCCTCGGGACACGTTTACTGTACCAGGGTTTAGGGGGTGTTTACATACGGACTTATTTGGATTTTTAGTGTACCCCGAGTGTGAATTTGACAAGTCAAATGGTTCCGGAAGCTTCGGATTGGCTTACAGCGCAGGTTTTGAGCGCGCAACGTGGACCATGTGTAAGTGGACCTTATTTTATAAATGTGATGCATGCATAAATGTTTTAATGTCTTATGATCTTGATTTGAAATGCAATGATTGCATAATGATTTAAGTATTATTGTTGATCATTTTTTTGTGGAAAATGTTGTGCACGTATTTCGAGATTTATGCTTTATGCTTTATGCTATAATTTGGGCTTAGGCCGAGTTTTCTACTTGCTTTGAGATTTCAATAAAGGTGATTTGAAAGATGGTTTGATTTTAATGAAATGGTTTTCGGATGTATGAAATGATGTTTCGGACTTGAGACCCTGTTAAAAAAATGTTTGACTCCGAGTGTGAGTCCTTGTGAATTTGAAGGAAAGATTGTGATTTGTGAGAGCTATGCTTTGGGCAAAGGCCCTATTGAGATGTTTGAAATAAATACTAGTTAAATGATTTATGAGATTTGGTTTTGGGCTGAGACCCTACGTGAAACACATGATTTGATTTGAAAGAAAAATGTTTGTGAAAAATCATTTTTGAGATTTGATAAATGTTTTCACTGAGACCATACTCTTGATATCGATGTGACTCCGGTAGGAATGTTTTTCCCCGAAGAGGGACTCCGGTTGTGAATATGTATCCCTGGAGCAGTCCCTATGATATGCTCGCCTCCAGGATGTGTTGTGTTCCCCCCGGAGAGGTCACGATGCACTGTCTGTTGTCGAGCAACCATGGGAGGCTCGACTCAGAAGTGCTTATGATGTATAAGATCAGTCGTTGATATGTTCATGACGATATGAACGTCGGTCGTTGATTTTTTCACTGCGACGTGCTCGGACGTGAGCTGTCCTGGAGCTTATTTGCACGCGTTGCACAAATGACGTGACTGATGATGATATGAGATGAGATAGATGTGGGTTATGAGGATTGGTCATGTTTTCGATTATTACTTTATGTCCATATATTTTCACATGTTTTGGTTTTGGAAAGAAATATAACTTGTTTGAGAAAGCATTTGAGATTAAATGTTTTCTTATGTATGCATACTTTTAATTGGAGGGTATAAATGTAATTTCTCGAAATGTATTTGAAATTCTTATTTTTGTCCACTCACACTTTTTAAATGGTTTTTGATACCCTTCAGGTTAATCACAGATACATGCTGCAGTAGAGACTGAGGCATCACGTGAAGCTGCGTACTCTGGAAACCCTGTTTGGGTCACGATATTATCCCTTGTCTAACACGTGGTGTTAAACGGGAACAGGTCCTCCCACGTTAATTCAAAGAGATTAAGGATGGGTCATGTCATATTTGTTGTTTGTAGAGATTGTGAACACTTCATTTTCTTCCCACTTGCTCTTCTATTTTTCCTTTCTGTCTCATTTCCCTTTCTGTCTCATTTCCCTTTCATTTCTCTCTTCAATCCTCACTTTCTCTCTTTTTGGCCACCAAGCACTGAATACCCTCTCAACAGACACTCGCATCTTTATATAGAACATTAAGTCGGTGGAAGGAAATGGGAGGAAAAATAAAGAGAAATCTAGAGTATTCTAGACCTTTTTCTTGTAAAATTACTAAAATGCCCTTTGGTGATAAAATTACCAAAATGCCCTTTGGTGATAAAATTACCATTTTTCCCCTAGTTACTTTTGATTTGTAGCATAATTATTTGATATCTATATTTAACATACTTTCTGCCAATGAACTTCGTAATAGTCATTTTGAATTGTCTCGAAAATGTAACAATAAAAAAAATCAACCTTTGACCCTCAGAGGAAAAATCGTTATTTTTCATTTTTCTCAAAGTTCCGGGTTGTTACAAATCATGCAGAAATAAAAAAATAAAAAATAAAAATAAAAAGAGGACAAGCAAGGATGATCATAAACAATAAATGGTTGAACGAATAAATAGAGTTTGATAGCTATTTCATTCCAAGAAAAGATGTCTTAGTTAACCAAACTAAGTGTGCTAAAATATTTAGCAAATTTGATTGTAAGTCAAGTTTTTAGCAAACCAAACAAACTGGGGAGTCGTAAGCAAAAACTACTTTCAGTGCGCCTAACGGCTATTACCAATAGACTGTGACAAAGTTAGAAGCACAAAATCTTTAAAGATTATAAAGATATTTGTATCATATACATAGATCATATTCTTATATTCTTTAAAGAAAAGGAGGATCATAAATGTAAGGACTCGCTCCATAATCATAGGATTACCATGAAACTAATGAGATTTAATCATGGAATATCAGACGATTTGTGGTGAAATGACGATTTTGCCCATGGAGGGGAAGATGTTGACTTTTAACCTGGGAGGTCATTTGCACGTAAACCGAGGCCCATTGCATAGATCACAGATGCAGAAAAAGTTACGGGGCTAAATGCCCAAGGATATTTTGATAATTTTGGCATAACAGAGGGTATTTTGGTAATATGTGGTTTTGTATTTGAACGATGAGCATGCAAGATCTTGACTCGGCTACTTTATTTCGTGACAAATGTCACTTGCTGGGAAAGCACGTTGAAGACTCAGCATATCCCTCTCTTGTATGTATCCATGGGAACCGAGAAGGGAAGGGGGTGCTCGATGGTTTTTCTCTCCTCAGCCAGTCTCTATCCATATCAGAATAAGTGAAAGACCTACATGACCCCTAGAGATGGGACTTTCAGTTTGGACCATGGAAGCTCGAAAGCAAGCTCACTATCACGATCCCTGGCTCTTTGTAATCATAACCAATTTAAAAATCGAAGCATGGAACTCAAGAACAAGACCAAAACTGAGCTTGCAGTTGGCCCATGAGGTTGGATCGAAGTTCCAAGGAATCAAGGTGATTTTTCATGATTTGAACTCATATGATTGTTTTTGGATTGATTAGAGTTTAATAAACATTTCAGATACAAAAAATAGAAAAAATGAGAGGAAATAGGGTCGGGTCTGGTTGTCAGGTCGAGATCCGATTGCATACTTATAGGTCTACCCGATTGGAGGTTATGGATGACACTATAGCACATAAGTGCATGGGCGTGTGGCATGTGGGGGATTGTTGCCCGACCGGCCATCAGCATGTGGTAGTCGTGGCATAACTCTAATTCCAACCAAATTTGATTTTCATATTATTTTACATTACAAATTTATTGGTGCAGATTTTAGGTCAATCAGACATCGTTTAGGGGTAGTT